>OX465118.1:10279283-10338417 GCA_949987565.1 Luidia sarsii
CAGCACTTGCAATACGGATTGCTGTTTTCTTGTTTTTGAAAAAGTTTGTTTACATGCTGTCTAGAATAGATGCATACTGTCTAAGAATCATTAGCGAGATGTGGGCATCATTTCATTTTTTACAGCAATCATTTTCCTTGCGAGACTTGACCTTTCCAGAAGGAAGCAAATCCTGTCTCAATGCTCATTGTCTTTTTCCCAATCAGGGAGTGTTTTAATTGGAATGACTGCAGGGGGCTCAGCTCATTATGTAATGTCCGGCCGTCTTTGGCTCAATTCGCGATCCACTGCGTTTTAACGAGGCTGGCCGTTGATGTCTGCAGATGTTAGTAGGTTGACAGTCGCTTCGGCATGGTGAATACGGGTGTCTCTCTCTCAACCCGCTCTCTGTGTTTTTCCCCTCTTTTTTTTTTCCTCCCTCGAGGTCTTCAGGTGGAAAAGAGATGCACAGGGCTAGATATGGAATTCACACTTGGCTGCTTACTCCCTCTGCGATATTAAAGAAAGGGTGGAGGTGTTGCATATATTTCTTGTGAAACAGAAAGTACATAGGCACGTCACTAGCATGCTTGAATATGCTCTCGAGATCGCCTGAAGATTAACCAACTGGTGTAAAATTGATGTGACAGTTTTATGATATTTGTGGATGGGGGGGGGGGGTCATAATTATTCTAGATTAGGTAGAGGTCATATCCTTGGGTGTCGTGTACATGTAGCTGGAGGTCGTATCGCTGGTCGCCATATTCACATCACAGCCAGAGGTCATATCCTCAGTGCTGCAGGGGGTTGTACATGTACACATGTACATGTATTTCTGAGCAGCCCTGGGTCATATATCCCTTTGGTAGCCAGAGGTCATACCCCAAAGCAGGCTGATGTTATTTCTCTCCTGCAGCCAGAGGTCACATCCCCAGGGCAGCCAAAGGTCACATCCCCAGGGCAGCCGGAGGTCATATCTCCAGGATTGTAATTAGAGTCAATCCCGAGACCCTTAACACCTGTCCTTACCATTCTTGAGTCATAGAGGCTCCAGCTACCCATACTTATGTCAATTGTCATGTCCTAAGATTCTAAAGGTATACGCACATGTACATGTAATTTGACACCAGTACATGTACATGTACATTGTAGGGTACATGTAGGCTTACCACCGTAGGGCTGAAAGGCTTGTCCAATTCTTGACCGTATCTACATGTACATGTATGTGTAATGCTTCTTTTGGGGTATTAAACTAAAGAAATTTATAAAAAAAAACACCCTGAATTTTCTGGCATTGATGGAGACCGGTTTCAAGAATATCACTTTGGATTTTGGTAATTTAATTTTTTTCTGGCCACGAATGTCCCTCTGAAGTACTCCTGCAATCACCATGCATACTGGATGCACCTACATGTGTACAGTACCTGGGACACTCTAGGACCCCCCCCCCTCCTTTTTGCTAAAGGCACTCTCCCAGCTGCAATGTTGGCCCCTAATGCTGGGAGAGTGGACCATCTGTTGCATGACCCTACCCAATCGATCCCCTCTCCCCCCTCCACTAACACCACCACTCCACTCCCCACAGGTATGACACAGCCGCTGATTACCACCTCTCTCCTATGAAATATTCAGGGAGGAACAGGGGGAGAAAAAAAAACCCAAAGAACAAAGGAAAATTGATATCGGTGAGCTCATTCAGCAATGAATAATAAGAAGCCAATGAGTAATAATCGCGCTGGGAAAAGACACTATGAACCCCTTTGAAGTATGCAATTATTAAGTGTATGATTAGACATACACATGTATTTTGGAAAATGAACTCTGCCGTTCCCTCTGATTGACTAACTTGACTAACTTGACTTGATTAGTTTCTTTACACAATGGCTCAGCGTACATGTAGCAATGGTGTCTACAAAAACATGGCAGTGATTCAAGCAAGTCAGGTGCCCCGGCCCCAGTGGTTTAGCCACTCACCTCCCCCAAAAATATACGTTTTGTTTGTAAGACGAGAGGCTGTTGCACTGAACTACATGTACTCTGTTGCACATCGCTTCATGGGGTCAGCTGAGGATCTGCTCTCACGACTAAGTTGGCCTTCCAAGAAAACCTGCATGTATTCAGTGATGGTAACTACATGTACACTGTAATGTACATACATTGTTAGTGTGTAGGCCCCCTACAATTACAGTACCAGGATGTAAAGTTTTGCACATCTGAGAAGATTCATCTGTAACATGTAAAGGTGATGTAATTGTAAGCCTCCTTATTGACTTTGGTCATGCATGGGGTCTCTCCTTTGAATGTGCACACATTCATTGGGGGGTTGGGTTGGGAGGGGTGAGTGGAAAAATGTTTATCTGGTGCAGGTAAGGGTCTAAGGGTTGATGGATGCATGCATGGCCTAGCCCGTTTATTTCATTTTATCTTATTTTATTTTTTTTGGGGGGCTCAGACTTTGCCCTAACCGACCCCACCCGCCCTCTCTTCCCCTCTTCACCCATTGACAGGCAGCAGCATGTCTTGCGATGTGTCTTACTGTCCAGGAACCAGCCTGTCTATGTGCAAGAAGAGGGGGAGAGATATGGCACTATCCTTCGGTGACCTCGTCCTCATCCTCCTCATCCTCTTCATCATCCCTTCCTTCCCCTTCCTCGCTCCCCCTCTCCTCTATAACCCCCAGGATGCCCTCTGTGTTGCCGACAATAACCCTTCCCCATCTCTCCCAGTCTTGGCAGGTTGTCATCGGCAACGCATCCTTTGCGTTTGCCGAGTGGCCGAGTAGACTCGTCAAGGCCGCTGTCGGCTGCCCAGCAGGATGCTGTCTGAATAAATATCACCAGCTCCCTCCCTCCCTCCCTCCCTCCCTCCCTCTGTCTCATTCCTCCGCTTCTCCCCTCTCTCCCTCTCTCTGTCTTACTCCTCTCTCCCTCTCTCTCTCACTCTCCCTCTCCGTCCCCCTTCCTCTCTCGTTCCTTCTGTCTTGTTCTATTTTTTTGTCTATCCGCTCTCGCTCACCCTCTCTCTCTTTGTCTGTCTGGTTTTTTTTTCTTGGCTCCCGTCTCCCTGTTCCCCACTCTCTCCTCTCTCCTTCCCTCAGTCTCTCTCCCACTCTTTTTGTCTTCTCATGGCTTTGTACCCGAGGGCCACAATTATTGACAAGTCATATCTAGTTGCCAGGTCCTGTTTTGCTTTGGACTCGTTGGCTGGGGGGTCGTACTCTTCATCGGGCAGCGCAGTCTATGCATTGCACCCAACTGCAATGTGGGAGAATCAATCCTACTCTGAGAGAATGGTTCTCCCCAAGATGAAGATACATGTAAATGTTATTCTCATTATTTCTCTCACTTGTCAATGTTGTGCTTCCAGAATCCAGAACGAAGGTCCACGCATGTGGCAATTCATCTTTCATCAAAAAAGGGGCTTTGGTTTTGGGTGCATTTAATAGTTGGCCATATTATTTTCTCTCGGTTGGCCAGTGTGGCCTCTGACAGGTACATTTGCAGGTGGCAGGATGCCAAATTTTGTGTGGCCATTTACCGTAATTACCACCTGGGCCCCCATTGCACTGAAGCACTATTTGTGTTTTCGTTCTTCTGGGGTTATAATTCAGTGAGAGTTTGCCTCACTCCTGCATCTAATTAGCACTGCACATTCAGTGCTTTGCCCGATTGCCTGCTGAAGACAATTTACGGGCAGCTCGGGCAGGATTCGAACCGTCAACTCCCACTGTCTACATGAAGTGCGAATGTCTTAAAGAAGAATGAAACCCAGAGAAAACAGTTGGCTTATCTCTTTGGTTGATAAAACCAACCTACAATTACCCATGTGCAACTCACCTACGAGTTTCATAAAGAGGGAAAAATCATGGAATTCGGTGGTCGAATTCGCGTTCCCTGTACCCGCCATGTTTTCGAAATTCCCGGCAGGTCACTGCGGGGGGTATGACATAATGACGGGCTACCCCCGCATGGGCCAGGACGGACGTATCCCTACAAGTAACATGTGTGTACACAACACATGTATACTGCGTGCAGTTTGTATACACTCGCGAGCATGAACGATAGTGTACTGCCAGGCTTTTGGTTGTAACAATGCCAGCGGAAAAAAGCTAGGGAAATCTGTCCATGCAGTTCCTAACAAGGCCAAGAGATCTGAGTTGTTTGGGAAGTGGGCTGCGGCCATAAAAGTAGAAAAATTTCTCAATGTCGGCTACAAATATAGTCGAAATGACGTGATTTGTAGCGATCACTTCACGGAGGAGTTGGGATCGAGGTTGACTTGCGGGCCAAACTCACCGGCTCGAAGCCGAGAAATACATGTATACTGAAAGAACATGCCGTTCCTTCAGTATTTTCACATCGACCAGCGGTGGCATCACGTTCATCGACAGCTTCACGAATTGCCGCATTGGAATCCAGAAAGCTGAGTTAATTTTGATGTTTTTCCTGTATGATACGATCGACTTTTGATGTATGTTTTCGTTTCGGTCCTAGCGTGATTTTTCTCACATGCACGTTCTGCCTAGTCTTTCTCGCAGACCGCTTATCTGTAACTCATGGAGGGTAAACTCCATGGATATATACATGTATTGTACCAATTACCATGGAGGAAGAAGGGGGGATACGTACCGTGCCGTATTTTTATTTGTGCTGCAACAAGAACATGGAGCTAGGCCTAATTTACACGTTATCGGAACGCGACTCCAGTCGCCCACACTGTTTATTCCCTGGTCGCTGACCGCAACTCCTGTCACCCAGCGCTATTGTGTGCATAGCATACGCTGGGAAGTGCATGACCCCTGACCCCCACTAAGCTCCACACAGCTTCGCTAACGTGTACAACTGAAATCTCTCCAAAACATCGACCATCTCTTGAATCATTTCTCGTATTTTCCTATTAAAATTACGCGAGCTGAAACAAAAGCCGGACACAGTGGGCTCCCAGTCATAGTTGTCGGACCTTTATTAAACTCAGCCCCTGGTGTATAAGTTATTTTAGGCCTACTTGTTTAGCTGTTATAACAGCTTCGCCATTCGGCGAAGATCAAGAAAACAGAGAACCAAAATTGCGCAGCGTTTATTTTGTTACAGATACCAACGTAATGTACACGTGTACAGTAGTACATTACAAGTAGGACAACGTGTACATGTACATTGTACACGTGTACAGTACAGTAGTAGTGTGTACATGTTCTGTACATTACATGTAGTACACAACGTGTACATGTACATCGTACGTGCACTGTACATGTACAGTCCGTGCAACGTATGCAATCAGGAAGCCGTGAAAGTGTTTGTAGATCAAGACTATACGCAATCCCCAAGAATAATTCAAATAATGACCAAAGCGAAAAACAATAAATCTGCAAAGGATTATAAGATTATTTTCTCACACATTGAGGTATAATTCTTTTTTAAATGTTGATTAATTTTTGTAGTTTAAATTAAAATGATTGAACAAGCCTAACTGACCAATCAGACAGGGTCGTCTCCGCCGTGATGTCATACCCCCGCAGTGACCTTCCGGGAATTTCGAAAGCATGGCGGGTTGAGGGAACGCGAATTCGACCACCGAATTACATGATTTTTCCCTCTTTATGAAACTCGTAGGTGAGTTGCACATGGGTAATTGTAGGTTGGTTTTATCAACCAAAGAGATAAGCCAACTATTTTCTCTGGGTTTCATTCTTCTTTAATCACTTGACCTCCAAGGTGGTCGGGTGTCGTGTGGGGGGGGGGTTCTTTTTATGACAGGCACTGCTTTGCATCATAATTGTTGCTAATATTTGATGTTACACAAGTCACTCTGTTTCTCATCTGTTTTAAAAACCATGTAACATGTTGGCCTTTCAATTATAGCCCAGTAACAATCCTATTATCTGTATTCTGTATTTTCTATTCAAACTTCCCATATCGACTGCATGGTTTTAGTTTCAAAAGTACGAATGTGGGAATCAAAACTGATCTGTCTGCCCTGCATACCATAGTGTACGATGTACGTGTGTTTGATGGGTACCAGAGGTTTCACATCCCATAGAATCATGAAATAATTGTCATTATTTGTTTACCCCGGAAATTCAGGCATTTTTTTCCACTTCTGTGTATGCCCTTTTTTTATATTTTTATCTCTGTATCGGAGAATACAGTCTACATGTACAAGGGCGCCTTGGCAGGGTGCCAGGGATAAGAATTCCGATTTATGGAACAGGGCCTCAGGGCGCCGAAGCATGTGCATGTCGTTGTGCGGTTGAATCGGCTCTGGCTCTGGCGCAGCAGTTTTCAGCAGCGCTGGTTGGAACTGAAACCGTATTGCGTCTAGTGGTGTGAACCAGACAGCTTGGCCACCTCCCTTCCCCTCCCTCTTGTGGGAACGGATACCTGGGGCCAATTTCATAGAGCTGCTTGAGCGCAAATCTTTGCTAAGCAGAAAAAGTCAGAGGATCACCTCGCCAACCCAAACTTCACTTAGTGTTTCATGCAAAGTACATCGAGAAGAGTGGAATACTAGTCAAAAGCAAATGACGGGACACCACTGTGCGGTTTGTCATCCGGTTTACACGAGAATGACTTTCCCCGCTTAGCAGATTATCACGCCTAAGCGGCTGTATGACACTGGGCCCTGGCCCCTGTGATTGTACGAAGCTGGCAGGTCTTGGTTTTTGATAGCAATCAGATGTGTTCCTTTTTGCGCAAACATTGTATGGTCTGTCCTTCCAAAAGACAGAAAATGAGAAATGGGAACACCCAAACAGGAGGAGTAACCTGTAGTCCTCGCCTCTTCAGGTTGAGAAAAAAAAGTGAAAGATAAGATACATAGAGAATAGACAGAGGTGATGTAGGACTTGATATTTGTCATTTAGGGCAGGGCACAGAAGCCTAAAGCAAACATGCCCAATGGGCACTGCGTGCTTAATGCAAACCTCACAGCCCGATACATGTATGTTGTCAAAGATGGCTGAAAGTGCAGCGATACACATATTTGGAAAACTGTCTAGATTGACATGTATGTAAACGACCAGAATCTCTTCAAATGTTGAGGAACAGGGATATTAGTTCTTCCCTGAACCCTTACCGTAGCTAGACCTCCTACCCCGGCACATGTACATTAGGATCGTAACTTGTGGGCCTGACTCTGAAAATGTCCACAGTGCAGGGAAAACATTTTCACTCTTGGTGCTCACAATTATTTCCCCGCATTTTCCCCAGATTTTCAACTGCACAGCACAGTGTAGACAGTGCAAATGATATGGGGGGGGGGGGAACTGTGTTTGTACAATGTACATGTATATCACAAAGGCTCTCCCGTACTGCCTGCATTGCATCAGCTAAGTGTCCGGACTGTCTGCCTCGGTACACGGCACCACTCTCTCCCAGAAACCACCCAGAAAATAATTCCATTATGTTCATGAGTTGCCTCCCTGGCTCCAATCCCGAATCTATGGAGGGAGAGAGAGGGAGAGGGAGAGAGAGAGAGAGAGGGGGGGAGAGAGAGATACAGACAGAGAGAGAGAGAGAGACAGAGAGAGAGAGAGAGAGATGCTAGCTGCAAGCCTTTCCACTGGCGTTGTACCGGCAAAATTGTCTGGCCTGCCTACTGTACGTCGTGTCGGAAACACCCCGTTGGAATCTGATGGAATTTGGGATGAATGTAACTCGGTTATCACCAGCTTCTTATCCTGGCTGGAATTAAGATGCTAACTCAAAATCTTTATATCTCCTGAGGTCCTCAACGGTTCCATCGACTTTTTTTTTTTTTTTTTTTTTTAATCCATTGGCCGTCGTGCTGGGTTTTGATAGTCCTTTCCGCGGTCCCCGGTCCAATTTGTAGAAAAAACAAGGTTCTGGATTTGACGTTTTTGTCCCGAGGCCAGTTTTGCAGACAACCTTTGAGAGGTTCACCTCTCAGTTCTTAATCATCTTGGGTTTCGTGATGCTGCTCATTTATAACTTAAGGAAGGTAAAAAAAACAAAGCATGGTTGACTCGCATTTTCACGGCACAAGTACAGAGTACGCTGTGTTTCATCCCCCTACTCTCTAGAGATTGATATTGTGTTGTCAATTTAAAAGTACAATTGGTTGACATTAGCTGTACAAATGTTCACATTTGAAAGGCAAATGTCAGATTTGTTTGGTAGGCGTGGGTTAATATGGAATATGTAATACTCAAGGGGGAAAGAAAATTTTCTTTTACGTAATTTTGAAATTCGTGCAGTTTGACTGCACTTGCTGACTTAAACGTACAAATAAAGCTGTACATGTGTATTTGTAGAACTTTCTTTAAGAGCTTGCCAAATAGAGGCATAGCTCACCCTTTCTTGCTTGAGTAACATCCAACAATTTTGCCAACTGCTTACTGACGAAACCAACCAAAATGCAAAAATATTAAAAATTAAGAGGGTCTGATTTTTCGATCCTAGCAGGACCTTTCTCAAAAGAGCAGGCCCTGCACCAATTCACTCATTCGGGTGTGTGGAGTGGCGTAATCTTCAGGAATGCCAACAGCTGTTATAAGACGGAAGGTGGGTGGGTTAGAGTGGTGGTGGGGATGGGGGAAGGATTTGGGGTGAGCTATCATTTGTGCGTGACATTTTCTTGCCGATAGAACATTTCTGAAACAAGCGCATTGACAACCAAAGAGGTGGACTGGGCGCTCATGGGGAGGTGTCTTGTGTGAGTCACCAGCCTGCCTCTGTCATGCAGCGCTGTCATTAAAGAGATCTGCCAATGGAAAACCGGTCACAGGCTTCCAACTTGGCTAAGAATTACAGTAGGCAGATCTGAAAAAAAAATAATCATCTGTGCTGAGGAATAGGTAGATTATGGCAGGAAGTGCACTGTAGTGCAGAATGGGAAATCTGTCTTTAAAAGCAAGTTGGAATTGTCTGTGGACAAGTTTGAGGCTGACCCAAACTGGCTCTTTTGGCCCCACACTGTAATGTAGTTGGAAAGTTCTAGGAGTTGTCCTGTGGTGAATGCCAGTTGGAATTTTTCTGTGGCCCGGTGAAGCCCATCCCTTACCATGTCTACTGGCTTGGCTAGCCTTGGGGACGGGACTTGCCTTTGTCCTAACCCTCCCCAAATAATGGTCCCAGTTCCACCTCACTTGCTCGACCAGAGAATATGGCTCATGGTCCAGGGGTGGATTTCACAAAGCCTTACGATCCATCGTATGTATGTAACTCAACTTACGATAGAGAACCCTTCGTAAGTTGTGATAGGCAGTATATTTTCTGTGCATCGCTAATGGTCTTGCGATTAATCGTAAGTTACGACGAGTTTGGTGAAAATCGACAAACAGGACACAGTTGTTTGACAGAAGCCCCATAACATTACATAACATGTCTTGCCATAGGTTAACCACCCCCCCCCCCTCCCTCCCTCCCTGAATTCCTTGTTGGAACGCTGCATCATTTTCCATTTGCCGATGAGATGACATTGCCATCGGGTGAAATTACATTGGTACATACCGTACGTGTATCCAGCATGCTGAAAATTAAAAAGTTTCTGAAGATGAAAAGAAAAAGGCCTAGAATCCATGGAAGCAGGAAGGGTGTACATTAATCACGTTGCCATGCCGATAGTTCCATTGATGAGGTCAGAAACCAGAGAATGGCTTGCACTTTTTCTCCCTTCCCCTCTTCCTCTACCCATCTTTGTCGTGTGTACTAGTGATATCTGCCTCGGGCTTATGGTAGGAAGAGAGGGAGAGGGTTGCGTTGATCTGACTTGTGGCCTAGGGTCTGCATTACTATGTGTAGAGGCTACACAGTCTAACAGGTTGCACTACATGTAGCTTGAAAGGTGTTAGTGGCACGGCTTAGTGAACAGCTCAGCTACCAACATCCAATCTCCCGCTGCCTGCTGTTGTGAGACAGCTGCTTTGAAGGTGTGCAATAATCTAGGGACATAAAAAAATGTCTCAAGGTGGTCCGATGAAATTCCGGCCCACCTGCAAGACAGTTACATTATATGGCACTCGGCCCGCCGTCCACCTTTTTCTAGGCAATCCCGACTGCGTTAGTGGTCAGAAAAGTGGGAAGGGAACCATCTGATTAGCTCTCTTGCCTGAACAAGACTTCTGCCTCCCCTTTCCCCCCGTCCCGGCAACAGGTCTCCGTCTCCGCCGAAACCATACCAGGGATGGATTTATTTCACAAAGCCATTTGACGCATCATACATGTAACTCAATTTACGATGGGAAGGGTACTGTGAGTTAAGATGACATTGACCACTGAGCCCACAACCTGTCCACATTGGTTTTTTTCTTTGGGGGTGGGGCATTTCCCCCCCATCACTGGTTAACCCTTCTCAGGCGATAACCTGTTCTCACATGTTCACTAGGGCTAGATTCATCAAATGGTCTACATTTTACATTTCTCTGGATGTGAGAAATTATGCAAAATTTGTACAGTCCCTTGTCAAGGAATCCTCAAATTGGCCCTTTTGGTGCAGATAACAGTTGGCAATTCGTGAGCATAATGCCGGGCATTGCCGGCCCATAGTCTCCCTTGTCATACAACCCCCCCCCCCCACCCCCCCCCCCACCCAAAAAAAAAAAAAAAAAAAAGTCCTGGGGGATGATTTCAGTAACACCTGCAATCATCACACAAATGCCAATATTGATCGCTAAGGCTGAAATCCATCACAACTTAGTGGTAGTGGTATGCTGATTGCTACTGTACTTGCAAGATTGCTACATGTACTATACATGTACATGCAATGGTCGCAAAGCGTTTAGTGAAATCGGCCCCGATCACAACTCCCCCAATCACAACCACAAGGCAGGCTGGCCCACTTCTGCATTGATAAGGGACGGACCCCGAACCAGTTAGGTTTTTTTTTTTTTTTTGCCTCCCAGGTCACGGAGGTAGGAAAAGGTAGGGAAGAAAAAAAAAAGGGAGGATTAGCGGAGAAGGTATGTGCCCCGTATCCATAGCAACGTGGTCCCCTCAAGTGACAGATCTTTTCCCGGGATTGTTGGTGTGGCATTTTTGAAAAGCTGGATTAGAGTCTGTGAAAGACCCCCCCCCCTCCCTCCTTCCCCAAGGACTCAAAGGCATTTCTCCAAAAATCTTGGCCAGTAGAGATGGGGGAGAAAATACTCAGTCGATGAAAGATTTATTGGAAAAGGTCCTTTCACTAAAAATCTTCGATACAGTAAAAATACAGTATCTCTTTTTGCATTTTGTTCCCAAATTAAACAATGCAGAGGAAATGCTCTCCCATACAGTGTAGCTGCAATGTACACGTAA
Source organism: Luidia sarsii (assembly GCA_949987565.1). NCBI lineage: Eukaryota > Metazoa > Echinodermata > Asteroidea > Paxillosida > Luidiidae > Luidia > Luidia sarsii. The sequence goes on from OX465118.1 coordinate 10,290,515, forward strand.
TCTACCAATTTCCTCACCAGTTTTTCATTTTTTGTTTTACTTTCAATTTTTTTTTTTAACTGGTGAGTAGGAGGATGAGAGAGAAAAAAAAAACAACAGCTAACTAACAGCCGAGATTTGACTGTAGGATTGTAGGCTTGACTTGTTGGGAATCGCAGGCACATGGCAGATGACAGCTGCTCAGTTCAGTCACCTTCCCAATCCCAGTCCCAAGCCAGCAGCTTTCTGGAGTTGAGCTTTGTGCCGGGATCGAGAGTTCAGAACGGCCCGGCTCGGTACTCGACGGCCCTTGTCTGCCAACATTGGTGAATTCGTGGTCGTTCTGGTCGGGGGCCGGATTTGATGGAACAATTTGAGAGCCAGTGCCTCTTTCTTGTGTTTGCAGAGTGTGTCACACAATTTTGCAATAAGTGTGGAAATAAAGTTCTGCAAGAATTGAAATGTCTGGCTGTCTTTATGTTTTAGATTTAATATAATGACAGTAAGATAAATTATTCATATTTTAAGAGGGTTTTCCAAGTGCTTTTTTTTTTTTTAAATAGTAAGACGAATGTAAGGCGTAACTTAATACTGGCTGAAGATCAGAATGGTTTTTTTCACTGAAATTTGTTTTTTTCTGGTTGTTGAAGTCAGTCAGCACTCAGCAGCTGCAGTTTGGAACATTTCTGTGCTTGTTGGTGGCACTGGCCATGTCACAACTCCCTGTACTATTTGTAGTGCAGTGGGCAAGCTGGAAGGCCAACCCACATTTTTCCAATAAACATTCATTGACCAGACCCATACACACTCCAGCACTCGTACAATGTCCCCTATTTTTACCTGCCTGTCTGTGTGAATCAATACTCGCCTAATGGCTACACTGTGAGTACATGCATACACTGTACCCCATTCCCGCAGTCGGCTGGTTGACTTTTTAATGCCACTTGCGCTTAATGAAAGCAGAGAGAAGGAGAGGGAGAGAGAGAGAATGTATACGGATCTCGCCTCTGTAATCCACACTAATCAATAAGCAAAACAAAAGACAGCCCCCCTCAATTAACGTGTTTGAATTTGGGGCCGACTGTTCAAATACTCTGAGTCAAGTCGCTTTGAAACTGAAAGCACGGTCTATATGCACACTCTTCCCTGCAAATGAATCAGTCTGAGATTTGGTAATTTCAAATGAGGTTAGTTAATTTGAAAATGAAAAAAGGGAAGGAATCTCCATTGTAGAATAACAATAATAATGTTAGTGCACATTTATGTACATGTAACACCAAATCCATAAGGGTGGTTACTGCTTTCAGGCACTTCACAGTGAAAATAAGAATCAAAATTTAGTGGGCCCGACGTTTCGATCCTAGCAGGACCTTTCTCAAAGGCAGAGTCACTCTGCCTTTGAGAAAGGTCCTGCTAGGATCGAAACGTCGGGCCCACTAAATTTTGAGATTTGCATTTTGGTAATTTTAGTCAGTAAGCAGTTTGCAACATTTTTGTATATCACTTTAAGTGAAAATATTCAAAATAAGAGACGGTGAACATTTATTATTACAGTGAAAATAGTAGGGCCTAAAAAATTAGATATGCAGAAAGTGTTCAATAAAGATACTTCTTGTAGATGAAAGAAATGTGTTTGTGCCTAATCCTACCTTCTAGTATTTAAAAAAAAAGGTAATTTAACTAGTGTTGGAACAGACCAAAGAAATGGAAGAATTACATTTACCTTTTGGTCCATGAATACTGTGAGGAGTAATGTAATATAGCTGAAGTCCCAACATGAAGGATGCATTCAGAAACCCAAGTCGAGGGATTCAGTATTGTTTGTTACTTAAATCCCCCCCCCCTTTTTTAGACCAACAGTTCTCCATTTCCAAAAATTCAGAGTGCCGGACGATTCAATCCTAGCTAAACCTTTGCGCATGTAGCTACATCAGTACATGGCTCGGCAAGAGTGTTGTTCATTTTGTACAGGCCAGGGTCTGGCTATCTGTGGGTGTATCACATGTGCTTGGCATTTACAGGGACTGGGGTGCAGTGTTGATTTACATCTGGGGGTGTTCAGGTTGCTGCCAGGAAAAGTGCTACACCTTGTCAACACCTTATCAGCTGGTTGGGGAGGAGGGGGAGGAGGGGCACGGAAGGGGAAACAGTTGTGGATCTGATCGGTGCAGTACAGCAAGGAAACCCGGTACCTTGCTCCTCACTACATGTATCTGACCTAAACAAGTTTTGCTTTGCACAGTAGCTGTGGCCTTGTCTTTGGGGCGTAATACCAGTAGCTGGGTAATGTGATACAACAGTATCAACAAACACACACAAGTGTACACAACAGAAAGCTTGTGGTTGATAAAGGCCTCCCCCACTACAATCTACTCAAAGAGGAATTGTATGTGCTTGTATTTGGTTTAGAGAGTAGGCTTGCTTTTAACTACCGATATTTCCTTTTTGTCCGAAATTTAGAAGACCTGATGACTTATCCCACTAGGCCCTCCAGATTATTGGGAGATTTGCATTTTAGTAATTTAAGTCAGCAAGTACATGTAGTATGCCACATTTGGAACCACTTTTTTTCTTTGAATTGGCAAAGCAAAGCAAAAATGAGGTTTGGCCTTTTTGACTGGGATTCGAACACATGCCTTGCAGGTTTTAATTACCAGCGTTCTGTACGGTGTAGTTGACTAATTGAAGAAGATGACTTAAAGAGATATACAAAAGTGTTACAAAAATGGAAGAAGAGGCGAATGAATTCTGAGTTTTTAAAACCTACATGTACATACATGTACAATGTAGAGGGCCTGACGTTTTGATACAAGCAGGCCCTTTCAGTATGCCTAAACCCCCCCAAAAAAAATGAGTTTCCCTATGTGAGAAGGTGTGTTTTAGATTAACAGATAAAATGTGCAGAAGTGTTTATTAGAAGAGCTGAAAATCCTCCAATGGTTTGCATACATTTTTTTTTGGAGGGGGCAGCAGAACTGTACTGTACTTAAAGCTCGGGAATAATACATGTAGCTTATATAAAGCTTTCACCTCAATATTGAATTATTAATCGCTAGGATAGCCAACCCCTGCCCCACCTCCCATCTAAATGTGCAGAGAGCATGACTCGGATCATACTTACATGTATGTTTCAACCTATTTCAGCACAGCACACACACACACACACACCCACACATGCACAGACAAAAGGGCATCTTTAGTCTTAATTTGGGCCCCCAGGGCAGGTTTGCAGGCTGTTCCTCAAGAAGTCGAGTTACAGTAGGCTTATTAAAAAAAGAAGAAGAGAGAGTCAGCTCTGGTGGAGGAGATACTATATATTGCAGAGTTGAGGTGTGACCTAACAATAGTGTCTTTACAAGCCTCCTCAACCCCCTGGAATACAAAAGACATTGGCATGTCCTTTATTATGAAAAGGGCCCTCTCCCTTCCTCCTCTTTCATTGTTCCAAATGGCATTACCTTCCAGGGAATGGGATGAGGTCTTCTCTCTGTGTGGGATTCAGTTACAGCATTTGCAGTTGTCCTTCGCCTATTGTCCACAGCTACATGTAGGTGGCCAGCCCTCTTACCCATTGGTCATTAATCTCCCCAACCACTGAGGACTAAACCCAAAACACAATGGAGTAACACCTCTTAGTCAGTCTGGGCTTAGGATAGTATGCCCACTGTAGTATAGGGCCACATGGAAGGCTGCCTCAGGTCACTCTTCATCTGGTCAAGTGGCCATGCCCCCAGCCCTTAGATTGCTAATTAAACTCAAGTGGGATGAGACATGTAATCTTCTTCTGAACCTGAAATGTGTCTCCCAATGGCCTGAGTGGAACTGACCTCTTCTGATCCACCTTGGCCCCCCCCCCAAAAAAAAAAAAAAAAAAAAAAAAATGAGGACCTGACCTTTCAATCCTAGCAGGAATGGTAAAGTCCTGACAACACCACACAAGACAGTGTTCAACCCATTTCCCCTTTAATTCGTTCATCTTTGCAATGAACGGATGAACTATATTTGTTGCTTACCACATGGGACAACATCAATATCAATACTTATTTGGGCAAGGTCGTACATTGTAGGCTCCTTACACAATAGGATTTTCTTCATCTCAGTTGTTATAAAACGCGTGTAAGAAGACTACCGGTATCTATTTCCAATTACTGTATGAGAAATAATAGATTTAGCAGTTTTCTTGAAATTGTCTGGAATTATTAAATGTTTTTCTAATAAAAATGAAATTCATATCTAAAAATTTGAACACTCTAAAAGAACCTTGCTGTTTTTATACTTTGGTGTAGGGAATAAAAAGTACAGTATATCGTGATGAAAGTTTTTTTTAAACATAATCTTTGCTTTTCCTGGAGGTCTGCAATCAACAAAGCACGGCACGGCAATCTGGACAAAGCACGTCATTGCAATATCAAGCAAAACATTGACATACGTTTTTAACTTTCCTTCTATTTATTTATTTTTTCGGGGGAGGTAATCCAGGTGGCCTGTTTTCACATGTACATGTACATGTAAGCATTTCGTCAGCGTGCTATTCTGTAGCATTGTTAGTTCACACAATAACGGGGCAACTGCTAGCTGACCTAGCCTGATTGTAAGGACAGGATGCATTGGGCCATGGGGTGGGTGAGGGTTACACAAAAGCCAGGCAGGTTGCCTAGCAACAGGGGCCCCAGTTACGGGTAGTGTGCCTGGATACCAAATAAAAAAAAATAAAAAATAAACAATTCCCAGATCTGCCAATGAATCGAGTATCACCCCCTCCCCGCCCCCCCCCCAAAAAATAACAATTTCATTGTTCTTGTCATTTTCACTCCGTGTGTCACCAGTGGATAAATCATCAGGTACACTACATGTATAATGTCGTTTTGTCGCAGCAAACTAGTCACATTTCCTCTGTGCGGTCCCTTTTCATACTCGGGCTCATGAAATCAAGGTTGCATCAGTATGCGCTCCATTTAAGATTTAATGAGAGCAACACTCTCCCCCCACACACACACACTCTCCCGCAAAGGGGCTGTATGTATACATTGTAAATAGGAGGCACTTGATGGCACAGTGGGCCTTGCATACATGTATGTATATGCACGGCGGCTAAAATGTCTTCCTAATGTACGTGCGAGTGTATAGGCCTACTGTACTGGACCTTTGCAGGTCTGTTGTGCACTGGACAAGTGACTGCAATGGCCAATCTTATAGTCCACACTTTTGCACAGATATTGCGGAGGACAAGTCAATTTCCCCTGTGTTGTTCTCCCTAGATCACATTTCATGTTTTTAATCTGGTGCCAAGTGCCAACATACATAATTGTTAACAGTTGAGCAGCAGTAAACCATTGATGGGCCTACCATATTTTGACCTTTTCCCTACACATGTATGTATCATAATTATGACTGTGGTTACACTTTTGCATTTATACAAATGTTATACAAATGTTATAAATTCAGAGGGCCTAACAATTTGATCTTTTCCCTATGTATCTTATGGCTGTGGTTTCACTTTTGCATAATTTATACAAATGTTATACAAATGTTATAAATTTGGAGGGTCTAACAATTTGATGCTAGCAGGACCTGATCAAAGCCAAAAGTATTTTGCAAATGAATATTTTACTTTGTGAGTACAAGTACTGTATGAGTAAATAAATCAATAACATTGAGCCACACTGTTTGTTTCTAGGTTGGTCCTTTTAATCCTATGCTCTGTTGAGCATCAGGATTACATTTTCTTTGAAAAGAGACAATCATCTCTGCTATTGCTAATGGCATTTTTTGATAGACCTCTTGTGCCAATGAGCTGTGGGTCTTCTCTCATACAGCTGTGCATCTGCGAACCCCTTTAACGCACCGCTCTGTATTTTCCAATTGATCTAATTTAAAGGGGCTCATGTGTTGGGCTCACTTCAGTTCTCCAGCTTTGGAGACCGCGCTCTACACAGTGAAGACCCCTAATGATTGAGATTCAACCTGTGGCTAATGCTATGGCTAAAGCCTGGGATGTTTCCATCCATAGCCCGTAGTGCAGTGGATGGCAGACCCCAGATCTCCATAAAACAAATACCGGATGAGGTTGTCATCCAGCAGCGCATGTAATACACGTGCAACTGATGCCAATGGCAGCCATTTTTGATCTACTAAACCAATTTCCTACTCTCTGCGCCCTGTGTTACTATGAGCCAGGTGATGGTAGACCCTGGGAACAAGGCTGGCAGACCTGAGTGGGAAGCTAAGATTTTGTACAGTTTTTGTTTCACTGAGACTTTCTTCGGTGATTCCACCAGGGTTGTGAGAAGGGGCTGGTGAAGTGCTTACGTGAACATGTACACCACATCAAACCAATGAAAAAATAAGTGAAGTGATGGCTGAGAGTGGTCTCAATTCCAAACAGCTAAGCCCAAGCCAAAGATTCGTGAGGAGCATTTCAACTTGATGACCAGTGATTAAAACAATGTCTCTTCTTTGCTTTTCTCCCCCTGTCATTCTCCGCTCTCTCCTCCCTCTCCCTTCTCTCTCCTCTCTCTCTCTCCCTTCTCTCTCCTCTCCCTCTCTCCCTCCCTCCTCTCTCTCCTGTAGGCGTGGCCTATCCTCCCACACGGCGGCTGCCCATGAAGGAAGTCTTTGATGCCCAGGGATTCCCGCGCATAGATGTCCTGAAGCAGCAATTTGTCCTGGAGGGACGCCTGGAGGAGGAGGTGGCGCTAAAGATCATCAACGAGGGCGCCAAAATTTTAAAAAGAGAGTCCACCATGCTAGAAATAGATGCACCAGTAACAGGTCAGTTGGGCAACAAGAAGGCGAGGGAAGGGGAATGAAGGGATCAGTATTCGTACTTGATTATCCTTTCAACTGGCCTGCTGGGCCACCAGAGTTAGATTTTTACCGGCCTGCCTTTTGAAGTGGGTTCCATGTCGTGGCGATTTTAGACAGATGGGGTAAAATCCCTGTATGTCTAAATTTCGGACAATGAGGCTCTTGCCGTGGTCGGACCGAAGTAAGCCTCCGTCAGTGTGGTCCCTTTGGCTGTAGTAGGGTTTCCCCTGAACTTTTGTGAGTCCGAGGTAGCAACTGATAAATGAGTTTGGCACAATAGATTATGGGCATTGGTGCTTGGCTCGTGTGCCATACCTCACAAGGGAATAGGCCTATTAGAGCATGTTCTGTGCACGTGGAATCAGGAGAAATCCTTTATGCATCACCTTGAATATGGGCTTTTGCTTGGTGTTCATTGTGCTTGCATGATTCTGACCCCCGTGGTGACATTTCTGGAGACAAATGCCAGGGGTGGCTCTTCAAAGCGGTGAGATGGGTCACCTCATACATGTAGTTTACATTCATAGGCAGGGAAAGCCACGCTCAAACCGTGCTTTGGATGCTTGCACGACAAGACCGCCATTGGAAGAAGATCTCTACACTGTCGGAGGCGGTGTTGAGACCGCCCGGGATTAGAATTCTTCACCAAATTGAGGAAAGCCTTCAACAGGCCCGACACAGTGTCAACTGTCCTTTCCCCACCAGTCCCTTGCTGGACTTCAAACGCTGGGGTTGTTCCATGTGGGATCCATCCAGTCGGTTTTTGATCTAGCCAGATCTCAATCAAATTTGATTGCTTTTTGATCATCACCCAACCTGATCGCCCATTCCTTCTTAAATTTAATATTAAAATTTGAAAGGACAATCACATTTGCAATTTTTTTTTTTTTTCAAATTTGCAATCATATTTTATCGGAAAGAATGATTGTAAAAATATTTGTCTGCCGAAAAATGTTCTCTGCTAAAGTTCCACTCGCATCCATGGCTTTGTATTATTTTTTTTCTTTGCCTTTTTCTCTCGTTCTCTCTCTTTTCAGTATGTGGAGACATCCACGGACAATTCTATGACCTAATGAAGTTATTTGAAGTTGGAGGTAACCCTTCGTCTACCCGCTACCTGTTTCTAGGCGACTATGTTGATAGAGGATATTTTAGTATAGAGGTGAGTCCTTTGTCTGTTCATGCAAAAGATTGATAATTTTTGTGGCCTCCTTTGCTATTGTAAGTTGAGGCCAGGGATTGCTCTTTGGTAAATAGGCAAACTGGTAGCCTGCTGTGGCTTCTTCTTGCATGACTCATGGTTACCTGCTGTGGCCACTGTTAGCCTACTACAGCCGCTGGGAACCCACCATAGTGACTGTGAACCTGCAGTGGTTTCAAGCAGTCTTTTGTGGTGGCAACCGGTAGCCTGCTCTTTTCACTGGTAGGTAGCATGGTGAAGCCAATGTAGCTTGCTGCTGAGGCTGGTAGTCTACAGCGGCAACTGGTAATCTTCTCTAGTAGAAGTGGTAAACGGTAGCCTGCTGAGGTAACTAGTACCCTGCTGTGGTAACTGGTAGCCTGCTGTGGTAACTGGCAGCCTGCTGTGGGAACTTGCACCCTGCTGTGGGAACTGGCACCCTGCTGTGGGAACTGGTATCCTGCTGTGGGAACTGGCACCCTGCTGTGGGAACTGGCTGTGGGAACTGGTAGCCTGCTTTGTGTTTGGCCACTGGTAACCTGCGGGCACCGCAAGTAGGCTGCCATTGGACCAACCAGCTAGGGCTGCCTTGTCTTTGCATCCATTCCCTGCCCTGATATGGCAGATTCCTCCACTCGGACAAACCTATCATCAACTCATGCTCTGACATTGCCCCCCCCCCCCCACACACACACCTCACTCCTCCTTTCCTTCCCCATCGATCTTAAATGACCAGTGGCTGGGCAGTGGTCCAGTTCTCTCACCCTGGCGCTCAAACGAAGAAAAAAAAAAACACTGTCTAAATGCAATTAGATAGAGGTGAGTTGCTTGGTTACCGGTCAGCGACCTCCTACCCCCCCCCCCCCCCTGCCCTCCCTGTCACTCACTAGAGCAAGGATCGACCTCTGGTCTAAGGAGCCCCTTAGCCTATCCATCCCTAAAACAGATATATCTTATGTGTGATCACAACACTTTTCACACACAGGCATATACAAACGCAGCCCCACACATTCACACACACACACACACACACACCCTCATCCCCTCCAGCCCTGCTGGGATATTGCTTTGGGGGAAAGTAACGAATCACAAATGCTGTTGTGGATCGCTTTTTAGTATCAAAAGGAAATTGAAACTTGCAGACAGATGTGCTTGGGTCTTGGCCGGGAGCTCTGTACATGTAGTTTTGTTACTGGCATTGCCAGCAGATTTGGCTTTGCTGCAATTTTTTCGGTCCTCTTCCGGATTGGTCATCACCAACATGTTGCTTCCATGAATTTTCTTCCGCGTGGCTGTACATGTACATGCGTGTCTCTCATTTTTTTTGGCTTACTGGGGTTGTCCTTGAAGAATTTCTTAAAAAGAGAGAGAGAGAGAGAGAGAGAGAAAGAGAGAGAGAGAGAGAGCGAGAGCGAGAGAGAAAGAGAGAGAAAAGTCCTTGCTGGTTTTCCAAATCTATTGAGATTTACCGAACATTATGCATTACTCTTCAGCCGCAGCATGATTTGAAGTGAATTATGGATGAGGGGGGGGGGGGGTTGCAAATGTGTCACCCCGGCAACGTAGCTCTAAATTCATACCTCACTTTAGTCTTGCATTTTCTTTTCCTTTTTTTTTGGTCCTCTTTTTTTTTTGTAGTTCTCTCTTTCTACATGTAGGTCTCTCACTGCATAGGTATATAATATATCTATTATGTGAGCTGCTGTACAAAAGCACCATAAAGGATTGCAGATTCCTTTTTTTTCCCCCTTCAAAGTACAGTATCAAATGATGGTGTTTGTCCAAATCATTAATTGGAAAATGGATGAAAAATGACTGTGGAGAGTAGAGAAGTAGGTATCTGTTGATAGGTAATTTGTGGGCGTATAGAGAACGTTACCAGATTGAAAGAAATGAAATTGAAATGGTCTCAGTCCTGCCATCTATGATGTGCGCGCGGGTGTGCACACTGATCCCACGGCCATGCCTGGCCCGGCCAGCCTCTTTACTCGTCACTTTTCATCCAAATTTGATGACATTTACTCCTCCATCCTGGAGCGGGGAGGAGAGGGAGAAGGAGGGGGGGGGGAGGGAAGGGAAGGGAGGGGGCGGGGGAGAGCGGGAGGGTGTGAGGCTCACAAGGGGGCAGACCGAAGACACCGAAGGGGGACTGCTTTACAGCTTCATGTACACCACCCCTCGCACGATTAAGTCGACGCATGTGTGCTGCACATGTTGCTCATTAAAAAAAAAACAGACCGCGAGCCCACTTCAATTTATTCAGTTTTGAGGAAAAAATTGGATGGAACTCTCCAAGGAGAGGCTGTGCGTTACTGCTGTAACTAGACCCCTCTCCCTTCCCAAGCTCAATCGGTGATGGTGTCTCATCCTAGAAGCATTTTTCTCTTCTCCCTGTCCTTATTTTTTTTTAATGAAGGGTTGAGGTTCTAATTAATATCTTGACATTTAGTTATTTAAAAGGTCTGCAGGGAATAGGCTCGATTTACAGTCATGCCCCACCCTGTCCCAAGATCCTAATGAAAATGAGGAAGTGACCGGGGGTGGGGGGGGGGGTTGAGGCAGAAAAAAAAAACAGAGAGAGAGGGGGGGGGGGAGAGAAGGTGTGTCCTCATCCTGCCCGGATGAGAGGTTGCCGTGGTAACTGGCGGCCTGTTGTCATGGCAACCCAGAGGGAGGCGAAGAGTGGGAGTAGAGATGCGGAGGGGAAGGGGGCGGGGGTTTAGGGGTAGGGAATGGGGAGCCTTGCATCGATGACCGACATGTACAGTTGTACATTGTACATGTACATGTAGCATAATGGGGGTGAGGGTGAATGGCTGAATGTTTGGAGCGTGGGCTGAGCTGGTAATTGAGTCAATGTTTACTACCTGAAGGGGAATGAGGGAATCCCAAAATAGAATCCCCCCCACAAAAAGATAATAAGTATTGCCACAGTATTAGATACATGTACATGTACATGTACATGGACAGGTAATATTCTTCAATGCCCACGTTTGGCAGGCTCTTTGACATGTCAGAAATCATTTTGATGTTGTTTTTTCTCCCGTCTGTAAATCCAACAAAATTGAGAGCTATAAAATAGTAAATGTACATGTGTGTACATGTAAGTCAGTTTTAGAATCAGTTGAATTTTTACGGTGCAGAAATACTTGCAGACAGTGAGAACGAATACCGGGGTATATGAATATACGAATTGTTTGCCTGAAAATTAATTCAGTACAGGGATTGAAAACATATTTGGCTATGTATTTTTTTTACATTACATCCCCAAAACGAAGGGTTAAAAGCAATTTGTCATGAAATTTATACATCTCACTGTAAGTGATATATACTGTATAAAAATGCTTATAGACTAAAATTACCAAAATGCAAATCTAAACATTTAGTGGGCCTAGCAGGACCTTTCTCAAAGGCAGAGAAAGGTCCTGCTACGATCGAAACGTCAGGCCCACTAAATTTTGAGATTTGATACTTTGATAGAAAAGAGTGCATTGAAGCCCAGTCAGTTAAATTGAGCAAATAAGGATATATACAATTCTCCAAGAGTTTCCATAGAAAAAGTGTTAAAAATTTGTGCACAAATTTAATCACAGGAAATTCTAAATTCAGTATGGTAGGTCGGGTAAAAAAAAGATAATGCATGCAATTGCGTGTACAGTATGTATCATTTTTTTATACAGAGTATGTAGCAGATCTTGAGAATTTTAATTGCGGAGTTTTTTTATCCTTTTTTTTTCTCCCTCTGTCCATCCTCCCCCTCCCCACTCTGTCCTTCCGAGTTGATATTGAGTTCATTGATATGTATGGCTGGCTTTACTACGTGATTCTGCATATCCGACCTGCACCTTGAATAATAAGGGAGGAAGGGGTGGGTGGGTGAGTGGGGGCTTGCTTTTTTTTCCGCATAGGAATGAGTGTGGCCACCTTTGCCGTCGTTGTCGTCCGCGAGAGGGATGAGGCCGCTGTGCGATGGACAATGCCATATTGATTAATTAAGGAAGAACAGGGTCACGGATGTACTCGTACTCGGTGTATCCAGTCAGCTGTGCAGAACAGAATGGGGTGTCTGGCGGTACAGTGGCTGAGCCTGTGCTCTTGCGTGTGCACTCTCTACCTGATTAGCATTAGCTGTATAGGGGAATGCGCCTGGGCGACGGACCCGATTGTTGGCTCAGGGCTTGTACCAGACAGCCATACAGTACATGTAGCAATAAGTGGATGAGTGGGGAGAGGGGGTACTGTAGTAGCTGTGGTACAGTACCTGTGTACCTGTGGCTCGTTTTGTCACGGTAGTTTCTTTACAGAACGGAGGTTCGTGATACGGCTGCAGTTTCGGTTTCATTTCCTAACTTCCTAATTTCGGTTTCATCCCAGCCATTAAAAGAACAAGCTTTTAGGCCACACTGTCCAGGTGAATACTGTGTAGTGAACCAACAGGACAACACGCCTTCAAACTCGGTGACAAACCGTGAGCAAGATTTTCAGGTTTTCGGTGACGGGAACGAGGCCTTGGCATTAGACTAATCCAGGGATTCGTGGAGGCCCTACCGTTACCGTGTACAGTGTACAATGTACATGTACATGTATGTAAATGAGGCAGAGTGTGGTCTTAGTCTATAGAGGGCGCCATTTATCACTTCTTTTTTTTGATGGGGGGGGGAGGGGGTGATTCAGGAAAATGTTTTGCCGGCAACAATTCTATTCAGAGCAACATTGCCTGCCAGAATACGTTGCCTTCTCGTGTGAAATAATGCGTTCTGACAGATGCAGTAGGCAATAATGTAGTGAGGTCATCGTCCATAGCCTTCACGAGGTTGTTCGTGTGCTTGCCTTTGCTTTGCTTCAACTGATGTCTGCAGAAATGCCAAGGCTGGAGGAGTGCCGTCTGCTATGTGACCATTAACACAGTCTACAACAAGGTCCATGGGTCTCGGGGGGGGGGGGGGGGGGGGGGTCACAGGAGAGAGAAAGAGACAGATTGTGGCCTTAAGAGTTTGTGAACACTAACATTTAGTCACATAGATATTGGGTGGATAACACTTCATTAAGACTAACTCTTCAAAGCTTTTGTAGCCCACTACAACTAAGTAAAGGGGACAGACCCTTGTACAAGCTCCGGCTTCTTGTCTGACCTCCTCATACTATTTTCACTGAATACTTCTTCATTAATGTAAAAACAATCCTAATAGTATGGAAATAAACCTGAACCTGAACCTGAACTACTTCGTCCGATGCACCTTCATCAGATGCAGCTACGAAACCTTATGCCTCAATTTTTGTCGATAAAGAGCCTTGCTATCCACCCAGTATTTGATGCTTCTTGTAGACTGAACAGTGCGCTAGTATACGTATCATACCAGGGTACATGTACAGTATGCATGTACATGCATGTAACATCAATCCTCTCATAAGTAAAATGTGGACTGACCTATCGTAATACAGAGCGGCACATGGAATGACGTCGGCTATGACGACAGAATGCCCTGCCCACCGTTTTTTTTCCCCCAGAGTGGAGCAGGTTGCCATAGCAGCCTGTCGTCTTGGTAACGGGCAAGCCAAGGGGAGAGCCCAGGATGTACGGTAGGGAGGGAAGGGAAAGGGGGGGGGGGTGCCCTTTTTCATTAACCAGTGAGAGGACAAGAAAACCTGGAGCAAGCAGGCTCTCTTTAGTTTTAGTTCACACACCACAATGTGACGTCATTGATTTACAGTACCGGTAAGTGAAAAAAAAAAGTTTTTAGTACAGATTGATTGCGATGAATATACAGCCTCTTCTTGTAAGTGCTTTCAATGTTTTCTGTTCATAAAATTCCCAGGGGAAATAAAAGAAATGGTGGGGAAAATCTGAGGAAGGAACAGCTAGGTACAGTGTGCGTACAGGTATATGTTGTTCATGAACTTCCCCCCCCCCCGGCCACATCAGAGAACATGTGTTGTGCTTACCAATTTGAACCAGTATTCTTGCCACTTGTTCAGCAAGTCAACAAGAGAAATGATGTCAACATGGAAACTGGTGCAGATGTGAATGGCTCTGTGTTGTCACTAGGCCTACAGTAGTTTTTAAAAATTAGGTTTAGCGGTCTGCTTTTTTTTTTTTAAGGAAGGAGGAGGTTCTAGCTAAACATGTTTTTTTTTTTACTTGGCCTAACATGTACCAGGCTATGTACTGTACACTGTGTGTACATGTACATTTTACATTTTTTTGAAAGTTTATCTGCACATTTCTTATTGTGGTCAGAATCAGAGGCTAGGAGATACTCATTTCAAGGCCTGCTAATAATATTCGACCGTGAAGTGTAGATTTGTGCCAGGAGTTGACGATCCATCAGGGCTCTCAGATTTCTGCTTGAAAAATCGAAGAATTGAATCCGTCACAAATTATCCACTCCCAAATTCTGTCACATGCTGATTTTACATGGCCCTCTGGAAAAAATAAAATAAGAAAAATACATTGTAACTGGGATGTTTGAAGAGATGCTCAGACTATTCACCTCTGGCAGCGTACATGTAGGTGGTGGACGGACGAAGGGAAATGCGAAGAAACGTTGAGGCACGTCACTTGTGCCTTGAATCTTCAGAACTGGTGCGGGATTGATTGGCTGCTGTGATTCGCCCCAAATCAAGTTCCGTGGGTGGGCAGAGGCCCAAGGGTGTAATTTATTGAAGGGGATGGGAGGTGATGGAAAAGGGGTGTTGTCAGGTAGGGGTGGTTGGGGGATAGCGATGGTCGGTACATAGCTGCCAACCATTCCGTTTTTGGAGGAATCTTTTTTGGTAAAAATGTATCACTTTTTACAAGTTCTTGACAACAGATTTCGATTTTTGTCTTGGAAATAGACATATGCCTACGTAGTTTGCTCTGTGATTCCTCTTTTTTAGCAGAAGTATTACTTATTTTCTTTAAGATAGGTTGGAAGCTACATGTATGTCGGTACGTGTATACGGAGGAGGAGGGGGGTAGTGTGTGGCCAATCACTTGTGAATCAATATGGAATTGTATAAGGCAGCCTGTTGCCAACCAACCCAAGATGAGGCTTCCAACCTATAAGTCTTCTCTCCTCTTCCTACTGCCTTCAAAGCCTGCCCACCAATCCTCAAAAGAAAAACAAAACCTGTTTATCGTGATGACATCTTAGAATTTAGTGGGCCTGATGTTTCGATCGTAGCAGGACCTTTCTCAAAGGCAGAGTGATTTGGTAGAGGAAGCTGGCTTTGATTTCCAAAGACATGATGATAAAATAAGTTTCTGCTGACTGAAAAATGTACTATAAATCGAGTTGCCCTTCTTGACATGTATGTCATTAATCACTGCTCAGTGCTTTGCGCGATTGCCTGCTGAAAAAAAAAATTAAAGGCAGCTCGGGCGGGATTCGAACCAGTTTGAACCGCAAGCACTGGACCACTGAGCTGGTGGGGGTCATGTGGTGCATTTGAATCAATACTGCGGAGTGTTCGACACTGCATCATAAATACATATGTGATATGAATGTAGGCATCCTGGCATTTTCGGGACCCTTCTCTCCAAGGTGCAGAGACTCTTAGATTGTCGACACTAATGCCAAGGAAATCAAACGTGGTCGCGGTATTTTGAAATTTCAGGATTAGGATGGACTTCCTGAAGGCTTCTTTGGATATACACACAAGTACATGTACATGTACATGTACGTGCACATTGTACATGTGCGTAACCTCCTCTGCGAAGTTCAGCATATCTCTTCTGTTTTCATTTCTTTCTTCGTCTTTTTTTTTTTTACTTGGCATCCCAAATCCGCCTCTGAAATTGGTAGAGATGTCCGCGTGATGAGATTGAATTCCCACATTATGCATTGGCACTAGTAGTAGTCAGAGTCAGTCAGGGGTGCTGTCGGGAAGGCAAGAGGTGGGTGTACAATACAATAGGATTTCCCCGATGGCTGCACCACATGTGACAGCAGGTGCCGCTTTTGCATCTTGGACAGGTGTTTCCATAGTCTCAAAGCGGAGGTTGAGTGTGCATTGCCTTCACCAGAAGGTCTAAAAAAAAAAAACCTGTCAAAGTGGACCGGTGATGGCCATACATATGTACATCAAGGGGGTGGGTTTCTCAGAGCATGGCCCAATTTTCACAGCGGTCCCATACATGTACATGTACCTCGTGAATGTGCTCCCGTAATTTTGCTTTGGGGGACCAATAACCAAAAGCCAAAAACCAAAAACAAAAACAAAAACAAAAGAAAAACAAAACAAAACTCTGTACCCCGAGTAAGTAAAATTATCCTGCCAGCTAAGCCTTCACCAAGACAGGCAGAACTGCTGTGCAAAAACCTATTGGCAAAAACGCAAAATTTGATAAATTATGTAATCCACATCACGTGCTACGCTGCGGACATTTTGAGCGACGTGCTAGTCTTGCCATCTGCCAACTCCTGGGAAAAATGCCAAGAACCATCCGAGGTGAAGGGACTTGCTGCGTCACACTATGTCGTATTGCTGCACACCCATACCCATCTCCTCCAGGTCACAGGACAGCTGGAACTCGAACTACAATGTAGAAAGCATGCTCAGTGCTGGGGAAGGCTTTCCACGTGCTGCTGAGCTACTCTGAGAAGGCCTACTGTCCCTCACAGTTCCTTTCCCTTACTGTTTATTTTTGTGCCAAAGCTTTTAAACCACTGCTGATTTCACTAGCTTGCTCTTTGTTTATTTTGTCTCACTCTCCATCACTGAAACCCCCCAGATTTCTCATAAGCACCAATACTACTTTAGTTGCCCTATCTCCCCAGCCCCCCCCCTCCTCTCCCAAAATAAAAATGCCCCTATTAAGAAATTGAATAAGTCCATTCCCTTAAACTTCCAGTTATGAAACGGGAAGATATGTATCCGGCAGGTTGCTGCAGAGGGTGCCAAATTGAATTTGTGGGGACTTAAAGCCGCGTCCGCACTGGACTTAAAATGGGTAAACTAACCTAGCAAATGGGTAAATTGACCATTTTAAGTCCAGTGCGGACAGCCCAGGAAGTTTTCCTCCCAGGTAACTTACCCGACTCCAGTGGGTAGTTTAACCGACCAACTTCTGCCCGGTTAAATTGACCAGGTCAGTTTAACCGAGTCGATAAGTCCAATCCGGACACGACGTCTCGGTAAACGACTCGGTAAAATACCACATCCGGCGCCCCGCACGTTACGTTACTGTGTGCAAGACTCGTGCGGGCACAGGGTAACAACGTGTTTGTGTACCTAGAGTACATGCAAATGTACATGAGTCGGTTAGTTTTACCCATCGTCTCGGTTAGTTTACCCGAGTCGAAAAGTCCAAGTGCGGACGCCGGGAAGATTTACCCATTGGAATGTTACCCACGGGCTCGGTAAAAAATAAGTCCAGTGCGGACACGGCTTTAGACGGTGGGGAGGCTTGGGTGCAATCATTGGAGGTCTGTAAACCTTCTAGCTTATAGATAATCAAACAGACTGATGTGTTTTGAAATAAGGGCAAACAGGATCTTCCTCACAAGAGGTGATCACCATTTACATGTACACTGTTAAAAGTGATTCCTCTGCCTTACACACTGTCATCTAAATTAAGAACATTTCTCCAGATGCCACTGGAATCGAGCAGAATGAGGACTGCCATCTGATAATTAGTGTGCTATATTTCTACTACTTAACCTCCTCCCTCTCACTCTTCTCACTCTCATCCTACACTTCCTCTTCCTCCTTCTCCTCCTTCTCTTTCTCCTCCTTCTCCTCCTCCTTCTCCTCCTTCTCCTCCTTCTTTTTCTCTTTCTCCTTCTCTTTCTCTTTCTCCTTCTCCTCCTCCTCCCTCTCCTCTTCTCCTCCCCTTCTCTTTCTCCTCTTCCTCCTCCATCTCTTCCCCTTCTTCTCCTTCTCCCCTTCTCTTCCTCCTCCCCTTCTCTTCCTCCTCTATCTCCTCCCCTTCTCCTCCTTCTCCTCCCCTTCTCTTCCTCCTCCCCTTCTCTTCCTCTTCTTCTATTCCTCCTCTCCTTCTCTTCCTCCTCCCCTTCTCTTCCTCCTCCCTTTCTCTTCCTCTTCTTCTATTCCTCCTCCCCTTCTATTCCTCTTCCCCTTCTCTTCCTCCTCCATCTTCTCCTCCTTCCCCCTTCTCCCCTTCTCCTCTTCCCCTTCTCCTTCTCCCCCTTCTCCTCCTCCCCCTTCTCCCCCTTCCCCTTCTCCCCCTTCTCCATCTCTTCCCCGTCTTCTTCTCACCTAATGTCTCTTTCTCTTATCTCCCCTCACCCACCTTCCTACTCCCCCTCTTCATTCCCCCCGCGCTTCCCTCTCTTCCCCATCCCCTTCTTACCTTCAAAAGAGAAAAGACGATTGGACCCAACACCTCAGTACCCCTTACCCAAGCAGATATTGAAGCTCCTTTCCCCTCATTTTCTTTCAAACCCTAAAATGGTCGGTCCTCACTGAGATCCGAGCAGATCCAGAGAGCCCAAACAAATAAAATCTGACAAGAATCTACAGGTTGTGTGCCCAAATGCCTATATACATGTAGGCATGTGACCTGGCACAACGACGAGGAATATCCCACCAAAACACTTTTTGAGTAAACAACGCCTGAAGTTAAAGTACAGTGTCTGTATCTTCACAATTCGATTACATATCAGTTTTCTCTTTTTTTTCTTTTTGGATATTTTAAGTATTAGAGGATATTATATTTTGATATCATTTGAAAGCTAATGGTACAAATGTATACTCTTTCACATCATTAGAAAACCTCAAAATCTCAAAAGTTGGGTTATTCCTCATTATGCTGTGCCAGGTCACATACTTATGCATGTACAGAACATGTAGGCGTACAAACCTGTGGGCCTCCACCTTTAAAGCCCGGGAAAAAACCAAATGAGATAAAATGAGGAAAAAAAAGACCCAGGAAGACGGCACTGTTCTCTAGCGGAGCTTAATACCTTTAATGTCAGGAACTCGTGTTGGAGAAGCCGGAGAGGGAGAGGCAGGGGCCATAGCAGGAGAGGCCTTTGATTTGACAAGGCTCTGGCTTACCCCCCCCCCCCCTCCTCTAGAATGTAGTCCCATGACAGGAGCTCACCTCGCGGCTGTTTGGTTGGCACGTTGCCATGGCGACATGATTTAGGGGGGTCTTTGTCGGGCTGGTGATAGCGTTGGCTTGATTGCTAGACTTGTTGACTGATCAATGCCTTTTAATCATGCATCCTTGTTTTTATTATTATAATGAAGGGGGGGGGGCAATAGGCCAGCAATGCCTTAATTTAACAAAAGTTCTGTTTCTCAAACTGAGGGAACCAATTTTTGAAATAGCCCATCTCATTTGTTTCTGAAATTATTTTTTATTTGTTCATGAAGAGATAGGGACTTTCGTTTGGAAAGTTGTCTACAAAGTACATGTACATGTATTTTTCTCGTGAAGATATTGTTGTAATCTAATATGTACACTATACATGTACATTTCAGCTGTTCATTGCTCTTTTTTTTTTTTAATTGATCCTGCTCGTGAAAGGCGAAAAGAAACACAAGTTGTAAAGATTGGAACTTGTATGGTTGTTAAATTTGTAAACCTTTTTTATCTTCTGTACTCAAAGTTGATGTTTGGCAAACCTCCGTTTTATCATCTGTGCAGTACCGGTATTTGCTCACTGGTAACCGACGGCTGAACGGGTGCTTCAAGAATTGGCTACACTGTATACTGTACCTTCAGAGAGGAATGTTGCCTGTCTGAAGATTTGTAGAGGCATGTTGGTGGCGTGTTCTGTTTGAATCTACATTCACCTGCGCATCTGATTCTGCAGCCTTGTGTCTCTGCCTTTCTCCCTGCCTCCCTGCCTCTCTGCCTCCCTGCCTCTCTGCCTCCCTCCCTCTCTGCCTCCCTCCCTGCCTCCCTCCCTGCCTCCCTCCCTGCCTCCCTCCCTGCCTCCCTCCCTGCCTCCCTCCCTGCCTCCCTCCCTGCCTCCCTCTCTCCCTGCCTCCCTGCCTCTCTGCCTCCCTCTCTGCCTCCCTCTCTGCCTCCCTCTCTGCCTCCCTCTCTGCCTCCCACTCTGCCTCCCTCCCTGCCTCCCTCCCTGCCTGCCTCCCTGCCTCCCTCTCTGCCTCCCTCTCTGCCTCCCTCTCTGCCTCCCTCCCTGCCTCCCTGCCTCCCTGCCTCCCTGCCTCCCTGCCTCCCGCCTCCCTGCTTCCCTGCCTCCCCGCCTCCAATCCTCCCTGCCGCCCTCCCTGCCTCCCTCCCTGCCTCCCTCCCTCCCATCCCTCCCTGCCTCCCTCCCATCCCTTCTCTCCTCCCCTAGTACTGTACTGTATTGTACATGCACTTGTACATACATGTACTCTACCCCTCCCCCACAACCCTTGATCAATATGCTAATGAAGCATGCATGCGGGAGTCGCCCAAGGTTAGACGACATTCGTCACGCCCAACAAAAAGCTGCTTGCAACTCACTGTTGCATTGCCAGGCCCTGCAATACCTTCACTCCATCATCACTCTCGAACCACCATCTTTCTCTCTTACCCCCCCCCCCCCCCTTCCTGATGAGCGTTGCTATTAATGTGTTGCCGTGGCAATGTGGTAATAGCCTCAATCTGTCGTCCCTGGTGATGTGGGACTTTCTAGGGCAGAAGTAAAAACGGAAAATGAGAGAGGGAAGGGGGTTAAGATCGAGGAGACCAAATAAATGAAAGGATTTATTTGGAGATTCTGTGGGGTTTCTTTTTTTCCTCTCTCTCTTCACTCTCTCTTTCCCTCCTCTCTCTCTCTCCCCTCTCTCCTCTCTCTCTCTCTCTCTCTCTTCATCTCTCTTTACCTCCTCTCTCTCTCTCTCTCTCTCTCTCCTCTCTCTCCTCTCTCTCCTCTCTCTCTCTTCATCTCTCTTTACCTCCTCTCTCTCTCTCCTCTCTCCTCTCTCTCTCCTCTCTCTCTTCTCTCTCTCTCTTCATCTCTCTCTTCTCTCGTTTCTCTCACTCTCCTCTCTCCTCTCTCTCCTCTCTCCTCTCTCTCTTCATCTCTCTCTCTTCATCTCTCTCTCTTCATCTCTCTCTCCTTTCCCCCCTCTCTCCCCTCTCTCTCTTCCTGCAAGCAATGCTGTCTGTGTTCCACAGATAATTTTGTTAGGGAATAGGACCGAAGCTAGCTACAAGCTGGTGAATCAAGCGTGCTGCACAGATAAGGAACAAATTCAGCAGAATGGCTTCTGGGCACCCAACCAAGAAATGGAATCAGATAGGAAGAAAATAAAGATCCGCTTTTTTCATCCACCCCCCCCCCCATACCACGAGATGACTATCCATCTTTGACTTTTTTTTTCTTTTCTTTTTTAGGGGTTGGGGTTGAGAGCTACATGTAGCTGGTTCAGAGCCAGAGTATTGTTGCTTCAGCTGCATTTTTTTATCTGTTCATTTTATCTTGTGACAAATTTGCCATCTTTTTTTTATATTTTCAATGCTTTCGGTGCCCAGTCCTTTCGCCCGATGCCTGATGAAAACAAATTAGGCAGCTCGGGTGGGATTTGAACCTGCAACTCCCGCTTTCTAGTGCAGGCATCTTAACCACTTGACCGCCGAGCTGGTCGCGGTCATGTGGCAGATTTGGAAAGATGCACTGCGGCAGGTACCGGCACTAAACATTAGTTTCAACAAAAAACGAAGGATATTCACGAAAATTCCGAAGAGAGGAAAGCACGCTTCAGTGAATGGTTGAAATGCTGGGCTTGCAGATTTGGGTTACCACCTATTGTTGCAATCGATTGCGGCGGCCTCATTCACTGTAACGTGTTTCACCAACACGTTGGTCGTTTGCCAATCTGCTTGGACAAGTCTGGGCGGTGGAATTGCATGCATGCGGCGATTGCACCCACAGATTAGCCCACCCTGCCGCCGAAA
Organism: Luidia sarsii; assembly: GCA_949987565.1. Taxonomy (NCBI): domain Eukaryota; kingdom Metazoa; phylum Echinodermata; class Asteroidea; order Paxillosida; family Luidiidae; genus Luidia; species Luidia sarsii. The sequence goes on from OX465118.1 coordinate 10,312,330, forward strand.
CGTTTTCCGCGATGTTTTCATTTTGTCTTGTCAATGCAAAGGCCGAAGTCCCTGGCATACGCATCGATGAAAACTTGACACACATACCGTCGATGTAATGTTTAATTTTTCATTTTTATTAATGAAACCGCGGTCTTTTATTTCATTCCAGCAAACCAGGTCAGCGTTTTAGTGCCTCCCTATTCAATGCATGTCGCAGCCTTCATACACAAAGATGGTAAAAACCAAAGCTAGGCCTTCTTTTGTACTACATTGTCGTATGTAAAAGACGATAACAAGGGCGAACCTATTTACTTTCTGCAATCATCCCTCCTTCACCAGAACTGCCGTAGTCTCTCTCTTTTTTTTTATACTTTTTTTTTATACTTTTTTTTTAGTATGCTCAGTAAAAAAGAAATCAATTTCCTAACCTGTCAAAAAGACTGGACTCTAAACCCAGATATGGTTGGAATATTATCTTTCTTCATTTCCTTGAGATGTGGGAAGGGAGTGTTTGTGTGTGTGGGGTTTTTTTCTTCCTTTTTTTTTCAGCGAGTACAAAACATGTACCTTGAATTTGAAAGGACTGACAGGGGGAGGGGACTTGGAGGCATGGCCATAGCCCACATACCGGTAGACTATACTGTGACCTTAGGTTACATGTACATACGTGTACAGTATGTGTACATGTACATGTAAATACGTGTACATGTACATGTACGTACATGTGAGCAATACATGGTGGCCATGAACGATACTGTACCGGTATGTGTGGCTGTATGTACGTGTATATATACATGTACATGAACATGTTCTTATACATGTACACGTGTACTGCATGTACATGTACGTGTACAGTACACATGCACATTATAGACGTGCAGTGGGAGAGCCCACACTCCTGGGTAAACACAGTGCTGTTGAACAAGGATTATTACACCCGTAGTTCAGGACAGGGCAGATCAGTGTTGCCGGCAGGCATGTCCCAGCCACGTCAACTACACTGCACATTGAACTCCACCCCCCCCCCCCCCACCACCCATCCTCCCAATGTTTACCTCCTTGAGCCCCGGCCATCCGGTCGGATCAGTCAATGGACATGTACATGTAGTTCGCGACTGGGGTCGACGTGCAGCCCCCCTGTATAGCACGAACTACACGCTAGGCCAAAGTATGCCAATGGTCGTCTGCCTATTCAGTCACAGTTTGATTTTTTTTTTCTCTCTCTCTCTCTCTCTCTCTTTCCCTGACTTCTTTTCGCAGGACTGTCCCCGTGTCCCAGTAATTGCCCGTAGGGCTGGTAGCATTTTAAAGTCAATTGACATTTCAAGCAGTGGCCCAAACAGTGTGCAAATACACCATACCCCCCCCCCCCACCCTCCCCTCCCCCTTCAGCCCCAACCCCCTCCACCTCCATGCTGACAAGACTGCGGAGTGACTCGTCTGAACTTTAGTCTAAATGCTAATATAATCGCCGACTTGAAAGAAGAAGAAGAAAAAAAAAAACCCAACAAGCCAGGAGCCTGCCATGCCTTTTGCATTATGTAGGCCCTTCATGAAGTGGCTGGATTTGTCTGGGACTTGAGGCTTGCCTCCCCCCCATCCCTCCCTGTATAATTTCATCCATATTAAAGAGCAAGTCCCGGTACATGTACATGTATATGTACACGTACAGTGGCTGCTGTTTATATTTGTGACCCGGCACAGCGACATGAGGAATATCCCACCAAAACACTTTTCGAGTAAACAACGCCTGAAGTCAAAGGATCTTCTCAATTCGAATTTTTTTTTTTTTTTTTTTTTTTTTTTTTTCCGGAACGTTAATGTATTGGAGGATATTATGTCCAAAATAGTTTTCCAAAATCCGTCTCAAAATGTTGAAGAAACGAGGATTTCGGGGGAGTGTTTGTGTACTGTTTTCATGAAAATGTAAAGTTCCTGCCTTTTTGAATGGCCGCTTTCGAGGAGTTAGAATGGCGCTGCTATATTGTGTCTGGTGCCAAATGAACGAGCCAAGTCCCCTTGTACTATCTACTGTACAAAAGCTCAAAATCTCAAAATCTCAAAAGTGGGGGTTATTCCTCATTATGCTGTGCCGGGTCACATTTAGACGACCTGTCTCAAGCTAAGAAGACCAAATAAAAAAAAACACATACCGTAACATGTACAGGTATGATTTTAATATTAGTTGAAATGATCAATGATTCAATGTACATGTAATACATTTTTAAACATATACATACATGTACATACATGTTGTACAGTGTACAATGTACATTTATGAGACTTTTTTTTATAAGAGAATAATCATAAGGCTCAGGTAATGTTCACACTTAATGAAAACAAAAACTACATTTGCAGTGATCTGCAAAATGAAATTGGGTTATCGGACAAAAAAACTATGAACAGGTAGTCTGAAAAAAAAAATGGTGGTTCTAATTCTTGCTCATGTTTTGACTCAAGAGAGGCATGGGAATGCATTAAATTGAATGATATTACAATGCAATTAGCGGTATGCCAGGATGTGTGATTACATGACATGGTTTGCGTGTGTGTGTACGTGTGTGAGTGTGTACTAGTAGCGTGTGTGAGCAATGGGGACAGCTCGCTTCTTGGCATTGCCATGGCAACTGTCTGCTCGTCACAATGCCGGCCCATCGGCATGCAAACAAGTGGTTTAGGTCTGCAAAGGGTTGGGTCATCTGAGTGCACACAATACCCATATATGCACATCGTATGATGCATCGTAAATCCACTTGCACAATGGATGGTACTTTGTACATGTTCATGTAAGTTGGGATTGGTCGTACATGTACGGTTTCTGTGCATTGTTCATCGTTTTGTGATCATTTTTAAGAAGTGATGAGTCTGAAAGTGGTGGTAGAAAGCCTGTACACATGTACAGGAGGTGCCGGTACTGGTAATGTACATGTACATGTACATTTACTAAAATGTCTAGTGTGTTGAAGTCCAGTCAATTCAAATTTTCTATCTTGACAAATAAGACAAGTAATAATGAAAATCCCTGTCAGTTTTCCTATCTTTGTTTGATTTGTATTGCTCCATTGTTGTATTACTGTGAATGATCTATTAACTTGTTTTGGGTCTTATTTTCTGTTCCTGCAGTGTGTGTTGTACCTCTGGGCCCTTAAGCTGCTGTACCGTGACACATTTTTCCTTCTGCGTGGTAATCACGAGTGCCGGCATCTCACAGAATACTTCACGTTCAAACAAGAATGTAAGTACACATCAGGGCTTGAATTGAACGACGGCCACGACGGCCACGACGGCCAGTGTCGTCGTTGCCCTCTTTACTGGCCGAGGTGCCCCGCAAAAATCCCCGTCTTCACGGCCAGTTTGGCCATTCCCTATTTTTACCTTTGCCCGTCGTGCCCTTTTTTTGCATTGGTAAGCATATTTACAGTTGTTTTTTAGACTACATGTATTTTATTTGGATTATCGAGGAACGATGTCAACTCAATAAGACAGAGAAGTCAAAATAACGCGCAATCGTGTCGACCACGGCCACGTTAATGTGTAACCATGCATAAGAAATAAATAGTCGGCACCCTCAACACAAGAACATAAACCAAGATGAAAAACGTCTAGGTTTCTGACTTTGGAAATTTGGTGCGCCAAAAGAGGGCGCCCTTTATTTCTTCGTTGGCCGGAATGTGGAGGGTTATCCTCAGTGCAAATGTACACGCGCCGTTCAAAGAGGTCTGGCCGCTGGCCGCGTTGGACAGTGACCGCAATATCGTAACTTGCAATGTTGATGGGGACTTTGAAAGGTGGCAGCTACATGTATGGACAAAAGGCCCTTTTATATAGGTGGCCAGATAAGCAGGTTTCACTGTTGTATGTATAGACATAAACATAGACAAAAACATAGAAAAAAATGATAACTTCGTACAATTTATTTTCATTTGGCCTCTGTGCCCTTTCCCAATTGTTTGGCCTTGTTGCCCTACCCACTGGCCTTGGTGCCCCCCAAACTGTTTGCATCATTCAAGGCCAAAGTGGCCTTGCCCTGAAAATGACCAAAATCAAGGCCTGACACATGTACATGTACTGTACCTGTACATGTACATGTACATGTACATGTACCTGATGTTAAGCCTCGAATTTCACCATTTATTTTGTATAGAGGAAGGGGATAGCCTAGTGAGTGAAAAACTAAATTTCCAAGGCATGAAGGCCAGTTGACAGGCCAGACAAAAAAAAAATACGGAGTATGTTTTCGCTGTCAGAATTAAGAATGGGTTTTTATATAAAAAAAAATTATCTACTGTAATGTGTTGATTTCTGTTCTGTAAACCGAGTTGCAGAATTTACAGCATTTTAATTGGGAAACGGAAGCAGTTGATTGACTTGGTTCTAACCTCCCAACACGTAGTGTAGATGTACGGACATGACCTTGGCAAGGAGGGGGGTGGGGCATTACGTGGCTGTCAATGTCATTGAACTTGAAAAAAAAGTTGCTGCTGAGATTGACACAGCAGGCCTTTCAATGCAGTGAGACCTGTATCATTTTTGCCCTCTGAGTGAGGAAGAATGTTACAACATTTTTTTTCATTATTGAAACAAAGCGTACAAAGAAAATGGGGGGGGGGGGTTATAAAAAAAATCGCCCTTTACGTGGATTTTTTTTTTTTTTTTTTCAAGCATTCTTGCTCTCCTCTTTCCTTGTTATTTGAGAAAGGCAGTCAAACTCTGGGACGTGTTGTGCCAAGGGCTCTCTATTTCCTACTCCAAAAATAGCTGTCCCAGAAAACTAAGCCGGAAAAACGGGAGCCGAGGACGGACCAAAAAAAGACACAGAAAGAAAAAAGGGACAAGCTAAAATGTACTTGCTCGAAGGCAAATGCACATAAGTGAGTTCTTAGAAGGCTGCCTTTTGATTATGGTCATCATGGAAAGGAAACCATATTTTTTGGGGCCGAACGTGATCTACACAATGTCAACGACGACCTTTCGAGAGTGGCCTTTCCCCTCCCCCCCCTTGTTTTAAGTAGTATTTTCTTGTCGCGACCAATGGACCCCCTTGTCAAGCAAACATTGCCGACATTGCCCGGAATTATTTTTTATTATTTTTCATTTAACAGAATCTGTCGTTGTTGTTTCTTTTTTTTCCTTTTTTTTTTAGAAAAATGAAACTGTGAGAGGGCTTTCACATGTTTCCATCCCAGTTGGGACCTTCCTCAAATACCAAGGGCCTGGCCGACTCGGCTGGTAGAGACCTGGTGTGAGAAAATCAGAACCCCTGGGTGCGAATCCTGGTAGAGTCGGGTGTTCTCCTTTGCCGTTGCCCGGCTTGCCCCCTCCCCCCCCCCTTCACGATTTCCTTTTGTGGAACCACTGGTCGATTCCATGAGACCTATCGTAACTTGTACGATGAATCGCAAGACGATGAGCGATGCACACACACCTCACGGCCTATCACAACTTACGAAGGGTTGTCCTTCGTAAGTTGAGTTACGATGCATCGCAAGGCTTTGTGAAATCCACCCCTGGGCAGTCACTTTTGCACTTCTACCGGCTCTCCTCACTTCGCCCTGCCTCTGTCATCCGCATTGCGCTTCTCCTTGCTTTTCAAAGCATGGGGGGTCCTCTTACCCCCCCCCTTTTTTTTAAGGAAAGAAAGCATCGAAATGGCCACTAAAAAAAAAAAAAAAAAAAAGGCTGCTGAACCTTTCTCTTTGAGAAAATCTGAGGTTCGGTTACAATTTTGTTTATACATCTCATAAATTAGAAAAGTCTGGACTCTGACATTTCGATCCTATCATGTTTCCGAACCTTTGTCAAAGGCCTTTGAGGAAATTTTCTGCCAGGAACGAAACTGTTTTATGAGATTCGTATTTTGGGTCACTTTAGTCAGTAGGCATTTGTATAATGATCTAAGATTTTTTTTACCGGTAATTTTTTATTTTTTATTTTTTTTTGAGGGGGGGATGATTTTTTGTAAATTTTTGTTCAAATTTTGGGATTTTTTTTCTCTCTTCCCCCCCCCCTTCCGCAGGTAAAATAAAGTATACGGAGAGAGTGTACAACGCGTGCATGGAGGCGTTTGACTGCCTGCCTCTGGCGGCCCTCATGAACCAACAGTTCCTCTGCGTCCATGGAGGACTTTCACCTGAAATACACACGCTGGAAGACATCCGGATTGTAAGTCCCCCTCCCTCTCTCCTCCTCAGCCCTCTGCAAATAAAGATTAGTAAATTAAAAAGATGATATAGTATGTAATTGAAAAATTATGTGCGATTCAAAGGTGATACTTATCGAAATGAAGAAGACCTTTTTTCACAGATCTTTCCATCCTGGGAAAAAACTCATTTTGAATTTGGCCCCAATAGGAAAATCTTTTTGTCAAAGATGCCTGGAAATGTCTTTGCTCTGAGAAAATTCAAAGAAATCAAGTGAACTTTATTAACTGGATCAGGACTTGAACCCGAGACTTCCGGCTTTGCATACCAGCGCTCATACCATCCTGCGCTCCAATGGTACTGTACATGTACATTGTAAGAGCGCTGGCAATGTACAGCCACAGTACGCTAAGCCCCAGGTCTCAGGCTCAAACCCTGCTCATGAAATTCTCTCTTTCCACTCCTTTTAATAATCAAAGGATAACTTTACTCAGTGTTTCCTTCCCGGTGTTTATTTAAACGCAATGCCGGCTAAAACCATGAAAATAACCTAACTGCAGTCATGGCAGTCCTTCAAATGTTAAGGCTGTTCTACCAAAGTCACTGCTCAGAGCAGGCCCCCCCCCCCCCAACTAAAAAAAAAATTGCAAATGGACAAATTACGAAAAGAAGACCAATTTCATATTCTACCTATTTTAGAAATGTTGAGTAACTCCCTCTATTGTAGGGATATTTGCCCTGGGTGAAGGGGGGGGGAATGGGGGAAAGCAACTAAAAGCCACTTGTGGGGAAAGAGCTTTGAGTAAGAAACACTTGTCTCAGCGAGTGCCTGGACATGGAGATTACTCTCGACAGGAATATGGGTCAGGTTATGGAGTGGTGGCTGAGAAATGAGGGGGGAGGGTGGGACTCCAGAAAGATTTTTAATTTGAGAAGTGGGATGGGGGCGTTAATGGTGTATTCTGTCGGTCGACTTGATGTCACAGAATTGGCACTCTGTCACCTGATTGGTCAGTTTGGCTGTTCCATGTTACTCCCCGGAGTGAAAGATTACTTTGGTTGTGAATCATTGCTTCAATGACATATCATTTTACAGCTAAATTAGTATTTTTTTTCTTTTCTTGAATGTATTGTTGACAAAAATGTTGTTGACAAAAAAAAAAACGTTAATCCAAAGGTCTCGGGTTCAAGTCCCCGGTCCAGTCAAAGTTTTCTCTGCCATTTTTTTCAATTTGTCCACATTTCAAATTAATCAAGTTGCGTGGTTTGGTATTGTCTCCTCCACCCCCTTCCCCTTCCCCTTCCTCTAAATCCCCCCTCCTATTGATGGCTGGGTTTTTACTCTTCTCGGCCTTGTCTAACAGCTGGATCGGTTCAAGGAGCCTCCAGCCTTCGGGCCCATGTGCGACATCCTGTGGTCTGACCCCCTGGAGGAGTTTGGCCAGGAGCACACGGCAGAACACTTCAGCCACAACTCGGTCCGGGGATGCTCCTACTTCTACAGGTGAGTGTGAGAGCCCTTCTTCCCTCCCTCCACCCCCACATCAATTTCTCCAAGCTCATCGTAGCTTGAGCTCTTTTCAGACGATTCTGAGAAAAGAAAAGAAAAACTTGCAAGGCTTGAGAGAGAATTTGTGACCCGGCACAGCGACATGAGGAATATCCCACCAAAACACTTTTCGAGTAAACAACGCCTGAAGTCAAAATATCTTCTCAATTCGATAAAAAAATAAATTTATGTTTTTTTGTATTTTCGGAAAGTTAATGTATTGAGGATATTATGTCCGAAGGTTTTTTTCCAAAATCCGTCTCTAAATGTTGAAAAAACGAGGATTTCGAGGAGTGTTTGTGTACTGTTTTCATGAAAATGTAAAGTTCCTGCTGCTTTCAAGGAGTTAGAATGGCGCTGTTATATTGTGTCTGGTACCAAATGAACGAGCAAAGTCCCCTTGTACTATTTACAACAAACTTCATTTGAAATCTAATGGTATACTCTTTCACATCATTAGAAAATCTCAAAATCTCAAAAGTGGGGGTTATTCCTCATTATGCTGTGCCGGGTCACATTTAGCGTATAGCATGGGACGTCGTACTATGAACTGGTTCCTCCCTTCGCACAATGGATTGTCAAAGGTACCGTGAGAAATCCTCCGCTAGCGGACGATTTGGCGGAGGTCAGGACCTACGGCAAAATCTCTCAAGGGTTCACCAGGGACGTCTGTCACTCTCAAGCATTGGTAACCTTTCACACGGCGGCACTTTTGTAAGATGTCTCGTGCATGGGACATCTTCTCAAGCCTTGCGCGCTCTTTCAGCGCTGTCTGAAGAGGCCTTTACAGTCAATTGCCAGACGACGAGCGATGCAAAGAAACCATGCGGCCCATCACAACTTACGATGAGCTATCCATCGGGTTACGATGGATCGTGAGGCTTCTGTGAATTCCACCCAGGCCGCCAGTTTGTGTCTTCTTCTGACAATTTACTGGCCTGCATTCTGGGCTCACCGGCCCCAGTGGTAGTGTTAACTCTGAGCCCTATAATCACCTTTTTTAGTGATGTATTGTACCGCTGAGACTTTGACCCAACTGTTCTCGGTTACGTGACTCTGAGGAAATCTCCATCATGGCTCTTAGCAGGCGCAAAGATCTCAGCAACTAAGAAAACCCTCCAACCGCCCGATTGTAGTCATAATAGAATCCCCCCCCCATCTTTTTTTTTCAACTCTTCTGAGGTATGATAAGGTGAAGGCAATTCCGATACAGAATAGCGAAAGAAAAAGTCGCCTTGCAGTGGGTTTTGGGGGTTTCCGAGGGTTTTAGCCTTATTAAGGGAAGCTTTGCCTAATCCACGACGCTTTGATAGTAGCTAATGACCACAGAAGCTTCCCTTGCCCATCTGATAAACTAATGGCATGCAGTACCGTACATACCGCGGGTACGTGTATCTGTTAAGAAATAAAAAAAGCAATCCCTAGCTTTTTGCAGAGAAGGTATTATAGAACTTGTGGCAGGAGCAAGGTTTTGCCCTTTTTTTTTTTTTCCCTTTTTCGGGGGGTGGGGGGGGGGGTTCTTCCTTTTTCCTCTCGAAAACGTATTTGTCCATTTCTTTCGCACCCTAGGCATGTCTTGTTACCTGAGCTGGCTAAAGAGTGCACTGAACAGGCCAGCTATTGGTACATGTACACTGACTATGCCCACAAGTTTTTCTCATGCTTTTTATTTTTCCCTTCTTTTTTTTTCGTTTTCATTTTGACGGGTTGGGTTGCACATTCGTGACAGATTCACTCTGCATGTCGGTCTTGCAGGGTTCGCTGAGTATCTAGAGGGTGGATTTGGTTTTTTCTCTCTAATTGATTTGTACAGTATATTGCCAACTGGAGATTGAAAAAATGGTTGGAAATGTCTGATTTACTCAGGACTCTGTTTTTTGACATATCTAGAAAATTTAGAGGGCTTGAAGTATTGGTCCTAGCAGGACCTTTTTCAAAGGGACATGTACATGTACATGTGTCTAAGGGAAAGGCCCTTATGTTGTGATCCTAACAGGATATTTCTCAAAGGCATTTTCCATTGGAGAATAATGCTGCTAGAATTGAATCACTTGGCCCTCGAACACTGGCGATTTGCTTAACTTGTGGTTATCTAAAAGTCAAGCAGTTTGCCGCAATTTTCGCATTACTTGCCTTACTGTTTTCTTCTAGGTGTTGCCCTCGTAGTGTATCCAGTAAGATTTGATGCCATCCTGCCCATTAGACTTTCGGCAGTCCTGGCAAATGGGCACCACTCTTGTTAATGCAGAAACCTCAATGAGACATGATTTGGTGGGTGAGGAGGGACTTGTTGGAAGGAATGAAGGTATCTGAGGAAAACTCTCTGGTATGGTGTCAGTAACTGACCACCCTTCTTTCTGTTCTCTCTCTCTTTCTCTGCTGTACACCTGCACTTTCCTTCCCCAGCTACCCGGCCTGCTGCGAGTTCCTTCAACAGAACAACCTGCTGTCCATCATCCGTGCGCACGAGGCTCAGGATGCAGGGTAAGTGTCCGCCTGTGAGGAAGACGGGAAATGGCTTTGAGATGTCAGTCGAGGCCAGGAGAGCGGTCCGGTTTTTTTTTATTTTTTTTTTATTTCGATCTCATTGTTACTCAGTGCTCAGTCATCTTAGTCACACGTTCCAATGAGACCGAGTCGTTTCAGGCCATGTGCAAAATTGACTGAGCCGTTCGGAGAGGGGGCTTAATGTGAGTCTACTGCTGATTCCGCGAGTGGTCTCTGCGCACTCAAGAGCTTCAAGAGCGCCCTCTGCAGTCCCTTTGCAATACAAGGCAGGAGCCTGCCAAGTCTAACCCCCTAAGAAAATATTTCATTTCCTGGGAGATATAATCACTTCAGGATACTGATTGCAGATTCTGCCGGTTTTTTTATTTTTTTTATTCTATATAAGAGACATGCACAGCTTTTCATTGGAATAGCAGACCTGGTTTTTCCACCGTACCCAAACAAAAATGTGTATACAGAAAATAAGTGTTGAGTTTTTCTCACACTTTGCACAAGTCCGATCTGTATCCTGCAATGTTCCAAAGCTGATTGTAATGCGGGTGTTAAAATGAATGTACTTCGTAATGCTGAGGGTTTTGTATCCAATTCATGCTTGAACGGCGCATTGACATCAAACAGGTCAGTGTGACTGTCCCCCCTTTTGAAACTCCTACTTTTGAGACCCTGCAGTCCATTTCGGCAAACACATCGTAACTTACAATCCATTGCAAGACAATGAGCGAGGCACAGAAACCATACGGCCTAGATCACAACTTACAAATTTGTGACCCGGCACAGCATAATGAGGAATAACCCCACTTTCGATATTTTGAGATTTTTTAATGATGTGAAAGAGTATACCATTAGCTTTCAAATGATATCAAAATATATTATCCTCTAATATTTAAAATTTCCGAAAATAAAAAAAGAAAAGAAAATTTATTCGTAATCGAATTGTGAAGATACTTTAACTTCAGGCGTTGTTTACTCAAAAAGTGTTTTGGTGGGATATTCCTCATGTCGTTGTGCCGGGTCACAAATGGGTTATCAGTCGTAAAGTAGAGTTGCGATGCACTGAAAGGCTCTGTGAAATCCACCCCGGGTGTGATGCGCTGTCTGTCGAATTCCGACTTTTTTGGACGAAGGTCGACTCATCGGCCCCCCGTCTCTGTGCCCCCCGACCTTCGGCGGAGCCTCGGCATGGCTCGGGTTCGTGCCGAGTTCGATGTGTCAGCTCTTGTCGGCGCTGCGTGCCTGTGCGAATGCGTCACGGACTCGGACAGCCAGGGCACCGGGGAGGGCACGCAGACAGCTGGCTGCCAGCCAGGATGAACTGAGGGGACCGACTTGAGATTTGAATAAATTAGGGTTATTGAACCACCATCTGCCCCTCCTTGTTGCTCAGACTTCGACATTTGCGCATAAATTTCAGGCGACGCTTGAAATGTGATCTTAATATTTTTTATTTTTTGTGTACTCACTCGTATTGCAGCATTGGCAGTCCAGTCCATTGCCTAATCAGGAAACATACGTAGTGTTTCCATTTCTGGACAAGTTGACTTGTCTGAAAATGACCGGCGCAAGGAGTGACTAACTGAAATCTATTGAGAAGTCCAGCCGTGAATGTTGTAAACAGATCTGGCACTGTCCTGTCCGCCATCCCCCTCTCCCCCCTTTCCAGAGTTCTGTCTGATCAATCAGAATTGCTATTGACTATTGATCAATGTGTTGATTGATCAACTCTGACTCAAATGGCCGCTGAAAAGTGGTTAAGGAGTTCAGTTCCCAATGGCTCTCTCTTTCCCCCCCCCCCCATGCCTTCATTACCTGCACATCCACGATGACATTTCTTTGATTGTCCAACCTTCTTCCCTGATTTTGTTGTTTCAATCTTTCCTTCCCTCAACAACGGTTGTCTCTGAAGACCCCTTGACTTCCCTCACCTCCCTCACCGGCATACTGGTACCTTATATCTCAGATGAAGTGTCCTTGAAGTTGAATCTCAAAACAAAAATCTTGAACCTTGTTTTAAAAAGAACTGGGTAGTATTAAGTTTCCTTCCCACCTTGAAAGTGAACAAATGGGATTCGTTTCAAAAGGAGGATTGATCCAATTGAGAATTTGTTGATCACTCTCAAGGGGAAGCAATTTTGTGAAGCGGCCAACGTTGTATTATTTATTAATTTTTATTTGATTTTATTTGATTTAAACAAAGAAAAAGAAAAGAAAAGAAAGAAAGACAATTTGCCGTGACTGATACAGCTCAGCTCACATTAGGGCATGCCAGTATCTTTATCTTGGATTTGTTTTCTTCTTTCCTTCTCTTTGTAAGTGACTGCCCGGACGTTTTAACAGCCCTGCTCCCTTCTCCCTAATCCAATCCGGGGATCTCAGTCCAAATTACACAGCGCTCCCCTATGCCTCCCTTTTTTTTTTCTCACTCCCGAAAAGCTCTACACCCTCAGCCACCCACCCACTCAAGAACTAGGGATACCTACTCAAGCCGACATGTTTAATCTTGCCTTTTTTTCTTTTTTTTTAACCACTGCCTCCCCCCCCTCCTTCCTACTTCTCCCCAATCTCCCACTCCTTCATGCTTATCAGGCAGATATCGGTAGATCCCGTTTAAAGCCCCTACACAACTTTGGTAAGATCGAAAAACAGAAATGTTTACAGATTTACATGAAACTTCATTATAGTTTGAAGATAGTTATAGTAGAAACCTCGCACTGAAATATTTCTTCCTAAAATGTTGTATTTTGAGAGAAAAGAGTAAAAGAAATCATTTACGTCTCACCGAGATCTAAACTATTTTTTGGAAGAGTATGGCGTTGAATGCTGCATTTTTTCGAAACAAATAAGCGGTTTTCACGATTTTCTCAAGACTCGGTTGGCGGATTGAGCTGAAATGTTCACAGGTGTGCTATTTCATGCATATGTTGTACCAGACAACGTATGTATGCTATTCTTTGACCTAAGTTTCATGTAAATCTGTGAATATTTCTGTTTTTCGATCTTACCAATGTTGTGTAGGGGCTTTAAGCTACATGTACATGTACATATACATCCACCAGCAGAAACAAAGATGTTCGTGCGGCTTTGTTGAGGCTTAGGCGCCATTTTGTTTTGTTCTTGTTGTTTCGTCTGCAGCAGAATCTGAAAACAAGAACCAAAAGCTAAAATGTTTATTTTGATGCCTCGCTCTTCACGGAGCCGGTAATTGAGACAAAACTCAAAACCACAAGCTACAGTACCGATCGAAAATATTTTCACGATTCGCGAAGGATTAATCGCGAAGGATTATTCGCGAACGCTTCGCATTTTCTAAAGAAATACCGGGTTAGGGGGTCGTTTCATTCGCGAAGATGACTGCCGATTCGCGAATATCAGCGGCCATTACAGGCGAGAATATACAAAAAAGCTTCGCGAAGACAGCTTCCATCTTCGCGAACGAAAGCTGCTCTCTTCGCGAACGATCTGCGAATGGTCTTCGCGAGTCGAGTCTGACGAATTTCCGACCACTGCCGTACGTAACAAAGTAAACAACGTGGTCGTGTGTAGCGTGCGGACACCCAGCACACTCGACGGCTCAGTCAAATTTCAATTAATTTTTTTAATTGGGAAACAAATCTAGTTTCAGTTTAGCTTTACCTCACCAGCAGCGTACATGTATCTTCTAGAAATCCAGCAAATTCGGGAACATTTTCGTCTCTAACCTTTTGAGATGTCGAAACTTGAAAATGGCATATTTATGGCGGCCGGACGTCTCTCTTGGCGAACGAAAGCTGCTCTCTTCGCGAACGATCTGCGAATGGTCTTCGCGAGTCGAGTCTGACGAATTTCCGACCACTGCCGTACGTAACAAAGTAAACAACGTGATCGTGTGTAGCGTGCGGACACCCAGCACACTCGACGGCTCAGTCAAATTTCAATTAATTTTTTTTAATTGGGAAACAAATCTAGTTTCAGTTAAGCTTTATCTCACCAGCAGCGTACATGTATCTTCTAGAAATCCATCAATTTCGGGAACATTTTCGTCTCTAACCTTTTGAGATGTCGGAACTTGAAAATGGCATATTTATGGCGGCCGGACGTCTCTCTTGGCGAACGAAAGCTGCTCTCTTCGCGAACGATCTGCGAATGGTCTTCGCGAGTCGAGTCTGACGAATTTCCGACCACTGCCGTACGTAACAAAGTAAACAACGTGGTCGTGTGTAGCGTGCGGACACCCAGCACACTCGACGGCTCAGTCAAATTTCAATTAATTTTTTTAATTGGGAAACAAATCTAGTTTCAGTTTAGCTTTACCTCACCAGCAGCGTACATGTATCTTCTAGAAATCCAGCAAATTCGGGAACATTTTCGTCTCTAACCTTTTGAGATGTCGGAACTTGAAAATGGCATATTTATGGCGGCCGGACGTCTCTCTTCGTGGCGTGAGCCGGAAAACGGGGGGTGGGGGCATCAAACCAAACTCGCCATATTCGACCGCCGACCGGGCCCTATTAACATTGTTCAATTTGTTCAATATTACCATGAAATCGAAGCCTATATTCTCCTCTATCTGTTTTTCAACTTTCAACTGAACACTGAAATAAACAACATTAAATTACGCCCAAAAGAATGGACGACCATTCTTTGCACTTTTGTCTAGGTTGTCCAGAGTGGAGTCCGAGCGCCGCCTCCACGTTGTCACGTACACCGCTGGTGCCCGAACCAGACTACAGCATTCCAGGCGGCATGACGAGGCGCAATGAGTCCGTGTAAAATATACGTGTACATGTACACGTACTGTACATGTACATATACATGTACATGTACACGTACATGTAAGTGTACACGTACACGTAATGTACATGTACTGTACATGTACAGTACATGTACATGTACATGTACAGTACATAATGTACAATTGTACAGTACATAATGTACAGTACATGTACAGTACATACATGTACATGTACATGTACACAGACCGACGTCACGACCAGCCGTACGTACGCATGAGCTACTCATCAAGCTTGTGTTTGCAAAAAGCGACACTCGGTATTCTGACACGTTAAAAAAAACCTGATTAACAATGAAAAACGACATCCGGATTTTTTGTGGGGGAGGGGGTCAGGGAAAATTCTTCAACTAGTACTGGCAATTTTTTTTTTTGTATTCCCACCTCGGCCGTAATATGGCAAATGAGTTGGTATTTTCAGTTTGCTCATTTATTACAAACCTTGAGTTACATGTAGTTTCTTATTCCTCATTTTTATTCCTTCATTTACAGTTGATGTTTCTTACTTACTTTTTAAGAAGATCTTGCCAGCAGAATCGGTCGGGGTGTAAAGACGCAGCTACATATAGCTGCTGAATCAATTAATGATTTCATTATTTATGGTATTGTATGGACAAATATCTCTCTTTAATGAAAAATCATATTTTTTTATTAATCTGTGTACATGACTTTGTATACATGTAAGTAAATATTAGCCGGTTGGTTGGGTCAACTACTCATCAGAGCCATCCTGTCACTCTGTGTCACCCAAATTGACTTCAGTTGTCTAAAACAGGTAAGTGAACTTAAATATTTTCAAAATGAATTCTTTGCATTTACCCTGAACACTAAAAATCCAAGTGTGCTACTGAGCAGTACTATTTTACATGTTTGTGATTTTATAATTTGTTATTATGTTTTATTTCGTTTTGTTTTGTTTTTTGTTTTGTTGATTAATAATCATTGGTTTTATTTCCTTTTGTTATAATTATTTCTGGTTATGATAGTGTTAGTGTTACCAGCACATCTAAAACCCCTATCCTTGTTTCTGTGCAATATTACAAGGGGCAATAAGTCGTTCATTCTCCAATCATCGTTAAAAGTTTAAGGGTGTCTCGCTTATTTTTCTTTAAATATTTTTCGGAGGGTTGTTCACTTGCTTCATATTATTTCATTGTTCTTTCACTTTTAATTTTCAAGAAAGGCAACCAAAAAGATGTTCTGCTTCCGATTACATGCCATTTCAAAATAGGGTACATGTAGGTACATGTAGGTCGGGTTTTTTGTGTGTTTTGTTTGGCCAATTTTTTATGTGTACAATCATAAGGAGGTATCCGCATGTGGTCAAGACTTAATACGATCAAATTATACATTTAATTTTTATCATCATTTTTTCCTTTGAAAAAAGAGGGTCGGTCAGGTAACCATAAGCAGAACTATTTTTTTTTTTTGCCCAATCTTGGTAATCAACAATATCTATAAGTATACGTTGGAACAGGAAGTAAATTTTATAAATGTCACCATGTTGATGTTTGTTGTTTTTTCATAACATGTTGCCATTAACATGACATTTGCAAATTCAAACATAATTTACTGTTACTCTCCTGAGACTGTTTGCCAAACGCTAAGTGTTTCTTCGTTTTTCAGTGACATGCTGGAAACTGTTGGAGGACTGGTGTGAGATTACCTAAAAATATATATATTTTCCCCATTAGAAACTTAGTAAATCATTCTTAATTTCTTAAAGCTTACCTTTCTGTCATGTTCATAACATTTGTTTGTTCTCAACTCACTGAAGTTAGTTGGCTGTTGTCTCGCTGGACTACCTGATGACCTACTACTGTAGGTTCGACACCTAGGAGATTTGGTAAGAATCTCTTCAAAGATGTCGAAGGACGAGGTGAGATGTATGCCCCAACAAACTGATAAAAACGTCCGAAACTACTCAAACTGTGCGTCAATGTCAATTTGCATTTGTGCCCATAATTTACTTACTAAAAGTAAGTCAAATTTATTTGTTCCAGACAACAAAATACTTTATCAAAGTATTTATATTTAGGTCGAAAATCATTGTATGTCATTACAAGATGGGCAGTTTGAGTAGTCGTAGTCATGTGTTTGTATGCTGACTTTTTAATCAATAGGCCTACTCTTTGTATTCAAATGTAAATGTTTCTTAGATGGATTTCTTTCTTCACAGCAAACTCATCGGTGTTTCACTCGAAAAACAGTCCACTTTTTGGAAAAAGTATAGACGCCATTGGGACGCCAACGGTTTTCATTCTGACAAGACTCGTGTTGTAAATCAAATACATCATGGTAGCATTTCTTCATGCTCAAGATTCCTATTTCAACTGTGCAGTTGATCCTATAAGCATGATGTATTCAATACTGCCATCAAATCTTACCATCGTGCTCGATCATGACTGTCATGTAATAAGCATTGTCATGTAATAAGCACAAAATCATAGCAAGCCCCCAATCCCCATAAATGATATTCGTAAGCAGTTACAAATTGGATCGTGCTGGATTGTGCATGGAATGGGTTTCATTGTGTCTTGTAATGCTCTCGGTGTACATCGTGTAAGCTAGGCCTACATGTACGTGTCATTTACTAAATACTAGTACTACTTGTACAACTGTACAAGGCCAAATTCTGCACATAATTATACAGTACATGTACTGTACAGTACATGTACATGTACGGTGTACATGTACTTGTACATGTACACCGTACATTTGTACATATACATGTACTGTACATGTACATGTACATACCCTGCACACAGACATGACAGCACAGACATGACAGTAAACTGTACTGTACATGTACGTGTACGTACGTGTACATATACTACGTGTATACATATGCAATGCAAAACGCTAATTTGCATATGAAGGTAACCTGGTCGCGCGCTGTGCCCTATGACCTGGCTGCCTGACAACAGTGCTGAGAAACAGTTGATGGTGAGGTTAAAGGTCGCAGCACGTGTGTACAATAATAATGTAAATTAATGTGTGTGTATATTAATGTACATCATAGAGCTATGGTTTACACGTACACATGTACATGTACATGTACATGTACCGGTACATGTACAGGTACATGTTCAATAGTATACGTTCATGTAAAGGTACACAATGTACACAATACTTGTACTCGCACAATACTTGTACTCGCTTCGGAATTTACATCTTAAGTACATGTACATGTACATTACATGTACATTACATGTACATGTACTGTACATGTACATGTACTGTACATGTAATGTACTGTACATGTAATGTACAGTACGTACTGTACATTACATGTACTGTACAGTACATGTACATTGTACATGTACTGTACATGTACAGTACAGTACAGTACAGTACAGTACAGTACAGTATGTAATGTACTGTACTGTACTGTACAGTACAGTATGTAATGTACTGTACTGTACTGTACAGTACATGCAGTACATGTACACAACACATGTACAGTATATTATGTACTGTACATGTACAATTACAATTAAGTACAGTACATGTACAATGTATTATGCTCCGGGAGCCTTATTTTGCACTAGTAATACTACGTGTGTACACATGTAAATGTATTGCAAACTCTCTTCGTGAGCAGCCTGAACTGAACCAGTGCGAGATTGACCCAGAATCTTTGGAAGACTACGCAAAGGACAGAAAGAAAGTGACATGTATATCATTATATAATTTGTAAAGAGGTTTGAAACTCAAAAGAAAGCAGCATCGTGATATTATAGAATAGAAAGCACAAGTACTGTATGTACATAACTGTGTGAAAAGTTATATTCTTTAGGTTTATGTGTTTTTCATGTACATGTATGTTGATGTATTATGTTCTATCCAGCTCTTTGAAAAAAATGGGTCGAAAAGAAATCACTTTGGTTACATCGTGCCATCCCGATCCAGACTTCATGTCGCGAGTGAGACAGCTGAGACAATTGTCAATTCATGTTCACGTATGTACTTTGTGTACTTTGTTTTTCTCGTTTGGCAGTACCTCATAAGACATTTCATTTTGTTTCATTTGTTTCATTTGAATAATTGGGGCTGAAACCAGAATACACGTAGCGATGTAAGGTCGTGTCCGAAACGGACTTCCAGAGCTACGGCTAGGGCCGTTGTCTTCTCATCTCCGTGTATTTATAATGGGGGAAGACCTAGACGCCCGTTTTGGACACTGCCTATCATCATTAGCGTATGCCGCTTTGATACGTGCGGCGACCTTTAACCTCACCATCAACGGTTTCTCAGCGCTGCAGCTGTCAGGCAGCCAGGTCATAACCTCATCACATGCACCGCGCGCGACCAGAATGCCTTCATATGCAAATTAGCTTCTTGTACGGTGTGTACATTACTGCCCTGTACAGTGTACTGTACTGTATATACAGTACATGTACATGTAGATTATGTTATACATTACGCGCCATTCACCATGTGTACATGTACAGTACAGTACATGTACAAGGCTGTGCAGTCATTTTCTGTGTATGTGTACTGCTACTGTACATTGTACAATGAGCACTGTATGGCAGTAAACAGCACGCAGGCCTAGCTTAACATGCACGTGTTCATCTCGAGTATTAAAAGACAAAATGAAACTCACTCCATGCACAATCCAGCACGATCCAGTTGCTAACTGCATGCGAATATTATACGCGAAATTGGGGATACATTTTATGCTATGATTTTTTACAATGCATATTTCCTATTATTCAAGTATACCATGTTGATATGATAGAGAAATATGCAAACAAAATCCAACAAGATATCAAACAAAATGAATTCCAAAATGCATTCACAGCAAACTTAAGATGTAATTTCCGAAGCGAGTACAAGTATTGTGTACATGTACCTTTCTTTACATGAACGTATTGAACATGTACATGTACATGTACAGTACATGTATACAGTTCTGTATTTACTACATGTACATGTACAGTACATGTAAACCATAGCTCTATGATGTACATTATACACACACATTAATTTACATAATTATATTGTTCATGTTCACAGATACACACCATTAATACCGTAGGCCGCTTTGATACGTGCGGCGACCTTTAACCTCACCATCAACTGTTTCTCAGCGCTGCTGTCAGGCAGCCAGGTCATAGGGCACAGCGCGCAACCAGGTAGCCTTCATATGCAAATTAGCGTTTTGCACTGTACATGTACAGTACATGTACAGTACATGTACAAGTACTGTACACGTACGAGTACACATGCATACAGTATGTACTGTACAATACATGTACCATGTACATGTGTGTGTACATGTGTATGTACATGTACATGTACATGACCATTATGTTATACATTACGTGCTATACAATGTACAGTACATTACGTGCCATGCATGCCAGTGGACGTGTCACGCGTTGACCCCAAATTTCTCGTCCACACAAATCGAATGTCACGTGAGCACAGTGAAAACGGCCTTGAAAAAGGCTTCGGAAAATTGTCGTTTTCTATGCCTCAGCGTATCAAATCCTTTCAAATCCAACTTTTCCAGGTAGTTGGAGATCTAATACGTGCGTCCAATAAGGTTTTTCTTTTCAAAAAGGATGATTAATATGTATTTTGAGGGTTTTCATTTTACCGAAAAATCGACTGAAAAAGTGCGACGTAAATTCTTTTTTTTCTCGACGAAAACAAAAGTCTCCTCTTAGCTGAGGTAATCATGGGAAAGAGTATATCTTGATCTAACAAAGTCCCGTTAAGATGATGTCGTAGGTGTTTTAAGAATGCGATGTACTTCTGAAGTTCTCAACGAGTCCCCACTTTTTAACGTACGGGATCGGCCGCCATTATTCGAGCAGGACAATCCGTGACCTTGTGACCTGAATGGAAAAGCGCGCGCCCTGATTGGACAATGCCAAGTTAGCCTGCTGAATATTAATGAGTCATTGCTTGGGCACACATGTACATGTACTTTACGGCCGGGTATTGTAATTATTGCAAAGAAGAGCGCATCTCCCATTCAATTGTCATAGATTAAACTTAGAATATCAATTCATTTCTAACAAGCAAATTGTTTACCTTATATTTCTTTTAAAAAGTAACAATCAAGTATCACGAAACAAAGTAAAAATACAAGTACAACTGTCAACACAATTCAATGGTTACACTGTAAACATTTTATTGCCTAAAAATAAAATAAGTCTGAAGCAGAAAATCTCTTGTACCTTACACATGGGTGTGAGTGGTCACAGGCCAAAAAGCAAAATGAGTAGCTAGATAACAACTACAAAAACAAAGACTAATTTTGGGGTTTAAACAAATTTAGTTTACCCAAATTGCATCACATCATGGATACCTTTGCAAGAAAAAAATGAGACTTAAAAACTAATGATGACTTCTATATGTGAAACCCTCAGTTTCATTGACAGCTCCTTTATACACTGGTAAGTCATGTGATTTTTTTTTATTGTAGAAATAACCTGCAACTGTATTCCCTTACTGTAGTTTTTACCATGATCTGTGTAGTGTGTAGTCATTATCACCATCACTCATTCTTGTGATCAAATCTCATCTTATTATAGTATATATGTATTCCAGACATCTGCTTCATACACTGGCAAGTGATTTGAAATAAATATATTACTACTGTAAGGCTGTAGTTTTGGCCCCAGAAAATACTCTAGCACACGTCCGTATATACATGTGCATATACAGTACTAGGGAAATAATAAGCTATGAATGCACATCATATAATCAAGTCCCAAAACAATGAAAAAGACAATAATATAGACAGTCAACTGCTTACGCAATTAAAAATTTTGTAACGATTAATGTGGTTTTAACTAATTTTGTTCCATTCTCTCGTCAACATCTTAATCATCTTCACTCTTCAGTATCAACAGTTTCACCGCCACTCATTATTGTGGCTAATTTATATTCAGAAGAAAAGACTGGCTGACTGGTACAAGCTTCCTTATCTCTCTGTGACATGTGCCCCCAATATCTGGACAATATTTTTGCCAGCAGTTAGTTTAGATCCTTCATTGCCCTTGCTAAAACATCTCGGTGAAGGACATTTGTCTCTACGTGGACAAAGACCACAGTTGGAGGAGTATTCTTGGAACAGTTTTGGAACACCCTGGCCTAGGCGAGAACCTGTAGGGTATAAGGGGGAAAGGTAACTAGAATTAATTTGATGAAATGAGCATTCACAATCAACATCCCAAGATAATACTGTAGTGTGAACTACTGTATACATACATGTGCGAGCACATGTATACTGGTTTGTCTTTTGGGAGGCCATGAAATGTCTTGGAAAAATGAAATTGAGCAGTAAAACTATGGAAAAATTTCATGATATTTTTTCAGAAATACCATTTTCTTTCAGAATAATTCTACTGGCAAGTCAGGTCCCATACGAAGTATGCCACTGACTGTGGAAAGATAGGCAGGGTATATTGGCCCGGCAACTGCATTCTTCCCGCAAACGCTATTCTGCTGGTCCCTTACTCTGATTGTCAAACAGTTACTATCATTTATGTCGTTCCGGCTTTCTTGACCGAAACGTTATTCGGGAACGACCTCAAGCAGAATAATCTTTTGGGGAAGAGATTTGTGATGACAATTGGACAATCCTGAGGGACTAGTTGAATAGCATTTGTGGGAAGAATGCTGTTGCTGGGTGAATATAACCGCAGGAAGATTCTTGACAATGTTGAAATTTATTAAGCCTAAGTTTTGTAATGATGGTACTTTGTAGGCCTAATTCAGAACACAACTGTACTGGATAATTTTTGGATATTCCTGAATCCTAACATCATACCATCATACATACAGTGATACTTAGTGATAAATTCTGGTGAGGTTATTGAAGTAAAATCGTTCTTGTCTAGTGCTAATAAATTAGTAATAATACTTAATAATAGTAGTACTACATCACATGTATATAGTGGGCCTGACGTTTCAATCCTAGCAGGACCTTTCTCAAAGGCAGAGTCTGCCTTTGAGAAAGGTCCTGCTAGGATCGAAACGTCAGGCCCACTAAATTTTAAGATTTCCATTTTGGTAATTTTAGTCAGTAAGCAGTTTGCAACATTTTTGTATATCACATGTAAAATAGTTAACATGTATGATACACGTACAGTATATGTACATTAACTACGTGTACGTTAACTATACGTACGCGCACATTAGTCCGAGTAACTTGGACCCTTACAGTCGCCCTTTTTAAAAACAAACTGAGGAGTCGCCCGACCCACTAAATTTGTTTTTAAAAAGGGCGACTGTAAGGGTCCAAGTTACTCGGACTCATGCACATAATGCACTGTACACTGTTGTACAACAGTATTTGTACGTGATTGTGTACATTGTGTACATGTACATGTACAATGTACATGATAATTATGTACACGAGCAGACCATGTGTACGGAAATGGGCCTACTTCGGTGAAATCTCGCGAAAGTCGCCAATTTTCAATTGGCAATTTGAGCCGAAAACGGAAAGGCTCCTCCATGCATTATACATGTACATGAAGCATTCAATCTCCCCTTTCTCGTGAAATATGTGGTTTATTTCGACTGTTTTTAAGAATTCGATGTACACCTACGGAAAACTGGCCGTCGGATTTTGGTCCAGATAGTATGCTTTTTTTTGTCGCACTGTTACATGTCCAAAATATTAACGAAAATTGACATATTTGATATGAAAATAGAGAGCACGATGTCAGCTATCCACTTACCTCGCCATCTTGGCAGCACCTATGCTACATCCGGGTATTTTCCTGTGTTTTCCATAGTCTCGAATTCAGTCTCGCAAAACCTCATGTAAGCCGCGGCGCAAATGCGTGCGTGACCCTGGACGAGAAAACTCGGCTATAAAGGGCCGTACGCCACACGTCCACTGGCTTACATGTACTGTACATGTACATGTACATGTACATGTGTAAGGGGGGGTTAGATGATGTGTGTGGGGTTGTTTGGGGGTGAGTGCTGCTACGCCGGGTCTAGTTCTTTACAGTACAGTACATGTACAGTTACAGTACAGTACATGTGCATGTACATGTACTTGTACTGTATAATTATGTGCAGAATTTGGCCTTGTACAGTTGTACAAGTAGTACTAGTATTTAGTAAATGACACGTACATGTAGGCCTAGCTTACACGATGTACATCGAGAGCATTACAAGACACAATGAAACCCATTCCATGCACAATCCAGCACGATCCAATTTGTAACTGCTTACGAATATCATTTATGGGGATTGGGGGCTTGCTATGATTTTGTGCTTATTACATGACAATGCTTATTACATGACAGTCATGATCGAGCACGATGGTAAGATTTGATGGCAGTATTGAATACATCATGCTTATAGGATCAACTGCACAGTTGAAATAGGAATCTTGAGCATGAAGAAATGCTACCATGATGTATTTGATTTACAACACGAGTCTTGTCAGAATGAAAACCGTTGGCGTCCCAATGGCGTCTATACTTTTTCCAAAAAGTGGACTGTTTTTCGAGTGAAACACCGATGAGTTTGCTGTGAAGAAAGAAATCCATCTAAGAAACATTTACATTTGAATACAAAGAGTATTGATTAAAAAGTCAGCATACAAACACATGACTACGACTACTCAAACTGCCCATCTTGTAATGACATACAATGATTTTCGACCTAAATATAAATACTTTGATAAAGTATTTTGTTGTCTGGAACAAATAAATTTGACTTACTTTTAGTAAGTAAATTATGGGCACAAATGCAAATTGACATTGACGCACAGTTTGAGTAGTTTCGGACGTTTTTATCAGTTTGTTGGGGCATACATCTCACCTCGTCCTTCGACATCTTTGAAGAGATTCTTACCAAATCTCCTAGGTGTCGAACCTACAGTAGTAGGTCATCAGGTAGTCCAGCGAGACAACAGCCAACTAACTTCAGTGAGTTGAGAACAAACAAATGTTATGAACATGACAGAAAGGTAAGCTTTAAGAAATTAAGAATGATTTACTAAGTTTCTAATGGGGAAAATATATATATTTTTAGGTAATCTCACACCAGTCCTCCAACAGTTTCCAGCATGTCACTGAAAAACGAAGAAACACTTAGCGTTTGGCAAACAGTCTCAGGAGAGTAACAGTAAATTATGTTTGAATTTGCAAATGTCATGTTAATGGCAACATGTTATGAAAAAACAACAAACATCAACATGGTGACATTTATAAAATTTACTTCCTGTTCCAACGTATACTTAT
Organism: Luidia sarsii; assembly: GCA_949987565.1. Lineage (NCBI taxonomy): Eukaryota > Metazoa > Echinodermata > Asteroidea > Paxillosida > Luidiidae > Luidia > Luidia sarsii. Next base: position 10,337,503 of record OX465118.1, read on the forward strand.
AGATATTGTTGATTACCAAGATTGGGCAAAAAAAAAAAATAGTTCTGCTTATGGTTACCTGACCGACCCTCTTTTTTCAAAGGAAAAAATGATGATAAAAATTAAATGTATAATTTGATCGTATTAAGTCTTGACCACATGCGGATACCTCCTTATGATTGTACACATAAAAAATTGGCCAAACAAAACACACAAAAAACCCGACCTACATGTACCTACATGTACCCTATTTTGAAATGGCATGTAATCGGAAGCAGAACATCTTTTTGGTTGCCTTTCTTGAAAATTAAAAGTGAAAGAACAATGAAATAATATGAAGCAAGTGAACAACCCTCCGAAAAATATTTAAAGAAAAATAAGCGAGACACCCTTAAACTTTTAACGATGATTGGAGAATGAACGACTTATTGCCCCTTGTAATATTGCACAGAAACAAGGATAGGGGTTTTAGATGTGCTGGTAACACTAACACTATCATAACCAGAAATAATTATAACAAAAGGAAATAAAACCAATGATTATTAATCAACAAAACAAAAAACAAAACAAAACGAAATAAAACATAATAACAAATTATAAAATCACAAACATGTAAAATAGTACTGCTCAGTAGCACACTTGGATTTTTAGTGTTCAGGGTAAATGCAAAGAATTCATTTTGAAAATATTTAAGTTCACTTACCTGTTTTAGACAACTGAAGTCAATTTGGGTGACACAGAGTGACAGGATGGCTCTGATGAGTAGTTGACCCAACCAACCGGCTAATATTTACTTACATGTATACAAAGTCATGTACACAGATTAATAAAAAAATATGATTTTTCATTAAAGAGAGATATTTGTCCATACAATACCATAAATAATGAAATCATTAATTGATTCAGCAGCTATATGTAGCTGCGTCTTTACACCCC
>OX465118.1:10338617-10669032 GCA_949987565.1 Luidia sarsii
GAGAGACAGGCAGAGAGAGGGTGAGGGAGAGACAGACAGAGAGAGGGGAGGGAGAGACAGACAGAAAGAGGGGGAGGGAGAGAAAGACAGAAGGTGAGGGAGAGACAGACAGAGAGAGGGGAGGGAGAGACAGACAGAAAGATGGGGGGAGGGAGAGACAGACAGAGAGAGGGGAGGGAGAGAAAGAGAAAGACAGAAAGAGGGGTGGGAGAGAAAGACAGAGAGAGGGTGAGGGAGAGACAGACAGACAGACAGACAGTGGGAGGGAGAAAAAGACAGAAAAAGGGTGAGGGAGAGACAGACAGAGAGAGAGGGAGGGAGAGACAGACAGACAGACAGGGGGGAGGAGAGAAAGACAGAAAGAGGTGAGGGAGAGACAGACAAAGAGGGGAGAGACAGACAGAAAGAGGGGAGGGAGAGACAGAGAGAGGGAAAGGAAGGGAAGGGTAGTAAGAAAGACAACAGCATATCTCTCCGGTTTGGACCTCACAGCAGGACGGTGGTAATTGGAGCCTACGCCCACACAATGGCTGCCCACTGAGAGAGATTACCAGGCTGACAATCTGATCTGTGCGGTGGAGACTGGCACAGAGAGCTGAGGAGGGTTCACCGGCGGGTATGGGATGCCCTGATGCCCTAGCTCTGCAGCCTCGTTCCTCTTTACCTGCTGTATGAGGGTGGGTGGGCTCAGTCGTTCTGATCTGGGAACCGTCTGCAGTGTTTTGGGCGCGGCAAAACTTGATCAGGGCGCGTCGGGATCTGGATCCAATTTCAAAGGGCGGAGCACATACATGTAAGCGCCCCCCCCCCCCAAAAAAAAAAAAAAAAAAAAAAAAATTGGAAGAAGAGTGACTGGACCAGCATACCATTATATTCATGCATCGTCTTCTGCTGGAACCTGATTTGGTTTGATTTAGCAGGCCATTTTGATAGGTGTTTCAGCAAATTCTGGTGATCAAACAGCTCTATGGGAATGGTATTGAGACCCAGGTGTTTTATTGACCCTGGAAACGGATGGACGCACTACAGATTAGAATGGGCCGTCCATTCTTTTGTCCCTTTTTTAGGGGCGTCAAGAAACGAGCCAAGTGCACTCTGTCTGAGTTGGGAGTTTTGGGGGGATTTTTTTTTTTTTTTTTTTTTTTTTGTGGCTTAAAGCCCCTACACAACATTGGTCGAGGTCAAAGAATAGCATCCATACGTTGTCTGATCCAACATATGCATGAAATAGCACACCTGCAAAAATTTCAGCTCAATCCGCCAACCGAGTCTCGAGAAAATCGTGAAAACCGCTTCATTTGTTTCGCGAAAATGCAGCATTCAACGCCGTACTGTTCCGAAAAATAGTTTAGATCTCTGTGAGACGTAAAACGATTTCTTTTACTCTTTTCTCCCAAAATACAACATTTTAGGGAGAAATATTTCAGGGCGATGTTTCTACTATAACCATCTTCAAACTGTATAAGTTTCATGTAAATCTGTGAACATTTCTGTTTTTCGATCTTACCAATGTTGTGTAGGGGCTTTAAGTGACCATCCCAATCCTCCCTTGCCCCTCTCAACTCCTGATATTTCAACTTCTCAGAGGAGGTTTTTTTTTCGGAATGGGTTACTAGAGGTGTGTCTCAGCATCCCCCATATCGGATGGAGGATTTGAGCAGCTGCAATTAACGCGATTGCTTCTTTGCCAACGGAGCTATGTCAGGTGTGAGTGGGGGGATGCTTTGTTGAACCAGTCCACTTACAAAACACAACCAGACAGTCTTTCCAACCACAAAAAAAAAAATCCCCAACATCCTGATTGGATTGGAAGAGTGTCTGGTTGTCTGCGCCGCTGCAACAAGTCCCCATCCCAAGACATTTTTTGTGGGTTGGCGATCGACTTTCTCCCGAGGAGGGCGCAATCCAATTTGCCGACAAATGCCGGCATTTGTGTCCACCGCAAAAAAAGAAAAATACTGCAGACCTCTCCTCTCTCGCCTTTCACCCTTCCTCTCCCTTCCTCTCCCTTCTGAGAAGTTGAAATATCCGCAAAATAGCGTCCCATGATTTTAGAGTTGGAGAGAGAGAGAGAAATTGCCCAGTGTTGTGCATCATCACACATATGATGTACCTTTAAGTCTTAAAGTCTTCAGATTCTCAACGGATAGTGTAAGAACAAGCATTTTCATTCACATAAATTTGTGAATTTTTTAAAATAGTGATAACTCTGAATAATGAGCTTGATTTCACAAAGTCTTTTGATTCATCATAACTCAACTTACGATGGATAGCCCATAGAAAGTTGTGAACATGGTGAAAGGCCGTATGGATTCTCTGTATTGCCCATCGTCTTGCAATTTGTCTTGAGTTACGATACGTTTGGTGAAGTCGACTGCTGATCAAATTGATAGGATATTTCATCTGCATGCAGGATGACAGAATGATGAGGAAATACAAGAAAAAAGACCAACTTAATATCATTAGTTTGTGTGGTACATGTAGAGCTCTACATGAACATGTACATGAACATTTAAGGCAAGGCGGTTAATGTGTGCATGCACTCGCTTAGAGCCAGCCATTATTACATGTACATGGGTAAATGTACATGTACATGTATTCATCTATTACATGTATAGTACACTGTATGCACGCATGTGCCCTGAATAGGTACTGGTATTCCACTGTGTATAGTACCGGTACTTGTTTGTACACTGTATGGCCAATGCACAGTATGGTTTATGAATGCCATTTGACACAGTGCTGCTCAGTGGTTTGGCATGGGCTAATGAGATTTGCTGGTCACTATGCTGCACTCAGTGCCCTGTACACTTCACAGTGTGATACACACATCTGCAGTTGTCACTGAATGCTCTCACTCTCACTCTCACTCTCACTCTCACTCTCACTCTCACTCTCACTCTCACTCTCACTCTCACTCTCACTCTCACTCTCACTCTCCCTCTCCCTCTCCCTTTCCCTCTCCCTCTCTCTCTCCCCCTCCCTCTCCCTCTCCCTCTGCCTCTCCCTCTCCCTCTCCCTCTCCCTCTCCCTCTCCCTCTCCCTCTCCCTCTCCCTCTCCCTCTCCCTCTCCCTCTCCCTCTCCCTCTCCCTCTCCCTCTCCCTCTCCCTCTCCCTCTCCCTCTCCCTCTCCCTCTCCCTCTCCCTCTCCCTCTCCCTCTCCCTCTCCCTCTCCCTCTCCCTCTCCCTCTCCCTCTCCCTCTCCCTCTCCCTCTCCCGCTCCCTCTCCCTCTCCCTCTCCCTCTCCCTCTCCCTCTCCTTGTTGACATACATGTACCGTACACACCTTATTTTATAGTCTAGTCATGAAGTCACGTATCCGACCCGCCCTGTGCTGTGTCACTGCACTGCATAACCTTTCACTGAAGAGAGAAAAGAGATAGGACTGCAAAGTGTTTGGGGGAGGGAATGGATTTGATAGTTGAGAGGAGGAAGAGAGAGTATGAAAGAGGGGGGGAGGATGAGAACCTGAAATCGGAGACCCCCCTCCCCTTTGGAATTAACACTCGCCTTTGCACTAGCACCTACATGTACCTCAGATTATATTACTACCTCTTAAGGGTGCATAACCTCACTGTAGAAAAAAAAATCCTAATAAAATGTTGTAAAAATAATATTCTAAAGGAATCTGGTTTGGGCTTGTGAAACTCACTTTGTTTTAGATACATGTATAAGGGGGTAGATAGTCTATTCTATCCTGTGTTTGTAGTTAACATTTGTATTTGTTCTTAAAATTTAGTGGGCCTGACGTTTCGATCCGAGCAGGCACCTTTCTCAAAGGGGGAGAGGGAGAGGGAGAGGCCTTTCCTCAAAGCCCTTTGAGAGAGGTCCTGCTGGGATTGAAATGTCAGGCCCTTCTAATGTATGTCTATGAGAATATTTTAAGTTAAGTTTAGTCGGTAAACAGTTTGAATCATTTTTTTCTTTTCATTTTACTCACACAATTTAGGTTCTATTACAGAAAATAAGTCACCTTCGATACCTGTACAAAATGCTAGTATCCAATGCGCATGCGCAAGCATAACCGCTGGAAAATAACAAAGGTCATGATGTCACACACCCCCCCCCCTACACGCTGCACCAGCTCCCATGATTCCGTGCGTACCATAGCTCACCCCTTTTCTTCCAGCGCGTAATGCGGAGCTTCCTCCGTGTACTTATCCATCGGCCTGTATTTCCGACACCTTGACCATGTCCGATTCTCCGTCCCAAAGAATATCGTTCAAAGGATTTGGGGAGAGATTTTATTCCCTGAAGTAATTTTGACGGGCCAATCTGACAAGTTGACCTGTACAGTGTCAGGCGGCCTGACGATGTTACTTTAAAGCCGTGTCCACACTGGACTTATTTTTTACCGAGCCCGTGGGTAACATTCCAATGGGTAAATCTTCCCGGCGTCCGCACTTGGACTTATCGACTCGGTTAAACTGACCTGGTCAATTTAACCGGGCAGAAGTTGGTCGGTTAAACTACCCACTGGAGTCGGGTAAGTTACCTGGGAGGAAAACTTCCTGGGCTGTCCGCACTGGACTTAAAATGGTCAATTTACCCATTTGCTCGGTTTGTTTACCCATTTTAAGTCCAGTGCGGACGCTGCTTTAGACAGTGCCCATACATGTACACACCCAAGCCGTGGGTCAGAAGTTGAGGCTCTGATGCACCTCCACGGAGATTCCATTACCCGTCACGTCTCAGATCCACGCTGACTCGCAGGGTCCCTCCTCACTGCCTTCTCGCCCCAGCCTGCCAAACTGCCAGACGTTTCCATTCCGTTTCACAATGTTGGGGACTTCTCATCTCCTCCCTGCCCCCTCCCTCCCTTGCCCCGCCCACAATTAGCACGGGGCCAGCCCTGCACTTCCCCCTGCCAGTCACTGAAGACGTCAGTAATCTTACCCCCCCCCCCACACCCGTAAAGATAGATTGGGAAAAAAAGAAGATCTCTTGTCTAAGAATGGTGGGAGGGGGAGAGGGAGGGCGGGAGGCATCTCTTGGCTAGTTAGTACGATTACGGGCCGGCTAATCCGCTGTAGCTTTACACAGGCATCGCTGCTAATGCCCATGTTTTTTTCTCTCTCTCTTTTTTTTTTTATCCAATAGCCTCGATTAATTTGTATTAAAAGCCTGGGCGGTGCAGGTGATTCATGCCCAACCCTAACTTTTTAGCACTTCCGGGGACAGATAAACAACCACTTAACCTTCAACCATGACCAAATTTATCCCATTTTGTCCTTAGTGTTCATGATGCTTGATTTTTTTTTTCAGTCCTGTGCATTTGGCTATTTATGTCAGATGTTTGCATCATGCATGTCCCTGCATAGATCTATGTATACATGTAAAAAAAAAAAAAAAAAAAAGGGAATTATTCTAACAGGAAAGATTTCTCTATTTTTTCCCGGATTTTTGTTGAAGGATGGGAGGAGGCAGAGGCAAATTGCAAATTTTGTTTTAAAATATAGAGGGCGCCATTTTACATGTTTGAGCAGCCTCCATGGCTAAGACTGCAGGAAGATGTTATCCCAGAGTGTCTCAACATTGGACCTCCAGTACACTGTACCGTATGTTAACCAAGTGTGGTACATGTACATGTACATCCATTCAGATTGTAGTTTATTCACGATATGAGCTAGAAATTGTTCCCATTTGTGAACCATAGAGGGCGCTATTTTTGTGCATTTAGCATACTGTGTTAGGACTGTACGCACTCATGCTGAAAGTACAGTACACAAGGTTGACAGGCCATTAAAGCCCCTACACAACATCGAAAAAAAAACCAGAAATGTTCACAGATTTACATGAAACTTAGTTTGAAGTTGGTTATAGTAAAAATCTCGCACTGAATTATTTATGTCTAAAATGCTGTATTTTGAGAGAAAAGAGTAAAGAAAAACTTAATGTCTCACCCCAAGATCTAAATGATTTTTTGGAACAATACGTTGAATACAATACGTTGAAGAGTGCATTATGCCCATTTGCATTATTTGCATTATGAATAGGAGCTGTCTACATTTGTGAACCATAGAGGGCACTGCAATCCAAGTACGTTTTTGTGATTGAAGTTGCAGCGCGCTCCTCTCCCACAGAATTGGAATTGATGGACCGGCCGCGTATCGTGCACGGACGGGCGGGCTCGCGCCGCCGTTAATTTGCCCAGTCCTGGCCTGCTGACAGAAGATGGGCAAAACACGTGGCCCCCGACACGCTGAAATTGTCCTGCATTCTGTCCCAATTTGAGCTGACACGCACGGCCACAACACAAAATGGTGTTTTGGGGGGTGCTCCCACACTGATGGCATTACCAGCTCACGTGTGCACACATTTGTGAGTTTGACATGGGCTGGGGGGCTTTGAGGAGTCAAAAGTGAAATGTACCTGGAAATAGTGATATCTCGGCAGATTCACTAATGTACATTAATATGGATGCACATGTGTGCACATGTGCTTGCGTTGTGCAGAAGGTATTGTAATACATGTGCTTTGGCTCAACCTTGTGGATCTATTGCAAAGTGCAGTTACCTTGTTTGCTTCTCATGCAAAGTGGCGAGATCGGAAACGGAGGTCGTGCCTTGACAAGAACACGTAGTCTGGTAACCTTTTCCCCATGGTATGACCATTGGTTGTTTGCACCATTGGGTGCACAGAGAAGTGGACACGGAGGGGGGGGGGCATGTGAAATGGCAGAAAAGCAGACTCTGGCAAGGACAGAGGTCCTGCTATTTTGTACAATGTACAATCGTCAGCCCCCATATTATTTGTTATGAATTTAAACAAATGCTCAAGTTTTGTACTGTATGCACATGTATACATACATGTACATGTGCTGTACTCCTATACATGTAGGTGTGTTGTGCAGCTATTAGGGCTGTTTCCACCACAAAAATAATCGCGATTCAAATCGCGATTCAAGAACCTTTCCTTTTTTTTTTGTCGCCTCCACACACGCCAAAAAATCGCGAGCCGATTACGGTTAGTGGTCAAATGGTGGGCGTGTCCTTGCGGGTGGCCCATGTAGGGAGACATGTATAAACAAGCACAGCACTTCCTGTCAATCAAAGCACGAGCGGTGCATTGTGGGATTAAAAAACCTGGTGCGATTCAGTGCAGCGTTCCCACACACTGCGTCACAAATAAACACGATTATGTGAAAAAGTCTCCAAAATCGCGATTCAAATCCCACTAATATCGCATTTATTGTGTCCACACACACAAAAACATGGAGTTTGAATCGCTATTCAAATGGTAATCCAAATAATTACGTTTATTTGGTGTAGTGGAAACGGCCCTTATATGCACATTTATATGTGGTGTACAAATGCAAACAGTGAGTGAGTGCTTTGCACAGTGGATGTTCAGAGTGGGGATTTAGTGTACTAGTGTGCATTTATTTCTTTATGCACACGGCGCTTGCCTTATCCACAACATTGATGCTAACATGTACATCTGGGCTGGGACCACACTGGCCTACTGTGTCTCTCTCCTCACTGTTGGAGTATCCCAAGCTTTGTTTTCATGTTTTGGCGGGTGGCTGTCCTCAATTGGTTCGCTGCTGGCTTCAGTCCCGCCTGCTCAGGTAACCCCTCAAGCAAAGTGAACTCTGCCATAATCGTTTGTGTGGAAAAGGATGCATTATGTGGCTGAAACAAGCCCCTCTGTTGTGTGGGAGAGGCTTGCCTTTCAATGCAATTGTGAGAAAAAGTGAAAGATGATTCGACTGACATTTGCTTTTATTCACGGTCTGGTGCCTTGTCTCGCTGCAGGTACCGCATGTACAAGAAGAGCCAGGCAACAGGCTTTCCCGTTCTCATCACCCTCTTCTCAGCACCCAACTACCTGGATGTGTACAACAACAAAGGTATGACACGCGGGACTGGACTGGGAAAAAAGAGTGGCCTGTGCTGGCATGGCCAGTGGCCACTACTTAACCATGCCAGGCTGGCGGACCCTCCAGCCACTCGCCAAACTGGCCAGCAGTTGTCCGGTGTTGAGCATACAGTGTTTAATTTCACGCCAAGTAGGGCGTACTCCTTGAAGTACAGTGTTCATTCTCGTCAACGCAGTACCTGCTGTGGTACAGATTCCAGTCCACCATATGACCTTGACCAGCTCGGTGGTCCAGTGGCTAAGACGTCTGCACTTGGAAGGTGGCAACGTGTTCTCTTTGTAATCTCAAGGCCTCCTAACCATCCATTTGGCCACCAGAGGGCTTTCTCTACTGGCCTGGCTGGTCATTTTTGAAACAAATGTCAGGGGTGAACAGACACACCTCATTACATGTACATTGCATACCATTTATCGGGATTGGTTCTGTTTATTTAGTTGACATCATTGCTGTCTTCCAAAAGGTTACCGGTACAACTGAAACTGTAAGCAGCACCAAGTGAAAAAAAAAAAAAAAAAAAAAAAAAAAAAAACCTGTATTAGTTAACAAAAAGACGTAAGTAAACATACGTGTACATTAGATAATGGGAAATATGGCACACTCAAAAGAAAATACAAGTATAATGGGCAAGAACCGAACATTTATCGAATTTCCCGACACAAAATTCTGAGGGCCAGCCTTTTTGATTCACCGGACGAGTGGTGGGTTTCAAATTTCCGCCTTCACCAATGAGAGCCCGAGGATAGGAATCCACTCAATGGCAAGCTTAAAGTGTCACAAACAGTTGCCAACTGCTCTCTGACTTGGAAATCAAGCGAGATCCCACAATTCTCCACAATTGGGGGAGGGGGGGGGGGGACCGGCCATTTTCGATCCGAGCAGGACAGAATGTTTTTGTCCTTGTCATTCTGCCTTTCAAAAAAAAAAGGGAGGGTTGTGCTTGGATCAAGACCTTAGGCCCCCTGAATGGGAAGCTATTTTGAGAACGGAACATTGAGGATTTCTCAAAGGCAGGATATCTCCCTGATATGCAGAACGCCTTTCTCAAAGGAAGAACGCCTTTCTCAAAGGAAGAATGCCTTTCTCAAAGGAAGAATGCCTTTCTCAAAGGCAGGATGTTTTTCTGAAAGGCAGAACGCCTTTCTCAAAGGAAGAGCGCCTTTCTCAAAGGCAGGATGTCTTTCTCAAAGGCAGGACGCCTTTCTCAAAGGCAGAACGCCTTTCTCAAAGGCAGAATGCCTGCTTTAATCAATGTCACCGTCAGGTCCTCTAAGTGAAAAATTGGCAGAGAAAACATTGCCTCGACCGGGACTTGAACCCGAGACCTCTGGACTAACGTGTACCAGCGCTCTTCCATCTGAGCTATCCAGCCCTTAAATGGTGGCCTCCCAAATAGTCAACTAGTCTTTGCCGGGGTCCGTTAAGTACTAGTTTGAAAATTTGCATGTCGGTCATGTAAATCTACTAGCAGTTTGCAGTGTCATGTTTGTATACAATGTACCGGTATATTAAACAAAACAAGGAAAAACTTGGTGTGCATAAGTTCCCAGTCAGTTTGTTTTGAAAAAAGAAGCTGCATCCGCCTTGTGTTATCCCAGAACTGCTGTAGCCTGTAGCCAGCTTAACTGCTTCTGAGTAGCACACTCACCTTGGCAAAGACTACACCCGTCTATTTGGGAAGGCCGCTATCTAAGGGCTGGATATGGTAGCTCAGTTGGTACATGTAAGAGTCCTGATAAGTGAAACCAGTCCCGGGTCCAGTCCAAGTTATGCATCTTTGAAATTTGTCATTGTTTTTAATGTACGTTTTATCTCACCACTCTCTCTCTCTCTCTCTCTTTCTCTCTCTCTTTTGTTCTTGTGTGTTAAACAGCTGCCGTGTTGAAATACGAAAACAACGTGATGAATATTCGACAGTTCAACTGTTCACCTCATCCCTACTGGCTGCCCAACTTCATGGACGTGTTTACATGGTCACTGCCTTTCGTCGGTGAAAAGGGTAAGGAGAAAGTAAAAAGTCAAAAAAAAAAAAAAAAAAAGGGTTCTTTTTAGAGTTTTCATTTTTGTCTGTGTTGTAAGATTTGCCCTCCCTGATGAGTCGTTACTGCTGTGTAATTAGCTCATGAATCGGGGGGGATTCGCATCTCGCCCCTGTCGTTTCTGTTGTCTTCAAAAGTTGTTAGATATTTACACAATGGACCAGATTAGACCATCTCTTTGGGGTGGTTTTTTTTTTGGGGGGGGGGTGGGGTTTGCAGGGGGTAAGAGGTACCTCTATGGAGTGCGTGGGGGAAGGTTGGTCACAGCCTGTATTTGGGTTATTTATTTTCAATTTGTTTTCGGGCTTGCACCACTGAACGTACGGTAGGATCCAAGCTCGCGTGAAATACATTGACAGTATCCAAGACGAAAAAATAATGAACGAACAACATGCAGTGACTGAGAATCAGACTGCTGTTGAATAGAACTGGGTCTGGCTCTCGTTTTTGCTGTACACAGGATTGTCAGGGGGTGTGTGGGGGGGGGGCACAACAACAAAACCCCCAAAACAGAAATCGAATAATCAGCTTCTAGCCGGCAGTTTTAGGTTACCTGTAGTGTGGGGGCAGGGCTTTGTGGACAACTGCTGTGAAGAGTCCGGTTTGCTTCCAAAAAGAAATAGCCATTTTGGGTCTACCATATTTGTCTGCCTGCGCCTTTTCTAGACTGAGCACTATTACGTGCATGAAGCTGACACACAAACATGATTTTGCCCCCCAAAAAATAAAACATTATCCTGGCCCTAGAAAGGAATAGAGCGAATGATTTTTATTTGTTAACTGTACTTGTTTTATTCCTTCTCTCATCCTCCTCTCTGCCAATTCCTTCTCCTCAACCTTTTTGTATCATTGATATATTTAACCCTATTCTTCACCTCTGTTACCATTTCTCCTTTTCCTCTTCCTATTTGTCCTCACCCTTCCTTATTTCCTTATTTTCTTATCCTCCATTTCCTTCCGTATTCTCATCTTCATCTCCTCACCTTCCTTATTCTCTACTTCCTCCTTCCCTTTCTCCTTTTTGTCCTCCCCTGTCCTCTACTTCCTCCTTCCCCTCCCCCTCCCCTTATCCGCCCCTCATCCTCCCCTCATCCTCCCCTCCTCTCCTCATCCTCCTCTTCCTCCTCTTCCTCCTCTTCCTCCTCTTCCTCCTCTTCCTCCTCTTCCTCTCACCCTCTCATCTTCCTCTTCCTCCTCTTCCTCTTCCTCCTCTTCCTCCTCTTCCTCCTCATCCTCTTCTCATCCTCTCCTCATCCTCTCCTCATCCTCTTCTCGTCATCCTCTCTTCCTCCTCTCCTCCTTTCCTCCTCTCCTCCCCTCCTCCTCTCCTCCTCTCCTCCTCTCCTCTCCTCTTTTCCTCCTCATCCTTTTTTTTTATCCTCCTCACCTTCCTTCCCCAGTCACTGAGATGCTGGTCAACATCCTGAACATCTGCTCAGACGATGACCAAGAGGAGACAGAGGAGTCACAGGAAGGTAAGGGAGCCATCCCCCTCCGGCTGGGGTTCGAATCCCCTCTGCCTCGTCTCTTCCCTCCCAGAAGAAGTCTGCCAAGCCCGAGTCAGACTTCCAGTCAGAACAGTACTAGAATTCGTCAGTGAGGATGTGATCCCCTCCCCTCCCCCTTACTAGTATTGACCCAAGACCTCTTACCCATAGCTTAGCATTGTAGGTCTCGTATCCTATAAGCCACGCTGTACAACCCTGTCTGACACCCCATTATTCAGCTTCCCCACCCCTTCCACATCCCTGCTACAAATGCCTGTGTGACCATTGTGATGTGTGAACTTCCCAAGTAGCCATTGTATCGTTTCCCACGTAGGATTTCTTATCGTGGGTCTCTTACAGAAGGCAGGGTCTTGCATGACCCGAGTAACAACTGCTTTCAGTGGTCCTAATGTCAAGACACCATGTGGAAGGTCCCTGTAAGAAGGCCTCCAAGCTGTTGCTTAGCCTCCTCACATGTTGCACACTTGTAACACCTTTTAATCTAGATCGGCCCCCCATTGAGATGCCTGAAAAGTCAAGTCCGCATTAATTCCAATTTTTGTTTGCAATAGATGCCTCGCAATGTAAATTTTGGTTGTTTGCATCTGCATGAAAGCAGAGGTACATGTATGCGGCAGCTACATGTAATGGTTGAACGTTTCTGACTGGCACCCCCACCCGGCATAGTCTAGTTGACTATTTGGGAAGGCAACCAGCCAAGTCCTCGGTCCAGTCAAAGTTTTCTTTTCAATTTTTTAAATTTTGTTTTGGTCGGCAAATCTACAATATCAGAAACAAATTTATTTTTTAAATAGTATCAACTGTAAAGATAACATTTTTTTAACAAGTTTTTTTACAAAGAAGTACCGGTATTAAGAGGGCATGCTGTTTCGATCCCAGCAGCTGCTCTCTCAGAATTTGGTGAATCCCAAATCCCCCCCTGTTGAGGTTGCGAGTGAAATTTCCACTCCCCAAAAATTGAAGGGAGGCTGCCGTGTTTTCCTGAATCTGCAGTATCAAAGCATTTTTTTTTCTTTTTTCTATTTCATCGATTAAAAAGGCTGACATACGAGCCATGTCGGTGATCGGGTAACAACCACTGCTCGTACAATTGGAGTGAAGACGTCCAAATTCCTTTCGCTTTATTTTTTTTTTCTTTAGTTTTCTTTCCAAAAAGGCATTCATGAATCTCTTTTGTTTAAGCCGATACCCCTGAATTTCTTTTTCTTTTTTTTTAATATATTTTTCATACTTCCCGCCCCCCTCATCTCCTGATTTTTACCTGCTTCGTGGTTTTGTTAAGATTTTGTTGTTCGTGGTTTGCGTTGGAGGGAGACGTCATGTTAGCGAGCTCCTTTTGTCAGTAAGAGTCTCATGTCCGGAGAGCTCTGAAATTTGACGCAAGTACCGGCGTCAACAGAGAAAAGTCGTCCCCCCCCCCTTTTTTTTTCATTTTCTGTCCACCCACACACAGGGTTGTCCGCTGTTAAACCCATTCACGCCCCTCCCCTCATTTGATATTATTTTTTTGCCCCTCCCCCTAATTCGATATTCATGCAGCCCCTTAGAGAGCCACAGCTACAGTGGCCCCTTTGTGTCATGTACGGTTTTTTTTCTTTTCTTTTTTTCTTTTAATTTTGATTTTCAATTCCCATCCTCAGCGTGAAAGGCTGTGTCCGGCAAAAATTATTTTCCCAATAGAATGCCCACCAGAAAACCTCCACAAGTTTCCAGGATGAACTCTGATCTCTGAGATATGATTTTTGGAAATGTTTGCCATTGATGTACACGTGTAAACCACATTGCGACAAGCCTGTCCATGTACGATACGTTAAGCTTGTAACCCCACCTGACAGCTATCCAACCTCCTGAGTACGTGTACAGTTCATTCTGACAATCTTATCCAATAGGTTGTGTGTATATATAATTTGTGATATCTCCATTTGCTTCATAGTGCTACACCACATGCGTGTCCTCAGCGATCTGAGTCACCGGTGAAATGACTAACTAAAGTATCGAGTCAGTTTGGCGAATAAAGGGGGAGGGGACAGATTTGGGGCAACGTTATTCCACATTATTTCTGGCAAATGGAAATCAAAAAGACTGACTGGGATTCCAAGGACAGTCTGATACCAATTTGGCTTGACTTGGATTCTAACCCAGTTTGCTGGTGGTTTAACATGCCAGTATTCTATCTAGCTGGAAGCTACGGTGGGGACCTCCCGAAAACCTTTTTATAACCCCCGAATACTCGTTGAACTTTTAAAATTAATTTCCCAAATGCCACCAGACTGTCTGTATAAACTGACGGCACAAATGAATTGTGCAGCATCTGTGCCATATGGCATGCCATTTCGAACCCTCATTATAAAAAACCCTTCTAAAAATTAATTGAGGATTTGGGTAATGGCTTTCACTCTTTCGGTGAGAGGAGAGGGTTTTGTAAATCAGTCATTCAGGGCCACATACCGGTATATGTAGCCCTACTTTTCCTCAGAATTCGTGCTAAGCCACTTTTCCCTCCATGCATAAATTCTCCCCCTATTGAAATAAAAAAATTAAATAAAAAATAAATAAATAAATAAATCCCAGTCCTGCTGATGGCAGAGAACTGACCGACCAAGGCCCTAGAATATTTCTTCTTTTTTTTTTTAAAGGGGGAAAGAGGAGAGGTGGGTATGCTACATTGTGTAAATGCTTCGTCTGTCAATTCCCCTTCTCCGACGAAATAATCGGGGAACGGGAAAAAGACGGCCTCAGTGTTCCTCTCAAGGCTGTCTCTGGTGCGTCATTAGACACACACCGGCTTGCCAGTCACTCTGGTCTTGAGAGAAAAGGAAAACAAGAAAATTAACTCTTTTTTTTAAAGGCCAATCACCCATGGCATTTCCACATCAATGCAAGAATATGACTCCGAGATAAATTTAAAATCTCCTTTTTTCAGTACAATGACAATTTCGTAAATCCATTGATTGTGATTTTTTTGTATTATTTTTTTAGAAAAATGAAAAATTATGTTTAGAAAGAAATGATGTTTATTCATGAAAATTCATGGGATTCCAAGAGACATTCCCTCCGGGGGGTTATGTGTAGTTTCTTGTCTTTTTTTTCTTAATTTTTTTGTTTTGTTCTGTCAGTAAAGAGTGGATATACTGTACATGTACGTATCCAGTGTATGGGTAATCCTGACTTGTAAGCCCCTTGCCACGGTCCCTATTGATCCCGCCAAAGCCAACGTTGCAGTGAGGGTTTGGGAGCAGAAAGATGACCCCTCCCAACCCCAACCCCAACCCCTACTGTGTCAATCCCCTGACTATAAATGCCCTACCCCTTTCCAACGTAGATCACATGTACGTGTTCCATCACGTGTACAGGTACTTGACATGTGCATGCACCCATCTTATACAAGGATTACTTTGGTGTGACTCCTACATTAGTTCAGTCATGAGGCATTTTCAACCTCCTTGCCCTCCAAACAATCGCAGTTAGTCCGCCTGTCTCCGTTTTGACGGCAGCCCTTTCTTTAAAGCTATGCCACTGCAGAACCACCTGCAGAAAGAAAAGAGAGCCTTCAATCATCTTGCCCTTCTGAAAATGACACGATCCCGTTGTTTGAGTGACCTCCGTGTGCCAGTTTTCAGTGGAAGGAAAGGCAATCTTTATTACTGTGTTAATATCTTAGCCAAGGAAGGAGACTCGCATACGGTACTAGCATTTTCATAGTTTTGAAATAAGTCAAAGATTTGACAGAGCTGATACCCCGGGTACATGGAGTGATGATGGTTGCTCTTGCTTGAAAACAAGTGAACTGAAAACCAAAAAAATTCCCAATAATTCCTTGAAAAGCTTATTAGAATCTGTGAATTTATGAAGCCATTCCCATGAGATCTTTTCATCTCTCAGTGCAAACCGTTTCCTGGAATGCCCCACCGCATTGGTCAAATCTATGGTACCCCCCCCCCTCTCTCTCTCTCTCTCTCCCTCTCTCTCTCTCTGTATTTTACCTTCTAACTTACCTTGTACCTGCTTGGTCTGTCTGACCCACAATCCCTTGCTGTAGGTCGTGAGGAGAGTGCCGACCAGGGTAAGTCCTGCACCGTCTTTGTGACAGCCTCCCCCCGCCTCCATCCCCATCCACCTATGCCACCATTGAATACAAGAATACAACTATGCAAAATGCCCAATACATATATCCCTCCATGTTCAAGTTCACGTCACCATGTGTAGCTTTTAGCAGAAGGGAAGGAATGTGATCTCTACCCATTTATTTCATCCATCTTGGACAACAGATGACCCCTCCGCAACCTTCCAGACGTTCCTCTTTTAGTTTGTCACCCTGACTTGGTCCATGTACTGCCTGGTTTATATTTTGGAGCAGTCACTAGTGACCCCGTCTAGAATCTCGGGACTAGCCATCAGTTGTGTCTGTGACCGTTCAGTACGTAGTACATGCGTAATCACCCCTGTACATACTTGTTCATGTAGCTTCACCGTTGTAGACATCCACGTCGTCCACATGAGGGTCTTCTAGATTTCTGTTTTTTGAAAGGCACCCCCCCACCACTGTGTAGGTTTTAGTAGCACAGAAAGATTACGTGTGTAGCTTTATTGGAGCAGGGGAGATTCCCCCCCCCCTCCCTTCGCAGAGTACAGACAGCTACAAAAGTACCACCACCGTGCTTTTCATAGTCTACCTACTGTAGCGGTCAAACTCAATCTGTCGGCGTTCGCACATCGTACATGTATCAGTAGAGCAGGTCAACTGCCTTGACCTGAAGTACATGTAGAATCATGTTGAGCACGAGTACTAGTTGTCAGAGCACCATGTCAAACAATAAAAGTTAGCCTGAAGGAGAGGCACAATAGGGGAAAGCAAGTAAACACCTTATCCCCAGCAGCGCAATTCTCTCAAAGTTCAATCGCCATGAATTTGTATCGTGTTCAATCGCCTGTTGCTACCATGCATCATGTATGATCACTGAGGCTTAATTTGTCATCCTAACCAAAATGTGAGGTGATATCAATTTGATTTTTTGAAGAAAGAAAAAAATATTATTTTTGGGGGGTGAACTTGCCGGGATTGGGACTCTGTATGACATTTTTGTGATGTGAATCCGGTACCCAATTGAAGCCAGTCACGGTAGTTGCCCCAGCACCCACACCATCCATCCGCTTACGTATGTCACTGAGGCTGGCTCCATCAATGCTTTTTTTCTTTTCTTTTTTTCTTCGTTAATATGAGTACAGTACATTAGTCCGCTTGCGTAGATAGCCTGCCCGTGGTTTGTTCGGGAGTAGCACCCCCATCTTTCAAGTCTGCCACTCTGCTAGTCCCAAGACCTTTTGTCCTCTGCTTTGTTGCAACCACTTGAAATACATGTACAAGTGCTCTCTTTTGACTTGTACTAAACCTTAGCACTTAGATTCTGTCAAACCGTTGGGGTATTTGTCCAGCATTCTCTCCTCAAGCCAAGAAATGAGGTAAACAAAATCTGTTTGTCTCAGAAATCATTTTCGAAAGGCACTTTGATAGGTCACTTCAATCTGAGATTGCAAGGCTGGCAGTGTAACACGTCGGGGGGGAAGCCGTACAGACCGGGATGAATATGAGTGTGGCTTGTGTGAGTTCAGAGTGTGTACGTGGAGTCTGACTTGTAACCAATCCTTGCCCAAGTCCTGAAACCCCAAGCCATAAGATGGAAGCAACTTCTGGTCCCACTGCTGTTAATCTGTCCTGTGTAACTGTAGCCCCGACCCCAGGCACACTGCTGGCTCTGACTTACGATCGGTGGTCTACAGCCAAGACATTTACTGTCGATGTGTTCTTCTCCCCGTTATTCAATGTTCAATCGCAAACTGATTTAAATGCAAGAAGCCAGTAAGCACCAACTAGCTAGCAATTACATGTACTGTCAATCCCCACAGTGGGATTTCTTTTCAGCCAATAAATTTAGACAGGGCGTAACAATGTAGGACGTCCACCAGTGTTTCTGAAGGGACTTCTCATACACTGGGAGCTCTTAGATTGGATTAATAAAACAGCCAGGGGTGTTCAGAGCCCTTGCCCGCCACCTTATGGATATGTATGGCAATGGCTATGTTTATGGCAAGGGCTGAGGCTATGGCTTAGGATATGGCTGAGGCTATGGCTGGGGCTATGGCTATGGCTATGGCTACAGCTGTTTCTACATATATGGCTTTGGCTACAGCTGAGGCTATGGCTATGGCTACGGCTGTGTCTGTCTATGGCTGTGTCTATGGATATGGCTATGACTGTGTCTATGGATATGGCTATGGCTATGGCTGTGGCTATGGCTGAAGCTATGCTATGGCTGAGGCTATGGCTGAGGCTATGGCTATGGCTGAGGCTAAGGCTGTGGCTAAGGCTGTGTCTATAGTCCGCACCAAGCCACCCGCAAGAATTCTGCAAATGAAAAGAAATGAAGAAGGGAAATATTGAAAAGGAAAATGGCAAAACCGTGTTTTATTTATCCTGGTGTATTGGCGGTGTACATGTACTGATGATACATTCATGTGTGTTTTAATTTCAATTTTATTTCCAATTTTTTTACCAATTTTATGTATATCTGACAAAGATTCTCATTTATTTTCTTACTGTTGTAATTTTTTATTTTTTTATTTATGTTTTATTTAATTGGCCACGAGCAATTTATTTCCGTAGTGTGAATGATTTATATCGATTTTATTTTCTTTTATTTATCCATTTTTTTTTTGGTATATTTTATTTGGCCGATGCCAAATGATTCTTTGAAGGATCTAAGAATGATCCCCCCTCCCCTTCGCTGTTCATACGAATGCCATACCTCTTTGTTCAGTGTACTGTACCACACTTTGTATTCACTCTTTTGCACCTATGCTACACACTCTTTTGTCACGCAAACAGCTATCCACAAACGTAATGCATCAGTCGCGGTCAATGGTAAGTCACGGCCTCCTTGCGGAATGAATGCTTGAGTTTCTCTTGCCCCGCTTTCATTTTTTTTTTTTTTCTCCCCATTTCCCCCCAACTTTTTTTGCCCGAGTTTTTATTCTTGCCTTGCTTTCCCCTTTCCCTCAGCCACCCCTGACCCAACCACTTTTATTTTTTAAATCGAGTTATGACTTAGTAATGCAAGCAAGGAAAAGAGTAAGTTTGAAATAGTTTAGGAACTTCCTCTGTAAAAAGAAATAATAAAAGGAAAAGAGAAAGTTTGAAATAGTTTAGGAACTTCCTCTGTAAAAAGAAATAATACAAAATTTAAAAAATGGAAAAAAATTATTTCACGTTCTCACCTCTCTAGACAAAAAAAAAAATGCCATTGAAACTTTCGGGGGCTGGCTTGAGGAAGTCGCCAGATGAAAATGCGCTATCCATGAAGTTATCCCAATCAACAGAAGCCAGTTTGAATGCATTTGCCCCGACTTTCAAGTAGACCTTATTCTTGTCTTTTTTTCTTTTTTTTTCTTTTTTATAGAATGAATTTATTCTTATATTTGTTCTTTGTGTCCTTTTTTCCCCCTCACTTGCAAAATTCTAATTACAATGCTTGCTCTAAACTTTCCGATGAAAACTTGGACTTTTTTTTCTCCGAGGATATCCCTTTTCATTCCACTCACCGAAGGTTGCTTTGGTGTTTTTTTTCCAAGTCTCCTCGTGTCAATTAAATTGATCATTTCTTCATCAATTTATTTCAATTGTGCAAAAAACAAAACAAAGAAACAATTAGTGTCAGTTTCATTAGACAGCTTTTTCTATCCCAAAAGAAAATCCAATTTTTTCCCCCAACCAGTTTAGGTGTAAAAATATTCCTTACTGCCTTTGGTTTTTGTATTTTTTTTTGTATGTCAATTATGAGTTCATTGTTTTGCTATTTTTTTGCACCTGAGTGATTTTTACCTCTCTCATTGCATCTCATAAATGCTATTAATTTTTTTGTCTTGGCATCATTTTCCGATTCAGGGTGGGTTTTTCACCCTGCGTGGTTTGTTTGTCTGTTAAGAGTGACTTGTTGAATTTGCACCGTTCGAACTGACCACTTTACTAATAATATTGCCACTACATTGGTCTTGTCAATTTTTTCTTTATTACTTTTTTTTTCATAAACTATCGATTCAACCAGAAATGTGGTTGCCCACAGTCAGCATTCTGTGTGGACACTTTGTTCATACATGCATATTTTTTGTCTAGATTATGAAGCTAAATTTGGTTCAATCTGTCTTTACCTACCGGTAGCTATATTAATTACGAAAACAAAGTGGATTTTATTTGTTTGACCTTGACTCTGGCAACTTGATTAAATGAGGAGAATTTAGTTCAGATAATTATTTCTGAAAAATTCAATGATCATTTTTTATTTAATTCATTTGATCTGAATGATAGGCATTGTATAAAAAGTCCTCTATATTGGTAGTTATCACTTTTAATTCTGTCTATTTATTGATATAGTGTTATTTTTTTACTAGGATTTTGATGTATCTGACAAAGGGATCCTTTGGTACATTATATTTTGGAGATAAGAAAACAGAGAGAAAGATTGTGTTGTTTGTTCTGCCCCAGCATCTAAATGACTTCCAAAGAATGGTAAAGCTAGTATGGGACCCTAAGGCATGTGTCGCCCACAGAGGTGTGAAAATACGGTTCATTCCTGACTCTTGGAGCAAAGTGTATTTGCATCGTGCATGGTCCCTGTGAGAGCGCCCTCATGTGGTGTGGAAATGAACAACCAACCCCCCTCCCCACCCCTCTTCCCTCCTTTTGACTTGAAGTGCCTAATGTGTGGAGTGTTATAAACGGTGGGGTTGGCTGTGTATCGTAGTCTCTTTACCAGCGGGAGTTTTGTTTAAGTTTTACTGGTGGGGGAGTGATGTTGACTCTGGAGGGATGTGTTCGTGCTGATGGCTTGCAGTTCCTCCTCCCGTCTGCCGGGCACTAACGGTGACACACACGGGGCTTAACAGCAGAGAGCATGTGGTACAGTAGCTGGTGTGGGTAAAGCTGCTCTCTCCCTCCCCTCCCCCTCCCGATGGATGGATCGGTGACCGGCCAAAACAAAACTGGTGCCTGGCAAGGTCGTGACAGGGGACTAGCAGCCTAGTTTGTGTGCTCCATTGAGTCAAGTATCTATGGGGAGGGTATGCCCTATGTGCCAGGCACAGTCACCATAATCATTGGGGTCGTACATTGTTATTTCTCTCCCAGAGTGTCAAATAATTATTCCCTTCCCAGCCACACACTGAAGTAGGGTTGATCGGGCTAACGTGAAAATGCCTTTTCTGTTATTATGTCGGATTGTTGTAAGTTGATGCGATTCCCATTCAGGTCTACCAACATGATGCATCCTGCCACTCCGTAATTTGAACGACCTTAAGTCCAGTTCCTCCAGTTCTTTTCAGAACCACACATACGCACAAAAGAGAGAATGTTTTACATGGTGTGTCACCGCAAACCTATTACTCCTTCCGACCTTCCAAAGTATGTGAATCAGCAGGAGGAGTCCGAGGCCCAGAATGTCTCAGTCCGAGCTCCAGACTGTCTCGGTCCGAGTTGGACTGCCTGGACCTTCCTTAAAGGGGACATTTCAATACTGTCAGCTTTATCCTAGCAGGATCTCTCTCAAATGGAGGAAAAAAAAAACAAAAACAAAAAACACGCAAAACCAGAGATCTCTGGTCCAAGTCCTTGACTCCTGGTCAAGTCAAAGTTTTCTTTACCAATTGTCCGATTTGTTCCTTTATTTGTTTGTAAAAGAATGAATCAATACATTTCCCCCTGTCCTCCAGAAAGGATATAACAGCATTGAAATGTCAGACCCCCCCCCCTATCTTTCAAATGTTTTGACGACTGACAGATTTGGCCTTTGAGTGAATGGACATTTTTATTTGTTACCCTGTGGTAGTTTGTAGCTGGCGTAGTGTTCCCTGCCAAAAAAAAAAAAAAAAAAAAAAAGGACAACAAATCCATCCACCCTACCACCGGCCCCCCTTTACCTGCAACGATACAGATCCAACCACTGTGCTGCCTACTAATCAATTAGAAGCCATTGTTTGTTTGTTTGTTTGATCTTAACCACCAAAGCACCTGTCTCGTTTATTGGTTTGGTTGTTCCCCCACCCCAGTCACCGATCACATTCGCTACCTCATTTGCATCTAATTCCCAATTGCGAGTGGATTTCCGTGCCCATTTCCATTTCCAAAAATTTGGAGGGAAAGTTTGACTCTTGGGGCAAAGAATCTCCTGTGTGTTTGGAGAGGAGTGCTTCTCGGCTAATGGCCCAACTGCATGTCTGTTGAGGGTCGAGTTGGACAGAGTCCGCGGCAGGAAAAGGCCCGCTCTCCTCTCGCAACACGAGAAAGGATCGAATAAGAAGATACTTGCAGACTGAGAGATCGGACAAATTGGAACTTGAGCCGAGCAGGAGGAAGAAAACATGATTGGAAGATGGTTCAAATCAAAGATCTTATAGCGCGCATAGCTCGCAAGATAGACTACTCCGAGCAAAAGGTGAAGTACGCACTGGACGCCATTTTAGTAAGCAACGGAATCTGTTGTTCAGTGCTCTCAGTGCTCCGGAAATGAAGCAGGATACAACTTTGGATGTTTGAAGACAATGTGATAACTTTCGATGTGATGTGACCACGAAATGGAGAGAATGTGTGCGACTTTGCTTACTAAAATGGCGTCCAGTGCGTACTGGATGCGTACCCGGATGCGTGTGATCAAGAGTAGGCTATCTTGCGTGCAAGCGCGCTATAAGATCTTTGTTTCAAATGTTGTTCAATCTTCCTTTTGTGTCTGGCCCCCAGTTTCCCTGGTGTAGTCTGCTGGCTGCTTTGACATTGACTTTTTGTTACCTTTCTGTCCTTGCCTTCCTTCTTTTTGTAGCGGCCTCGGCAGCTGCTCGCAAGGAGATCATCCGGAACAAGATCCGAGCAATTGGCAAGATGGCGCGTGTCTTTACAGTCCTCAGGTGAGTGGGGAGGTCGCTGCAATGCATCTAATAGTGCATAAGTGTACCTTGTTATACCTCGGTGTACATGTACCTCAGTGTACACCTCAGTTAATCATCTGATGCAAAGCCTACATAAAACAGTACCCAGCAAACATGTACAGTAGGTGTATCTTAACCCATTGGAGCCTTCTTGTGCCCCACCAGGGAAGAGAGTGAGACTGTACTGACACTGAAGGGACTGACCCCTACCGGAATGCTGCCAGCCGGAATCCTGTCAGGAGGCCGTGATACCCTCAAGAATGGTAAGGCTACCACCTCATCATAGCTGGGTGCCACCAGGTAGATGGGTGACTCCAGATAGCTGGGTACCACCAGATTGCTAGGTACCACCAGATTGCTGGGTACCACCAGATACAGTAGCTGGGTGCCACCAGGTAGATGGGTGACTCCAGATAGCTGCCTACCACCAGATAGCTGGGTGCCACCAGATAGCTGGGTGCCACCATTTAGATGGATGACACCAGATAGCTGGGTGACACCAGATACTGTAGCTGGGTGTCATCAGATAGACGGATGCCACCAGATAGTTGGGTGCCACCAGATAGCTGGGTGTCACCAGATACCTGGGTGCCACCAGATTGCTGTGTACCACAAGGTAGCTGGGTGCCACCAGATACCTGGGTGCCACCAGATTGCTGTGTACCACAAGATACATGTAGCTGGATGCCACAAGGTAGCTGGGTGCCACCAGATAGCTGGGTGCCACCAGATACCTGGGTGCCACCAGATTGCTGTGTACCACAAGGTACATGCAGCTGGATGCCACAAGGTAGCTGGGTGCCACCAGATAGCTGGGTGCCACCAGATACATGTACCTGGGTGCCACCAGATTGCTGTGTACCACAAGGTAGCTCCGTGCCACAAGGTAGCTGGGTGCCACCAGATAGCTGGGTGCCACCAGATTGCCGTGTACCACAAGGTAGCTGGGTGCCACAAGGTAGCTGGGTGCCACCAGATAGCTGGGTGCCACCAGATTGCCGTGTACCACAAGGTAGCTGGGTGCCACAAGGTAGCTGGGTGCCACCAGATAGCTGGGTGCCACCAGATTGCCGTGTACCACAAGGTAGCTGGGTGCCACCAGATAGCTGGGTGCCACCAGATAGCTGCGTACCACCAGATAGCTGCGTGCCACCAGATGCATGTACTTAGGAGCTGGATGACTGGTGTCACCAAGCGTTATACCAGGACACTGAACATTGTCTTCTGAAATCTTACCTGATGCTTGACCGGTCTTCTCTTGGCCTTCCCTCCCTCCCTCCCTCTCACTGCAGCCATGGATTTCCACAAGATCAGCGGCTTTGCCGAGGCCAAGGGTCTTGACAAGGTCAACGAGCGAATGCCACCCCGAAAGGACTCGCCCACACCCGCCAACAACACAGGCACCTCCCCGGCATCGTAGACAGATCACACCCTGCCCCCCCCCACCCTACCCACACCCTCTCTCCCCAAGACCGGAGCCTCTCTCTCTCCCTGTAGGCAGACGCCAAAACGAGAGATACGGCCGAAAAGAGTGCGGAAAGAAAAGACGGGGAGTGAGCGATAGAAAGTAAACCAACACCAATATGAAATAAAACAAAATAGTGGCAGAGAAGAGGCAGAGGCGGGGCTCCACAGTATTTTGTTTTTGATTTTGATTTTTTTTTTTTGTGGGAAGCTCACTGTGGGTCGGAAACTACCGTGCGATTGGAGGAGTGACTGAGTGAAGTTGAGCAACCCACGACAGAAGTGTGCGCAAGAATTTGTCCCCAAATGTCTTGAGGGGGCACTGCCCCTTATCGATTGTTCCTGTAAGGAACCTTGTACAAATTAACACACAAAATATAGACAAACAAAAAATACCTGTGTCCCCAGTTGATGTTTGGGACTGAAAAAAAAATTAAAAAGTTACCTCTCTTAGATCACCACAGCTATTACTATTCTAAAACATTTGCACTGAGAACTCTTAAGTTGTAGACTGGAGTCGGTTTGGATGACGTGGTAGGAAGGATGTCGGTAGATTCTGAAAGCGTTCTTCTTCCGCAAAGGTCGGTGCAGTCCTAGCTTCCTGACACCTCTTCAACTGGCAAATTCTGAGCCTCTCGGTCTCAGGCGGTGTTCTGCGCTCACCGGTTTCTCGTCAAGAACCGCACTGCCTCTTCCAGAGGAGGTGAGAACGTCAGTGCGGTTGTCAATGAAAAAAATACCCCCCCCCAAAAAAAAAAAACAACAACAACAACAAAGAAAACAAAAAATCCTCTTGTCTGAGGCAGCATCCATGCATGGTCACCCATTGACTGAAGCCAAGGGTTGCCCAAGCTGAAGTGTTAAGATAATAAATATTATGCACACAAAGAAAGTGTGAGAAGGAAATACGTGTAGGTCCGATACTCTTTTTTTTTTCAATGGAAACACGGCTTCATAGAGGAGAAGATGAGAAAGTGGTGAACGGGAAAAGAAAAATAAATCCCAAACTAAATAACCTTCTAATCGGTTCTGAAGAAAAAAGAAGTTAATTTTGTCCCCTGTATCTCTCTATTCTTTCTTTTCCCCCACGAGTGTCAAAATGTGCCAATCGCATTCTTTTTGCAATATCAAGTATAAAGAAAAGGGTACGATTCCACGCCATGAGAATGAGGTTGCCAGACTATGAAAAAAAAAAAGAGATGAGAAAAATTTAGCAGAAAGAAAAAAAAATCAGAAGTGAAATCATGAAATAAATTTCTAAAAAGCAAAAACAGCACACCAAAAAAAAAAAAAAACAATCAAAATAAATCATTAAAAAAAAAACCACCAAAAATAAAAAATAAATAAGTGAGTTTATTGGACTAAAGTGCAATTGAGTTGACTTTCTGTGCAAGTGCATTCTGGGATTGGCGGCCGATTGCGCTGTGTCTCAGGTGTGTCTTACGAATAGTGACAAGCTGTGTACCATATACCCATATCGATCCTCTTTTTCTACTTTCTGTATTAAAAAAATTAAACAATACTTATTCCTCTTACTCAATAAATGTATTTAAACAAATAAACGTGTGCGATGTACAAGGTTCGACCGTTCCTACTCTGGATCTTGGTTTTCCCTCCATTTTCTTTGGATATTAAATTTCATTTTGAGGTCGCAATTATTATCAGTATAACCTCGTTTCTCTCTCGTAGCCAGTGCTTAGCGCGCGGAAATTCTGCAACTGTGTTTTTGAGGCGATTGGGGAGATCCAAGTCGGCCTACTCGTTTTTGTCTTTTTTGTTGTTTTGTTTCATTTTTTTGACATTTTTCTGATATAAAGGTTTGCCGGTTGGTTGTTTGTTTCTTGAAACTGGTTTTCTTTTTGTTGTTATTGTTATGATTTTTTCAGTTTGTATATTTTGTTCATTCAAGTGGGATTGTACGAAAAGCATCTCGGTAGACGAAAAAAGCGGGGATTTTTTGGGGGGAGGGGGGTTGAAGTCGCGACATTGAGACCGTTGGAGATTCGAAGGAGAGGGCACCTCTGTTGCCATGGTTGCTCCGCACGTTGTCTTGGCAACTGTTCTGTGGGGGGGGGGAAGGAGGGGTGTGCCAGGTGCCGGTGTATAATTTGCTGGATACCCTTGTCGTTAGAGTCGCATGCTTCGTTTGTGGGCAGAGCTCATTCCTGTCACGGATGAGCATTTAGCATTGAGGCATATGCTGGCCAATGCCTTACCAAAGTCCTAAGGTGCCGGCCAGGGGGAGGGGGGGGGGGGGAGAGGGGATGCTGCAGTCAGGGCGGCTGGTTTGGTCCGAGGCAGATGCTGTCATTCAGAGAAATGTTAAATAAAATCAGGCTTGAGATTAGACTACAGTGTCGACGCCAGTGGTGAAACTGCCCAGTAGATAAATTAAAGGGAAGATTAAAGGGAAGGCTGAGTTTGCGGTGACACTCATGTGTGTGGTCTCTTTTCAAGGGAGAGGTGTGGTTCTGGAAGTGAGCCGCATTTGGTATACGGGTCTTTAGGCGAGTTCTTGGTCAACCTCTCAACACAGGCGTACGCAGTTAGGGTTCAGTGTCCGCTCTGAGCGAGTTAGGAATTTAGAGAAGTCGGAGGCCTGTGAATTACTCTGGTGCCTAGTGTCTGGTGAATTGGTCTGGTACGTGTTATCTACCGGGTAGGACTGCCTCTTCTCAATAGTCTGGTACCTTAGCTTCTGGCCCATTCCTCCCGTGGTGTCCGTGTGTGAGTTTCTTTGTTAGGAAGCCAACTTGCCTCGGGAATGGACTCGGAATGAGATTCTGTAAATTTCAAGGCCTGGGAATCTGGGTTTCCAAAGCGCACAAAATCACAGTGCAGGATTTCGCAGCAGCTATAGCCAGTGCTTGGCAGAGTGTGGAAAACAAAAATGTTCCCGCTTTGAGTACCTTTTATGCAGTTTTTCCCCATCGCAACCCCCCCCCCGGCCACACGCAAGCATTTGCAATTAATGATGATTTATATCTCTCATGGGGGGAGGGCTAAAACCGGTCAAGCGTGTATGCTTGCCATGTATACATTATATACTCCTATAGTGTTCTGCTCCCCCAAATCTACCCTCAACGGGATATTCTCAACCCGTAGAGCTTGTACACAGCTTGAACCACACACCCTTTAGTGTTCATCTCCGTTTAGCGTGTAGTTCATGTCCGATCTTCTGTACATTAAAACAACCGTAAACTATAAGATGGAAAGCTCTGTATACGATTTTTTAAGTGACCTTTACTATTGGTAAATAATTTCAAGGTGGGCTTGTTGCTTTTTTTGGTTTTAGTTTTTCATATTTTGGTTTATATTTTGAGAGGGAGGCTGGGTTAAGAAGCCCGGTCAGAACTGTCTTTTGATGGACTGCGTAAAAACAAAATTGTATCAAGTTGGATTTGTTTTCAATCTTTGAAGAAAAAAAAACGGTTTGTGATAACTTAAATAACCATTGTGATTGTACAATTGTATGGCTTTGCTGGGCTATGCAGATTGTAAAGAAAAAACTGTGTCTGTGTACGTCAACGAGAAATGTTGAGAGTAAAGTTTTAAAAACTTTTAAAAAATTCTAAAAAAAAAAAAATGATGTGTAGTCCGCAGGCAAAAGGATACTGTAGGCTTGTGGATGTTGAAAAAAAATTGAACAAGAAAAAAACTACTCTATTTGTACCTCTCTATTCCTAGGCAATCCGTAATGTACATGTAGCTTACTGATAACTTTACGCATGGTTAACGATTATGGAACATGAATTTCATTGATACAAAGAAAACATTAAACTGTGATAGTCGTGAAGGGTATCTTTTTCGTTTCTCATTGTTTTTCCCTAAGGAGAGAAACCAATTTACAATCACTATGTAGTGGTTAGGTAGTTAGTGGTGGCATTTTCTCGGGAAGGGGCCCTGTTCCGTGAGTTAAGAAGGCCCCCCTCATGTTCGTGTCAAGGATGGTATAGGTGACCGTGTATGCCCTTATACTCTAGGTGTGGAGAGTTGTATAACTAAAAGTCTGTGTATTTTTGCTTTTCTCGGTTTTTCCTTCTCTTTTGACAATGCTGTACAGTTTTAATTATTGTTATATCTTAAAAGATTAAAGACTTTAAAAAACAATAAGGAAAAAAAAACAACATTATTGGAAAACTTATTAAAAAAAACGTTGGATGTTGTAACTTGTAGAGATGCGTTGATGTACTTTAAGGAAAAGGAAAAGGAGAAAAATAATGTTTCTTTTTAATATTTTTATATTGCAATGTCAAAATCTGAATGTTCAGTGTGAAGCTCTTTTTCGGGGGCATACCGGGCGACGGTTAACCCTAGTACTTGAAGCATTTGTTTCAATTATGACTAGGCCTTTTTTTTCTTCTAGATGTAAGAAACTTATATCATGTGAACATTTTTTGAAATTGTATATGTTTAAATATAGAGTCGGGGTTTGGGAAGGGCGTTCGGGCGGAGTGGATGGTATTCCTTCCCGTCACGCCCCCTTCCCCTCCCTGTGAGATGTGGCGAGGCATTCTGGGAAGGGGAAAGGTGGGCCCAGGGTGGGGATCGCTGGATCGGTACGTCATTGGTCGCGCGCAGTCAGGTGGGTGGCGCCCAGCCGTTAGTGTGGAGCCGAGCGAGTTGGTTGAGTGGCGCCTGCGTGTGCGCTTTTAGTAGCGCAGCACACAAAGCGCTACGCCCGATACAGAGTTACTGGAACCAAGTTTTAAAAGAATGGAAATATGTTGCTAACTGCTTCAGTACCAACCCGTTGGACCTGTGGTAAAATGCAAAATTGTAGTTAGTGGCCTAACGTTTCGATCCTAGCAGGAGCTTCACCAGAGGCTTAGCCTCTGGTGGAGGTCCTGCGAGGATCGAAACGTCAGGCCACTAACTACAATTTTGCAGGAACCAAATTGTAAAGAATTGTAAAGAACACATACACCTCATACACGCCCTTCTCGGAACGAATTCCAACTGAACACATGATATTCGTATACACACTATCTATAAACCTACTTCTCAAGGTATAGGCGCTAAGCAGATAGCAAAACGTCTCGACGGTCCTTTTTGGCATTAAATACCCCCTTTTTTTAGTACAATCCGTCAAGACAGACGGTGTCTTTTAACCATCAGACATCCACAAATTAAGAGTAGTGTTTTAACCAGAAATAAGAATTGAGGAAAGTAAGGATGCAGGTTGTCATACAGGACGGCGTATCAATGCCTGTTTTCCAAATAGATAGGTTTGTTTGGGGTTTATTCCAACCGCGTAACCCATGCGCAACAATCACCTCTGTCTAACCATGGCCTAGCTATAGCCTAAACGCGTCTACGTAGGTTCTCGAAGCAGAAAAAGCCAACCAGCAGGGTCAGCCCTTTTGTCATCAACAACCCTACCACCGTTACCTTTCGACCCCGGATGCCTCGCCATCAATAGTTTGCACCTGGGGTGTTCGTATTAAAAAAAAAAAATCTGAAAAACCGAGGAAAAAAATAATAAAAAATATTGAGTGCTTTGTCAATTAATGGGATATTTTTTTCCGTGTCACATTTCATGCACAGAGTGTTTGAGCCACAAAATTCTTTAACAAATTGTTAAATAAAAGGAAGAGAAATGGAGAAGTAGCCCATGAAATCGGAAATGGATAATTACCGGATGAGAATGTACAGTTAAAAAAAATAATATTCAATGTTTTGCATTTTTAAATGTTTCCCTTAGTACATTTCTATTTTCGTGGGTTCTTTTTTGTTTCCTTTTTATTTCTTTGTATCGCTCCGACCTTTTGTTTTTTTCCCCATTTCTGTGTATTGCTCTTTGTATTTTTCTCAAATCCTCTCCTATCACCCCTCCATCCAACCCATAGTCAGACGTCCTGTTTTTGTAAGATTTCTTTTTGCCGTCTGAGGTCAAGTGTACGTAGCGTGTAAGTAGAAGACTTTCGTTTTTGGTTAGTTGTAAATGTTTCCAAAGTTCAGGGTTGTTAATTTCATTCTGATTTTTTTTTTTTCATAGTAGAATTTGGGTAAAC
Organism: Luidia sarsii; assembly: GCA_949987565.1. Classification (NCBI taxonomy): domain Eukaryota; kingdom Metazoa; phylum Echinodermata; class Asteroidea; order Paxillosida; family Luidiidae; genus Luidia; species Luidia sarsii. Next base: position 10,368,490 of record OX465118.1, read on the forward strand.
ATGTTTTAAATAGTTAGCACGTAGCCACTTCGCACTTGACCATTTTCCAGCGGCCCCGACCGCCAAACAGGGGCGTTTTTGAATAATGTTCCGTTAAAAAAGACAAAAAACTCGTGAAGCAATCGGGAAGAATAAATCCCCGTGAAATGAATCACAATATGAGTACATTATTGTGTACAAGCGAGTGAAAGCCGGATCCATCGGACGTGTGGCTTGTATCACACTGCATTATAATTGTTTTGTGGTATGCTGAAAAGAGTCTTTGCTCAGATTGTGTACAATGGTGGTGCCCGGATTTGGAGAGCACGGCGCGTAGTAGCACCACAGGCGCTCCGTATTTGGAGGTCTCGGCGCGAAGTGGTAATAACCCATGGGCATTTATACCAACACAATAACCCATGGGCATTTATACCAACACAATAACCCATGGGCATTTATGCCAACACAATAACCCATGGGCATTTATACCAACGCAATTTGATGGGAACCTGGATCAGAATTGTTGAACAGCGATAGTTTCAGCCATGCACGCTCCACAAATGCCGTCTAGATTAAAACGCGCCTCTTGCCTTACAACCTTTTGTTCATGCATGAAGAAGGGGCGGTTTGAAGCCACCTGTGAAAACAAAACTAAACGGAAATTGACCCCATTGCGTCACAATCTGGCTGGAGAGCAGTGGGCCCGAATACTGCGCGATCAGAGACTGGAAGCGAGTCTATAACTCGACAACCTTCTTTACGGTAGTCTGTTGGACTCGGACCTATACAGGGTGTTTCAATTGTGTGGTCCGCGGTAGTGGATGTGGATGGGATCATTTTGGGATAAGGATTGAACTTGGCAGATTCGGAGTGAATTTAGCGCGTTGCGATGACATCTGGTATAGAGTATGGTGGGATTTGGTGGAGCCTTTCAGTAGTTCTTGTATTTCCCCCAGGTTGCGCGACTAGTCGGCCACACCATCGACCATCGAAGATTCGTTGGTATAGCGAATATTCTATTGAACTGCGCGGTAAGAGTCGAGGGAAAACTACAAGCGTCACTGCTTTCCAGACACGATGTGAACCTATAGTTTCTGTTGCCATCTGTTGTACCTTACAGTGGTAGAATCGAAGAAAATATTACTAGACAGCAAGTAATCCGAGTTTTGCCCATGCGCAAAATGGGCGACATTTCGTTCATCCATTTGAAAGTACAAGGCTTCAAAACGGAAGACATTTTAGCTTCGATTTGGAAGATAACATCCTGGTTTCGAAAAAAAAAAGAGAAAAGTAAAAGACTTCCAAAGATTCACCTTCCACAAAGAACACCCAGCATGTAGGTCTTTTGTCAGCTTTTGGGTAACGGACGAAATCTGGAACCAGAATCTAAGCCAGATTCAGGGCAGGGGAGGTAGGGGTGGGCGTAGTGTCAACGCAGAGAATCCCTTGAGTTGGGTTTCTGTGCGGCAGCGCGTTTGGAAGACTGCACGTCAAGAACTGTTGGCAGTCTCGACGAAGAAATCATTTCCCCACTGGTTTCTGTGTAACTCCCCCGGCCCCCCTTGAACTCCCTTGGCTTCCCAGCACCATTTGAGCACCGGGACAGTTGAGGGGAAAACACACAATAAAGATGCATTTGTCTAACCATTTGCATTTAATTGTGCATCGAAATTATCCTAGGAAATCGCATCGGGTTGCACGTGTAATGTACGATTTCTAGTTATTGTTTTTTTGTTTTCAGTTTCATGAAAATGATTCTGACAAGCACAACTATATGAGTGGACTTCTGTTCAGGGTTTGATTGTATAAGTTTGGTTTTCATTTTATTTCTGTTATTATAATATTTGGCTTTGGGGTTGTTGGTTTGGTTTTTTGGGGTTCTATGGGAGATGGCTCCGATTTTTTTTTTTTTATTCGGGCCGTCAGGATTTGGGGGGTGATTGGAGGGACGGTGGATCTTTCCAGTGAATTTTTCTTGTGTGTTTGTCACTAATACTCTTATTCAAAACCATTTCAATGTAAACAAAAAAATGGAATAAAAGTCACTTTTCAATGGGACAACCGCGGCCGTGCTTTCTGACGTTTGTATTTTTTTTTTTTTTTTTTCTTAAATGCCTTTTTTTTCCATAACCCTTCTTCGTAGAGGTCCACGATGTGTCGGTACGGTAAGGACGCCCGGGTGATTTGCCGGGAGCTGAAAAAATGTTTTCTAGCTGTGACGCTTCACAATAATCTTAAACCTCCAGGATGAGTACCTTTGATCTGAAAGCTTAAAAAAGGGAAAGAAAACAAAATCTAATTTGAAGAAAAGGCAAGATTTCTCCTATTTTCATGTGAAAAAAATGTAACTTTGACAATGTAAATTTATATTATATCCTACTTAGAAGAAAAAAAATTATGCTCGGGTCCATAGAAGTTAGTTACTCAATCAAAAAAAAATCGATAAAAATAAAAGGCCTACCCGTTGTACTTCAGATAAATTCGAAAAGAGCAACTCCAATTCGAAATGGATTCCCTCAACATATTAAATGTACTTAAGAAAAAGCTCTAATTCCTTATGGGGGCAATTTTGGAATTTCGGTTTTCCCCTCCAAATTTGAAATTACGTCAGTGGTTAACCAAGGGGCCGGTGGCATGTCTGCAGCAATTTTTGACCAATCCCGAGAACAGAAAATAAAATAATAGTGATAAAAATTTAAGACTGAAAAAAAAATGGACCCTGGATCGTTGTTTGCTGTTCATTGATATGCATAATTATAAAGCCTTCTGTGAAATAATATGCTCCGTACTCCTGAAAGCAAGCCTGACGAGGTGTGGGCAGCTTCAGCAAGAAACGTTGCTACAGTGTTTGCCTTCTCTCACCCGTACACTCGGTTTCTCTCGGGGTGTAGAACAAAGAAGTATCAGAAGAGCGTCTTCCCACGTTCTGCCTCTCTCTTGAATAATAGTGCCAGGTGCATGCTTCCCTCAAACCCACGATCTTAACCCTTTTTAAAGGAATGTCAATTCCTATCTCGATCCTTCCTGGGTCCCTCTCTGTCTCCTTTCCTTAGCCCTTTACCTTGACTGGCTTTATAGCCGTGTTTTGGGCGAATCAACATTTAGATTTTTTTTTAAGAAAAACTGAGGAACTTTAATTTGTTTAAAGCAATCAGGGCCCATTATATGCTTCGCATGAAACAAAGGTGAAGTTTGGGTTGGCTTATGCAACTTTAGGGTTAGTTGGACAGCCTAAGTTCGGCTCGGTTCTGCTAAGCACTCAGCGTATACCCTGCACAATTTGAGGCAAGCAATCAATTGGTAACACGGACACGGAAATGCATTGCACTACACGCTCAAACAGGATACCAGTTGTGTAGGGTTTGTGTAGCGCTACGCAATGAGTGTTCTGAAATGTCCTCCTCAAATCGTGTTGCCTATGAATTTAATGTTAAGCCAAGTTTTCCCCCTTAAGCCGCTTAAGCGATGACTCGTTTTGGCGTTTCTGTTCAAGGTTTTTTCCCCTCCTATTCCATTTCTCCGAAACTAAATAGCTTGTCAGCTTGAGCAACCCGTTGGACATAGCATCATTCATTGGAAAGTGCGTGTGAACTGTTCAACACTGAAGCGGTTGTTTCGTCAGTTCGGACACAGCATCTTATGTATTACATGTGCATGTCACTACACAAGCCTTTGATTATAATATCGAGGTTGATCGACCTTGAATGGACAAAAAGTGAAGCTCTCAGATCTTTGAACATGGATTTCAGGTGTCCGTGTTGAAGGAGACACGCAGACAATCAGGATGTTGTTGCCTCATAACACTTGCAAGTGCATTGTCAAATGTCAAGTACTAGACAATAAATTAAAGATCAGGAAAATGAATGAAATGAAAGAAATGTCTGCTTAAATCTGTTTACGTTGACGTCCGAGTGTATTGAACAGCACACGTGTTCGGTGTATCAGACATGCTCTAAACGTATACATATAGGGGGGCCTACCTCGCTCAATGCAAATGATGGTATAGCCCATACCCAGCAGCACGATTTAGGGCCGAGCATTCATTGGTAACACGGACACGAAAATACATAAGCACTACACGCACAAGCAGGATACCAGTAATGCTGTGTGTGGTTTGTGTAGCGCTACGCAATGAGTGTACTGAATTCTCCGCCCCAAGTCATGCTGCATAAGAATTTTTATTTTAACCTTTTTTTCAAGGTTTTTCCTCCTATCCCCTTGCTCGGAAACTGAACAAATAGCGTCATTAGAAAGTGCGTGTTAATTGTTCAACGCTGAAGCGGTTGTTTCGTAAGTTCGCACAAAGCAGCCTGTGTATTATGTCACAACACAAACTGTTGATTATAATTATCGTCAAATCGTCCCGCTATGCAAAAACAAAATTACTCAATGAGATCGACCTTGAATGGCCAAAAAGTGAAACTCTCAGATCTTTGGAGTCATGGATTTCAGTTGTCTGTGTGTTGAACTGAGACGCGCAGACAATCAGGATGTTGTTGTCTCGTAAAAATTAGCAATTAAAGACGAAAATCGAGAGCGAAATGAAAGAAATGTCTGTGCTTCAATCTGTTTGCGTCGACATGCGAGTGAATTGAACAGTGCACGTGTTGTGTGTCAAGCACGTTCTAAACGTATAAATATGGGTTCCTATACCTCGGTCGATCACAACGAAGCAGACACTGCCGTGCTCACATCACTATAGTTATACCGAGTCTCAGCCACCAGGTGAAGAGGGGACAAGATGAAGCCTTCACGGGCCGTGTTGCTTGTGCTGGGCCTCCTGGTCCTCGGAACTGCGTCTGCCATCCCCGAGGAGTTTGACGAGGTAAGACGCAATCAAACAATAATTGTGCATAAACGTTTCGATCCTAGCAGGACCTTTCTCAAAGGCAGAGTGACAAGGACAAAACAGATACATGTACACGAAGGAAGGGGGAAGAGAGTGAATAGGACACGGATGAGAAACAAAGGAAAAAGAGTAAAGCTGGTAGGGAAAGATCAAAGGGAAGGGCAAGGAGTAGGGTAGGGATTAGTGAGAAGACGGGGAAAGATCAAAGAGAGAAGTGTGGAGGAGTGAACACAACAGAAGGATTATCAGAAAGCTGCATGGTGTTAGCCATTACCATCCTGGATGTTGAGACCGTTTGGTTTAATAATAGTCCGAAGACGCTTTATCCACATTTTTAGACGGTTAAGACGGACAGCATTACTACGGTGACCAAGGGATTCTATGCCCAAGGGATTCTGGGCATAGAACCCCTTGGTCACCGTAGTAATGCTAAATTTTAAGATTTGCATTTTTGTAATTTTAGTCAGTAAGCAGTTTGCAACATTTGTGTATATCACTCATTAATTGTCCATGTTTGAACCAAGAAAATTCCTTCTTTATTGGCTGGAAAGGATTGCTGGAAAGGATTACCCAGAACAAAAAAACCCACAGGCCTGTAGTCTTCTAGTTACCTGGGGTACCAACAGCCCTAGGATAATGGGAAAAGAAGGTCTTCCATAGTGTTTAACGTTATGCAGTCCAATGCGGTACCGGGGGTATTGTCTTGAATGTATGCAAGCATCAGAACTTATATCTTATAAGTTATACGTCTAGGCCGCGGGGACAAGTCTAGAATACGCCGTACCGAAGTTGATGGCGTAGGCCTAAACGTTACCACAGACCAATGTAGTGGATAGAGGTTTAGGCCTATTACAATTATTTCCGATGTCCAAAAATTTAGAGATCCCGGCGCTGTGCTGGAGGACTCGGACTCGAGTCCCCGATTTGTAAGGACTCGGACTCGGACAGTCGGGGGTCGGTTATCTCGACGATTGGACCCAAGGCACGCCCTCCAAAAAAAAATAAAAATAAAAAATAAAAAATAAAAAATAATAATAAAAAAATTGAAATAGAAAATAAAATAAGATAATAAATAAAAAATTATATACAGTGTGTATATATGTATATTATTGTTACCTTATTTTACCGCAATTTCATTTCACGAAGAGATAGGCTAATGGATCACTTCGGCCATAGCCTACCGTTGTAAACCCTGACCCTGCATTACGTATGGCTCAATGAAAGGGTATGGGCCGATCGGAAACTACATGGTAGTAAAATGCCCGCGCACGGCGGTAACGCACTGCACAGCACCCGGCATTCGACGGGGTATAAGCGTACGTTTCAATAGGGCCTATATGCACTGCCAAGGAATTAGTTAAAGCATGATGCATGGCCGCATTTCTCCGAGCCCATGTTCGTGATGTTTGCATTGTTGACCACACTCAGTGCAGCGGTTATGCACGATCCAGTTGGTGCCCGGCTTAACAAATTACACAGCATATCGTGCGGAACCCGCGTTCTTTTCGGTAAGTAGGTAAGAACTCATAAAGTTGGCTATAGGTACCATGCATAATCTCGCTGGCAAAATCTCCAACGTGGGAACTTCTCAGCCAGTTTGACTGTCAAAGAATATGTCGCGTCCAATACTAGCATGCATTGATCATGAATAGCCGAGGACCACTAATGGCGGAGCTATAAAACCAGCAGCTTTAAAAGCAGACTTAAGCCGAAATCTATAATAGTCCTATTCCATTTGATATAGAAATACAGTAAACTGATTTATATATTTGAAGTGTGAAATAAAAGCATAAACAATTTGTGTTGATCATTATTTTGTGTGTTTATTTGACCCCCAAAATGACCCCTATTGCATCTTCGGTTGTAGTTCAAATTCTTCGACGTAAACAGAGGCACAGGAAAAAGGTCTTGCGAAATGACGTCTGTGCACCAGACGAATCTACAGGGCCGCAGCATGCACCGCGTAAATCTCTAGCTCTGCCGCGCGCTCGCGTCGTACAGACATGGTACCACACGCACAGTGGGTACGTTGCACGGACGACACAAGAAGTGGTCGTATACACATCCAAGCGACGCGGATCGCGGCAATTGAACCTAAACCCAAACTGGACTTTGTGAGGTAAAACATTAAAAATCCATCAGGAGATGAAAACCACCTTCAGATTTACCATTTGAGATATTTTACAGAATTAAATGTTATAAAACTAGACCGGTTTCGGAGCCCCGTCACGTTTAAGTTAGGTCTCTTGTCAAAAAGATCATCGGTTGAGTGCCGGTTGAATTCATCCGACCGATAAAATTTCTCCCGGTAGAAAGCCGATTGTACTGGACTCTGGGGTGAAAAATTCACGATGGCTATCCGGTGGAAACGACACCGGACGGGTAAAATCATCTGATACCCAACCGATGATCTTTTTGACAAGAGGCCTTACGAGCTCAGCCCGTACATGCCGTATGCCCAGCATAGGCTGGCCTGACGAGTAACGTTACTCATGGCCGGGTGCTTACCGATTCAAAAATCAAACTCACCCTGACTTTTGGCGATCACAAGGACTCGGTCTCGGACCTTGGAGGGAAGGACTCGACTACATTGCTGGCCCGACGTGTCTATCCTTTCTCAGAGTCAAACCGTTCTCACTATGCTTTTGGTCATGGTCTCGTATCTTCCAAACGAAAAACTGTTTCCAACAAAAAGGAAAGTACAATAATACGTCACACTTACTGATGTCATTCTGGCTTGTTTCACACAGGAGGGATTCGATCGTTATATGGAGCTACGCGAAGAAGCCGAGGATGAAGAAACATCGGGCCCAGCTATTCGAAATGGTGAAATTAAAATCTAAAATTCCTGCAGCCTATAAAAGCTTGAAAATGTTGGCTTACAGGAGCAGCTTATTTCTACTCGATCGACGCCACAATGCACCACAGTGCGTTATTATAGACACGAGTTCCACGACGTTTCTTCTTTTTTCTTCTTCTCGAAGTCACACGTTGGTCTCGGGGTCTGGCTACGGTCCTTCATCCAAAATCTGGAGAACTGGAGATAAGAACATACATTTGATTTCAATGACCACCCTTAGACACTTCTTTTGACATGTTTATGCTTTATTCCACAGCCGTCACCAAAAGAGCCGTATTGATCCTCGGTGGATTCGAGGCCAGTCAGAGTTCCACCTTCGGGAGATACAGCGCGAGCAAAGCGGTGGACGGGGGAACCAGTGCTTCAATGTACCAATCCTGCTCTCACACCAGTAAGACCAGTCTCCTCAAGCCTACAATAAATGAGAAACACAGTTTGTTCTATTCGCATGTATGGTCAGTTCTGAGCGATTGGTTCAAAGACACGGCGACATTAACATGCAGTGACAGTAGGGAAAATTCAATACTTGACATAATTATCCACGTTCAATCTTAAACTCGCTAGCGACCTACAAACTTCGGATGAGTTCATTTCCTTATTTCCGGTGAACCTTCCATTGTGTCGTTGATTATTAGATCCGCAAAAGAACCCGTGGTGGAAAGTGGATATGAGGACCAGACATTGCATCGCTAAAGTCAGCATCTTGAACCGCGGAGACTGCTGCAGTGAGTATTACCGTCGAAAGGTCCTGGCAGGACGTGTACATTATAACCGGTTTCATAGACTTACTCGTACAAAGACAACCCACATGATGTTGGCTGAATGTCACAGACGGCAGAGAGTCACTGGTACTGATCTACGAATGCATATCCACCCTTATTTCCTGAGCAAGAAGCGTGTGGTGAATGCTGTCCCATGATCCATTCCGAAGCCCATGATGCATTGCGATGCCCATGATGCATTGTGATGCCCAGATGCATTGCGGTGACCATGATGCATTGCGATGCCCATGATGCATTGTGATGCCCATGGTGCATTGCGATGCCCATGGTGCATTGCGATGCCCATGAGGAATTGTGATGCCCAGATGCATTGCGATGGTGCATTCCGATGCCCCATGGTGCACTTTTTAATGTGCACTATTAAGAAGATGCTGTTTCCTATCTGTGCTTCTGTCTATTCAGGTCACCGTCTAAAAGGTGCAGTGATTCGTGTGGGGTCCAGCACAACACCGACTGAAAACAGGGCCTGTGGCTCCCCGGTCACTGCCGACGAGGCTGGGCCTCTTGGAGGCACCATAGTGAGAACGTGTCCTGGGAATTTGATGGGTCGTTACCTCAGTGTGGACATCGCAAGCACCTCTCCTTTGTACTTGCAGCTGTGTGAAGTCAGGGTACTAGAAACATGTGCAGGTTAGCTCTCAGCATGATGATTAAATCATCTTATAAGTTATAACTATGTTGGCCATAGCCCGCCATTCAATTTCAGACACAAGATCCTTGAGGTATTTTTCCGAAGCTTCACTTTGGTCTCGGGCTCGGGTCCTTCATTCAAAAACTGGAGATAGGCATTTATTTGTTTTCAATTACCACTCTTAGACACTTCTTATGACACGTTTATGCTTACCACAGCCGTCGCCGAAAGGGGCCAATTGCTCCTCAACGGATTCCCCGCCAGACAGAGTTCATTAATGGGGCCATTCAGGGCGAGCAGAGCGGTGGACGGGGGAACCAGTGCTTCAATGTACAAATCCTGCTCTTGGACTGGTAAGATCAGTAACTTTAAGCCTGGAATGAAAATGAGAAACACGGTTAATTGTAATTACATGTCTAGTTTTTGATGTATTAAGCAATCATTTGTTTGAAGTACATGGCGTCAATAATATGCAATGGCAGTTAGAGCATTTCAATGCTTTATATATCCACGTTCTTACGACCTACAAACTTCGGATGAGTGTTTTTCCGAATTTTTGATGAACGTTTTTCTTCTTCTTTTTTTGTATTGATTATTAGCTCCGCAAAAGAACCCGTGGTGGAGAGTGGATATGAGGACCAGACATTGCATCACTAAGGTCAGCATCTTGAACCGCGGAGACTGCTGCAGTGAGTATTACCCTCGAAAGGTCCTGGCAGGACGTGTACATTGTAAGCGGTTTCCAAGACTTACTCGTACAAAGAAAACCCGCATGATGTTGGCTGAATGTCACAGACGGCTGAGAGTCACTGGTACTGAACTATGAATGCATATCCATCCTTATTGCCTGAGCAAGAAGCGTGTGGTGTATGCTGTCCATGCAGTGATCCATTTCAATGTCCATGATGCATTGCGATGCCCATAATGCATTGCGATGGCCATGATGCATTGCGATGCCCATGGTGCATTGCGATGCCCATGAGGAATTGCGGTGCCCATGATGCATTGCGATGGTGCATTCTTATGCCCCATAATACACTTTTCCATGTGCACTATTAAGAAGATATTGTTTCCTGTCTGTGCTTCTGTCTATTCAGGTGAGCGGCTAACAGGTGCAGTGATTCGTGTGGGGTCCAGCACAACACCGACTGAAAACAGGGCCTGTGGCTCCCCGGTCACTGCCGGCGAGGCTGGGCCTCTTGGAGGCACCGTAGTGAGAACGTGTCCTGGGAATTTGCTGGGTCGTTACCTCAGTGTGGACATCGCAAGCACCTCTCGTTTGTACTTGCAGCTGTGTGAAGTCAGAGTACTAGAAACATGTACAGGTTAGCTCTCAGCATGATGATAAATCATCTTATAACTATATGGGCCATAGCCCGCCATTTAATTTCAGACACAAGATCTTTGAGGTATTTTTCCGAAGCTTCACTTTGGTCTCGGGCTCGGGTCATTCATTCAAAAACTGGAGATAGGCATTCATTTGTTTTCAATTACCACTCTTGGAAACTTCTTATGACACGTTTATGCTTACCACAGCCGTCGCCGAAAGGGGCCCATTGCTCCTCAACGGATTCCCCGCCAGACAGAGTTCATTAAGTGGGACATTCAGGGCGAGCAGAGCGGTGGACGGGGGAACCAGTACTTCAATGTACAAATCCTGCTCTCACACTGGTAAGATCAGTATCATTAAGCCTGGAATGAAAATGAGAAACACGGTTAATTGTAATTACATGTTTAGTTTTTGATGTATTAAGCAATCATTTGTTTGAAGTACATGGCGTCAATAATATGCAATGGCAGTAATAGCATTTCAATGCTTTACATATCCACGTTCAGTCTTAAACTTGCTTCCGACCTACAAACTTCGGATGAGTGTTTTTCCTAATTTTCTTCTTCTTTTTTTGTATTGATTATTAGCTCAGCAAAAGAACCCGTGGTGGAGAGTGGATTTGAAGGCCAAACATTGCATCGCTAAAGTCAGCATCTTGAACCGCGGAGACTGCTGCAGTGAGTATTACCCTCGAAAGGTCCTGGCAGGACGTGTACATTGTAACCGGTTTCCTAGACTTACTCGTACAAAGAAAACCCACATGATGTTGGCTGAATGTCACAGACGGCTGAGAGTCACTGGTAGGCCTACTGATCTATGAATGCATATCCATCCTTATTGCCCGAGCAAGAAGTGTGTGGTGTATGCTGTCCATGCAGTGATCCACTCCAAAACCCATGATGCATTGCGATGCCCATGATGCATTGCAATACCCATGATGCATTGCGATGCCCATGATGCATTGCGATGGCCATGAGGAATTGTTATGCCCATGATGCATTGCGGTGCCCATGATGCATTGCGATGGTGCATTCTTATGCCCCATAATTCACTTTTTAATGTGCACTATTAAGAAGATGCTGTTTCCTATCTGTGCTTCTGTCTACACAGGTCACCGTCTAAAAGGTGCAGTGATTCGTGTGGGCTCCAGCACAACGCCGACTGAAAACAGGGCCTGTGGCTCCCCGGTCACTGCCGACGAGGCTGGGCCTCTTGGAGGCACCGTAGTGAGAACGTGTCCCGGGAATTTGGTGGGTCGTTACCTCAGTGTGGACATCGCAAGCACCTCTCGGTTGTACTTGCAGCTGTGTGAAGTCAGGGTACTAGAAACATGTACAGGTTAGCTCTCAGCATGATGATTAAATCATCTTATAACTATGTTGGCTATAGCCCGCCATTCAATTTCAGACACAAGATCCTTGAGGTATTTTTCCGAAGCTTCACTTTGGTCTCGGGCTCGGGTCCTTCATTCAAAAACTGGAGATAGGCATTCATTTGTTTTCAATTACCACTCTTAGACACTTCTTATGACACGTTTATGCTTACCACAGCCGTCGCCGAAAGGGGCCCATTGCTCCTCAACGGATTCTCCGCCAGACAGAGTTCATTAATGGGGCCATTCAGGGCGAGCAGAGCGGTGGACGGGGGAACCAGTGCTTCAATGTTCAAATCCTGCTCTCACACTGGTAAGATCAGTATCATTAAGCCTGGAATGAAAATGAGAAACACGGTTAATTGTAATCACAAGTCTAGTTTTTGATGGATTAAGCAATCATTTGATTGAAATACACGGCGTCAATAATATGCAATGGCAGTAAGAGCATTTCAATGCTTTACATATCCACGTTCAGTCTTAAACTTGCTTACGACCTACAAACTTCCGATGAGTGTTTTTCCTAATTTTTGATGAACTTTTCTTCTTCTTTTTCTGTATTGATTATTAGCTCAGCAAATGAACCCGTGGTGGAGAGTGGATATGACGGCCGATCATTGCATCGCTAAAGTCAGCATCTTGAACCGCGGAGACTGCTGCAGTGAGTATTGGCCTCGAAAGTTCCGGGCAGGACGTGTACATTGTAACCGGTTTCCTAGACTTGCTCATTGCGATGGTGCATTTCGATGCCCCGTGATGCACTCGTGCATGTGCACTATTATGAAGATGATGTTTCCTGTTTGTGCTTCTGTCTATACAGGTGAGCGGCTAACAGGTGCAGTGATTCGTGTGGGCTCCAGCACAACACCGACTGAAAACAAGGCCTGTGGCTCCCCGGTCTCTGCCGACGAGGCTGGGCCTCTTGGAGGCACGGTAGTGAGAACGTGTCCCGGGAATTTGGTGGGTCGTTACCTCAGTGTGGACATCGCAAGCACCTCTCGTTTGTACTTGCAGCTGTGTGAAGTCAGAGTACTAGAAACGTGTGCAGGTTAGCTCTTAGCATGACGTCAAAGCCGTAACTCTGTGTGGGCTAAAGCACGCCATTCAGACACAATTCCTTGAGGTCTTTTTTTCGAAGCCACACTTTGGTCTCGGGCTGGGGCTTTGGTCCTTCGTTCAAAATCGCGAGATGCATTGGATTTCATTTACCGCCCTTCGATGCTTCTTTTGACACGTTTATGCTCATCACAGTCAAAGTTCAATTCTAAGAGGGAGCCTTTTACGCAAACTGCATACACATGATCCCAAACATGCAAACTGAATGGGCCTACTGGTACTCACTGTTCTTCCTTGTTTATTTCCTCAATCGGGTAAGAAAACAAGCTCGATGAGTTGCCTCTTGTGATAGCCCACGTGCATATCACCACCATGGGGCCACCAGGCAGTGTTACTGTTGTGCCAAGACGCAATATTTTCATTGCCTAATATGGACATTTTGAAACCATTTTTTGGCGCATGCGTATTCAAGCAGAAGTATCCCTCTACATGTTTAATCCCCAACTTACAATTGATTTACGGCAATGTTTACAGTAATATCAATTTTGTTTTAATTTGATAATATCTTTGGTGATGTGGCGAATTGTATTTGGGGGTTTTCTATGATGAATGTTAAATGTTCAATCTTTTACCAGGTTTTAAGTTTCTGGAGTATTCGACAATTTGGTGATGTGACATTTTGGCATACAAATTTATGTTAAGTGGGAAAACATATTATCATATTATCACAGACAATAAAGTAATTGTTCAATAGAAATGTAAGTAGGCCTAATTGTTATAATTATTATAACATTAAAACGGTAATTATAATGCTACAAATGGTAACGTTTGGAAAGGGATGGTTAAGAATTGGTCATTTATTTAAAAAAACAAGGGTTTTCAAGGGTTCGTAATTAATGATATAGAAGGATTGAAATGTAGGGTTCCTCCAAATTTTTTATATTTGCATTTTGCTCAATTTAATCAGTAAGCAGCTTGCAGCATTTCGGAATAATTAAATGTATTCATTATAAAAGGGACATTTTTATTACAATCAAATTGGTGATGAAAATGAAACTCGGACAAAATCGAGCGTTTTTGCACATGAATAAAAAAAAATGCACTTGATTCATTCGTTTATATAGTTATTATCATGATTCCAAATCCTTGCGTTGAAACGGGCAAGTGGGATATACTGCCGTCTGATAAGTGTCTGTGAACTGTTCTACACTGAAGATGTTTTTTTGTATATCACACAACGTTTCCTGTTCAAATTGTTATATCTGATTTAGTTCCCTTTTTGTTTTACCTGATAAAATGTGACCCGGCACAGCATAATGAGGAATAACCCCACTTTTGAGACTTTGAGATTTTCTAATGATGTGAAAGAGTATACCATTAGCTTTTAAATAATATCATCCTATAATATCCTCATATATTTAAAATTTTCGAAAATACAAAGATAAAGGATTTGTAATTGAATTGTGAAGATACTTTAACTTCAGGCGCTGTTTACTCAAAAAGTGTTTTGGTGGGATATTCCTCATGTTGTTGTGCCGGGTCACAAACAAGCAATCAGGGTCATTCGTGGGTAAGCCGGTTCTACAGGGTGTAATGATATTGAGATTCAAGCTACAGTTTTTTAGAACACAGTCATCGAAACTGAGCGATCGAAACATCGTTTTTTTTATTAATTGAACGTGGATTCACGTGTTTTTGCATCGTGGCCTATGAAGCCGATTTTAGAGAAAAGCCGTGTCCGAATATAATTATTGGCTGCGGCTAGAAGTAACAAGGAGCCCTATTGGAACTGGCTGCAGCCGCTTGTGGGCGACTTACTATTAGACTCGTGTGAATACTTTCAAACAGTAGACATTCGGACACAGGGTGATACTCTATGGGCCTGGTTGCAGCATACTAATTCCATTCAAGATGGCTCCGGTGAGCTAATTATCATAAAGTGTGGAGCCACAACTCAATAAGGGGTCTTTGGCGGCTAATTAACTGTTATATTATAGAAGGTGAAGCTTAAAGCCCCTACACAACATTGGTCGAGGTCAAAGAACATCATCCATACGTTGTCTGACCCTACATATGCCTGAAATAGCACACCTGTGAAAATTCCAGCTCAATCCGACCACCGAGTCTCGAGAAAATCGTGAAAACCGCTTCATTTGTTTCGCGAAAATGCAGCATTCAAGGCCGTACTGTTTCAAAAAAAATAGTTTAGATCTTGGTGAGATGTAAACTATTTCTTTTACTCATTTCTCCCTAAATACAACATTTTAGGCAGAAATATTTTAGTGAGAGGTTTCTACTTTAACAATCTTCAAACTGTACGAGTTGCATGCAAATCTGTGAACATTACTGTTTTTCGATCTTAGCAATGTTGCAGAAATTTGGCTTGGATGGCTACACATAATATGTTGGGGTGCTTTTTTCTGGAGGTCCAAAAATTGCTATGTGTCGTAAAATTTAAAAGAGTCTGAAAAATGAAGGTCCAAACTACAATTTTCAATATGTGACCCGGTACAGCATGAGGAATACCCCCACTTTTGAGATTTTGAGATTTTTTTATGAGTATACCATTAGCTTTCAAATGATATCAAAATGATTTCCGCGTGAACTTTGTTGTAAATGGTACAAGGTGACTTCGCTCGTTCATTTGGTACCAGACACAACATGGCAGCACCATTCGAACTCCTCGAAAGCGGCCATTCAAAAAGGCAGGAACTTTACATTTTCATGAAAACAGTACACAAACACTCCCCCGAAATCCTCGGTTTTTTTTCAACATGTAGAGACGGATTTTGGAAATATTCATTGGACATATTATCCTCCAATACATGAACTTTGCGAAAAATTAATACAAAAAAACAAAAATTTATTTTCTTTTTATCGAATTGAGAAGATACTTTGACTTCAGCCGTTGTTTACTCGAAAAGGGTTTTGGTGGGATATTCCTCATGTCGCTGTGTCGGGACACATATAGCTACAACAGCTGAGAAACGTTTAGGTGTTGAATGATTGACATTCAAAGAGAATGAATTTGCACAGTGTTCGATGGGAGCTCGATTTAGTGTTCTGCACCCTGTGATGTGTAGAGGGGTAAGAGCGACCTCTAGAGTTTTAACGAAGCTAGGCTTGCGGTTGTCGGTTGTTAAGTTGTTTACGATTATCCTCGTGATTGACGGAAAGCGATGGTTAAGAATTTGGGCATTCATTAAAGGAGGGTTTTCAATGGTTTGTGATTGATGATATAGAAGGGTCGAAACGTCAGGCCCTCCTAATTTTTTTCTTTTATTCAATTTAATCAGTAAGCAGTTTGCAACATTTTTGCATATTACACCGCATTATAAAAAAATACACATTTTCATCAAAATCAAATGGAAACGATTCTTGGATAAAAACGATTTTTTGGCACTGTTTAGCATTTACTTTGAAAACATTAATCACCAACAAGTGCACTTAATTCATCCTGTTCATAATTATGTTTGTTTTCCTGATAATTATATTCTCCATTAAGTCGAAGACAACACGTTTGATTTTGATGATTATAGTTGGATCATTTTAGGCAGAAATATTTTAGTGAGAGGTTTCTACTTTAACAATCTTCAAACTGTACGAGTTGCATGCAAATCTGTGAACATTACTGTTTTTCGATCTTACCAATGTTGCAGAAATTTGGCTTGGATGGCTACACATAATAATTATGTTGGGGTGCTTTTTTCTGGAGGTCAAAAAATTGCTGTGTCGTAAAATTTAAAAGAGTCTGAAAAATGAAGGTCCAAACTACAATTTTCAATATGTGACCCGGCACAGCATAATGAGGAATACCCCCACTTTTGAGATTTTGAGATTTTTTTACGAGTATACCATTAGCTTTCAAATGATATCAAAATTATTTCCGCGTGAACTTTGTTGTAAATGGTACAAGTGGACTTTGCTCGTTCATTTGGTACCAGACACAATATGGCAGCACCATTCTAACTCCTCGAAAGCGGCCATTCAAAAAGGCAGGAACTTTACATTTTCATGAAAACAGTACACAAACACTCCCCCGAAATCCTCGTTTTTTCAACATTTAGAGACGGATTTAGAGACAGAAAATTAATTGGTAACACGGACATTGCGCTACACGCTCAAGCAGGATACCAGTAATTTGTTGTGTATAGGGTTTGTGTAGCGCTACGCAATGAGTGTACTGAATTCTCCACCCCAAGTCATGCTGCATATGAATTTTTATTTTAACCTTTTTTCAAGGTTTTTTCCTCCTATCCCCTTGCTCGGAAACTGAACAAATAGCGTCATTAGAAAGTGTGTGTTAACTGTTCAACACTGATTCGGTTGTTTTAAGTTCGCACAAAGGAGCCTATGTATTACCGGTATGTCACAAGACAAAAGGCTGTTAATGATATCGTCAAATCGTCTCACTACAAAAACAAAATTATTCAATGAGATCGACCTCGAATGGCCAAAAAGTAGACGCGCAGACTATCAGGATGTTGTTTGCCCATAACAATTGACAATGAGGGCCTAAAGAATTAAACAGTACACGTGTTGTGTTTCAAGCACGCTCTAAACGTATAAATATGGGTTCCTTAACCTCGGTCGATCACAACGAAGCAGGCACTGCCGTGCTCACATCACTATAGTTATACCGAGTCTCAGCCACCAGGTGAAGAGGGGACAAGATGAAGCCTTCACGGGCCGTGTTGCTTGTGCTTGGCCTCCTGGTCCTCGGAACTGCGTCTGCCATCCCCGCGAATTTTGACGAGGTAAGACGCAATCAAACAATAATTGTACACATGTTTGAACCAAGAAACGTTAAATTCCCCTCTTTTTTTGGGGGGGGGGTGAAATGGACTGCCATGTGAAATGTCAAATTCCTTACCCAGAATAAAAAAAACCAGGGCATTCTGTCTTGCAGCTGTCCGGGTTCCAACAGGCCTTAGATAATTGGAAAAGAATTGGACATCTTTCAGACGGGAAATTAATGTTTAACTTTATGCGGTCCAATGCGGCATTGTCTGGAATGTACGCAAGCGTCAGAACTCATTTCTTTTGAGGCCGCGGGGACACGTCCAGCATACCGAAGTTGATGTTGTAAACGTTACCACTGATTTGTCATACTATACCACACGGCTTGAGCACACCTGAAATGACTTGGACTCGGATAGCAAGGACTCAGGACTCAGGACTCAGATTCTGACTAGAGTGGCAAGGACGCGAACTCGGACCCGGGAGGGAAGGACTACATAGCTGTTCTGACGTGTCTATCCTTTCTCAGAGTCAAACCTTTCTCACTATGCTTTTGATCATGGTCTCGTAGCCTGGTTGAAAAGAAATACGATAATGTTTGCAACAAACAGGAATGTACAATAACACAACGTCATACTTACCGATGTATGTTATCCTCTGGCTTGTTTCATTTAGGAGGGATTCGATCGTTTTATGGAGCTACGCGAAGAAGCCGAGGATGAAGAAACATTGGAGCCAGTTAGTCGAAATGGTAAAGTAAATTCTTAAGGTCCAGCAAACTACAAGCGTGAAAATGGTGGCTTGATAAACAGAAGCAATATATTTTATAGTCGATCGACGCCACAACGCACAACTTACTTTACTGATTATTACCGGTACGCCTTTGGCATTTAGGGCAGCAACAAAAGCCCTTTATTCCCACCTGTCTGTGGCCGCAGGTCTGGTGGAGGTCAGTCAATTAATTTCTCAAGGTCCGTCGCCAGGTGTTTTGTGGTCGACCCGTCTTCTCCTTCCTTCTATAGAGTCCAACGTATAGAGCTGTCATTGTTATGTCCTCAGCTTCCTTACTCAAGATATGCCAAATCCACCTCAATCTCCTTCTCATCAGTGCATGCACCACAGTGCGTTATTATAGACACAGGTTCCTCGAGTCACACGTTTGTCTCGGGCTCGGTCTTTGGTCTTTCATTCAAATTATGGAGATATGCATAGGCCTACACATATATGATTTCAATGACCACCCTTAGATACTTCTTTTGGCGCGTTTGTGCTATACCACAGTCGTCATCGAAGGGGCCGAATTTCGCCTCGATAGGTACCGTGTTGACCAGAGTTCACCGCTCTATGGGTTCAGCGTGAGAGATGCGGTGGACTGGGCTGACGGCGCTTCAATATATCATACCTGCTCTCATACCGGTAAGAATGAATTGAGAAGCACGGTTAATTTCAATCACATGTCTATAGTTTCTGACGGCGTCACTAAAATGTATTGACAGTATATAGGGGCACTTATAGTGCTTTGCCTAGCTATCAACGTTCAATCTACTATGACCTACAAAGTTCGGATGATTGTTTTTCCTTGGTGAACTTTTCTTGCTTTTTTTTTATTTATTATTAGAGTTGCAAATGCACCCCTGGTTGAGAGTGGATATGATGGTCAAACATTGCATCGCTAAAGTCAGCATCAGCAGTGAGTAATAGCCCGAATGATCCTGGCAGTACGTGTACATTGTAACCGGTTTCCTAGACTTGCTCGTACAAAGACAACCCGCGTGATGTTGGCTGAATGTCACAGACACTGGGACTGATCTATGAATGCATAGGCCCTATCCACCCGTATTGCCTGAGCATGAAGCGTATGGCGAATACTGTCCCATGATCCATTGCGAAACCCATAATGCGCATTGCGATGCCCACGGATGCATTACGATGCCCATGATACATTGCGATGCCCCATGGTGCTTTGCAATGCCCCGTGGTGCATTGCAATACCGTTTGTTGCATTGCCATGCCTATGATGAACTGCGATGCCCATGATGCATTGCAATGCCCATGTTGCATTGCGATGCCCATGGCGCATTGCGATACCCATGGTGCATTGCGATACCCATGGTGCATTGCAGTGCCCGTGTTGCATTGCGATGCCCATGGCGCATTGCGATACCCATGGTGCATTGCAATGCCTCTTGATGCATTGCGATGCCCGTGATAAACTGCGATGACCACGATGCATTTTGATGATGCATCGCGATGGCCCATGATGCACTATAGCATGTGAAATAAAGGTCTTAATTCGTGCTAGTGGTTCTGACTATACAGGTTTACGTCTAGAAGGTGCAGTGATTCGTGTGGGGTCCAGTGCAACACCGACTGAAAACAAGGCCTGCGGCTCCCCGGTCACTGCCGACGAGACTCGGCCTTTTGGGAGCACCGTAGTGAGAACGTGTCCTGGGAATTTGGTGGGTCGTTACCTCAGTGTGGACATCGCAGGCGTGTCGTTCTTGCAGCTGTGTGACATCAGAGTACTAGAAACATGTGCAGGTGAGATCACAGCATGATTATGAAACCATGTTATGACTCAGTCGTGGCCATATCATGCTGTTCAATTTCAGACATAAGTTCCTTGAGGTTTTTTTTTCTTCTAAAGCCACACTTTTGTCTCGGGCTCGGACCTTGGTCCTTCATTCAAAAACCGGCGATAGGCATACATTTTGATTTCAATTACCACCCTTAGACACTTCTTTTGACACGTTTATGCTTTATACCACAGCCGTCACCGAAAAGGACCCATTGCAAATCGTTGACTTCACTGCCAGTCAGAGTTCAACCATGAGATACAGCGCGAGCAAAGCGGTGGACGGGGGAACCAGTTCTTCAATGTACGAATCCTGCTCTCACACCGGTAAGACCAGTCTCTTCAAGCCTAGAATGAAAATGAGAAACACGGTTTATTCTATTCGCATACATGTTTAATTATGGTTTCTGATGGATTGAGCAATTGCTTGAAATACACGGCGTCACTGTGCAATGAGAGTAGGGCCTTTTAATGCTTTACATAATAATTTATATTATTATCCACGTTCAATCTTAAACTTGCTTACGACCTACAAACTTCGAATGAGTGTATTTCCTTATTTCAGGTAAACTTTACTTTTGTTCGTTAATTATTAGAACAGCAAAATAACCCGTGGTGGAGAGTGGATTTGAAGGCCAAACATTGCATCGCTAAAGTCAGCATCTTGAACCGCGGAGACTGCTGCAGTGAGTATTATTGCCCTTGAAAGGTCCTGGCAGGACGTGTACATTGTAACCGGTTTCCTAGACTTGCTGCTTGTACAAAGACAACCCACATGATGTTGGCTGAATGTCACAGACGGCTGAGAGTCTCTGGTACTGATCTCAGAATGCATATCCACCCTTATTGCCTGAGCAAGAAGCGTGTGGTGAATGCTGTCCAGTGATCCATGCCAAAGCCCATGATGCATTGCGATGCCCATGATGCATTGCGATGCCCATGGTGCATTGCGATGCCCATGATGCATTGTGATACCGATGATGCATTGCGGTGCCCATGATGCATTGCGATGGTGCATCGCGATGCCCCATGATGCACTTTTGCATATGCACTATTAAGAAGATGCTATTTCCTGTCTGCACTATTCAGGTGAGCGTCTAACAGGTGCAGTGATTCGTGTGGGGTCCAGCACAACACCGACTGAAAACAAGGCCTGTGGCTCCCCGGTCACTGCCGACGAGGCTCGGCCTCTTGGAGGCACCATAGTGAGAACGTGTCCTGGGAATTTGGTGGGTCGCTATCTGAGTGTGGACATCGCAGGCACGGCTATCTTACAGCTGTGTGAAGTCAGGGTATTAGAAACCTGTGCAGAATAGCTCTCAGCATGACGATGCCGAAGCCGAGGTTTTTTTTTCGAAGCCACACTTTGGTCTCGGACTGGGGCTTTGGTCCTTCGTTCGAAATCGCGAGATACATTGGATTTTATTTACCGCCCTTCGACACTTCTTTTGACACTAGTCAAAGTTCGACCCCAATAGGGAGCCTTTTACGCAAACATATGTGACCCGGCATAGCATAATAAAGAATAACCCCACTTTTGAGATTTTGAGATTTTCTAATGATGTGAAAGAGTATACTATTAGCTTTCAAATGATATCAAAATATAATATCCTCTAATACTTAAAATCTCAGAAATATACAAAACAAAAAAAATTATTTGTAATCGAATTGTGAAGATACCTTAACTTCAGGCGTTGTTTACTCAAAAAGTGTTTCGGTGGGATATTCCTCATGTCGTTGTGCCGGGTCACATACGCATACGCATGATCGCAAACCTGCACATTATTTTAAGGGCCTACTGTAGCCTACTCACTGATTTTACTTGATCATTTCCTCAGTCGGGTAAGAAATCAACCTTAAGGGGTGGCCTCTTGTGATAGCCCATGTGCATATCACGACCATCTGAACCATGTGGCCACCAGGCCGTGTAACTGTTGTGCCAAGATGCAATAACTATTTACATTGCCTAATTATGTGGAAATTTTGAAACCACTACGCATGCGTATTCAAGTACCCCCCTCAACTCACCATTAATTTATGGCAAAGTTACAGTAATGACATTATTAAATTTATTATTATCTTTGGTGATCTGGCGAATTGATTTTTTTTTTCTATGATGAATGTTCGATGTACATGTACAACCTTTTGCCAGGCTTTAAGATTTTGTAAGTTGAAGTTGTGATATTTGGGTATAAAAATAAGTGGGAAAACATTATTATCATAACAAGCACATAAATAAATTGATATAATCATTATAACGTTAAAAAGTTAACCATTATTCTAGAAATGGTAACGTTTGGAAAGTGACGATTAAGTATTGTTCATTTCTTAAAAGGGTTTTCAAGGGTTTGTAATTAATGATATAGAAGGACCGAAATGTTATTTCCTACTAAAATTTGATAATTTGTTGCCTTTTTGTCAATTTTTTTGGGGGGCAAATTATACTGTGTTTATATCAAAAGGCATATTTTTTTATTTACAATCAAGTTGGGGATGGAAACGAAACTCGGACAAAGTTAGCTTGTTGGCACCGTTTAGCGTTAGATGAATAAATTAACAAATGCACTTGATTTATTTGTTGTTATATTATGATTCCAATTCCTTGTGTCAAAACGGAACTGTCCCACACTTAAGATTTTTTTGTATGGTCGAACAAAGTATCCTGTTCAAAATTTTAGTACCTGATTTACTACCTTGACCTGATAAGAATGTTCCCCACTAAGTCCAGGACAACACGTTTGATTTTAATGATTATCGTTGAATCATTCTACATGACCGAAACGAAGAGCAGACGTCTGTATTGAATTGAAATAAGCGTCGAAACACAGCCCGGCATTCTCGGATCTCGTACCATGTACTTTTCTATGTAAAACGCCAAGAGCATGCACTGAAAACATCTGGTGCGCGGTTTCTAGTCATTTTAACAAGAACCCGCCTTGTCATTGGAAAACGACAAGATTTATTTGTCATACTGACTAGATGCGATGTCGGGATAACAAGATAGCGCATAGTGACGCGTTGAAGCCATCGTGATTGGCTGTTGGTACCCGACTTGCGCATGCGTTTTAGCTTTACTTCGCCCATTCGAATCCCCAATACGGTTTACGTGCGCGCTTGACGGTTAAGGTTCGCCAGAACTAAACGAGCGTCTGTCTTTGCCATATATCCCATTCCATTTTCTGAGGAAAAGGTAAGATTTGGTTTAGTGATCATTGCTCAATTCATTTGGGATTATTCGTTTGAGCTTAAAGGCAAACTTGCATGCAATGAATACAGGCCTTTAAAAGCAGGCCTTGCGCTAACTTTTTTTCCTAGCTAGCCCACCGGGCTAGCTAACTTATGATTTTACTAGCCCGTTAAGATTTTTACTAGCCCGTACATTAGGTTGTATTTTCTTATGTTTTTATATTGTTACAGTAAATGAGATAGAATCAGAGAATAAAACCCTTGCTGGGATCTGTTACATTAGGCAGAAATCGCCACATTTTCTGTTTATTTGACGCTCATCAGTCGTTGCAACGAAGTTTCTCGGAAAGCGATCACGATCATCGAGCCGCGAGCCAAAAAAAGTTTCCAGAAACTTTTTTTTTTAGTCAAAGAGGGCGCTGTATCTTCATAGACTCATTTTCAGACGCTACCATAAATGACTCAATGTAATGCCCATTCCGCGTAACGCGGCGAGAGGAAGTTACGACATGAAAGAGAATAGCATACACAAGTGCGGTACCACACCATAATCTCTATACTGTGCAACGCTTACTGTGGTCACCAGTCTACTCGGTGAGATCGCAACGTAAACAGTGCATGCATATCGCGTGCATGGCGGCAGCCACAACACGGTGACCGACATTACGATGTTTTTCTGCACAAATAAAAGAAATCACGGCACAGTCATAAGTCGCAGTTTACATGTTTTACTCAGTTTATTTTCATGACGAGTGATGGAAATAAGCGGAAAAAATTGATTAGCAAATAATGCTAATCAAAATTTGAAATTGTAATTTGATTAGCAATATGGTAAAAATGACTAGCAAAAATAAATGCAACAATAAGTAGTGCATGGATCATTTCTTTCTTTGACAGACGGGATGCATGCTGATGCATCCCTGTCCCACCATGTTTGATGCAGTTGTCTCTTTTCAGGCTGTACCTACTGATTCCTAAAACAAAAACGTTGGAATAATTTCTGACCGCTTTGATTTTTTCCTCGTGCGATCTGCAAAGTTTGCATCAAAATTGAACAGGGCACCACCAAGGTCAACTCAAGGGGCCACCGAGGCCAACTCACTGTGGCATCAAAAGGCCAATCAAAAGGCCAAACCTTTATTTTACATGTCGCCTTCCTTAGATGTGTACTGAAAAAAAAATCTTGATAGTTATTTTAATTGACCGCCTCAAATTCAATTTTGTTTTGAAGGGTAGAAAGATGGCTGCACCTAGGCTTGGGCGGCTTTGGAAAAATCAAAACCGAAAAAAACGCCGGACCCTCGACTCGGTGAAACCGCAAAACTGTTTTTTTTCTTTCAATGAAAAACAAAATAAATTAAAAGAAAAATAAAGAAAAAACCCCACACAATTCTAATGAAAAAGAAAGAACCCCAATATTATCCCAATACGTGTTTTATTTCGGTAGTAAAATAAATTGTACTTTTTGTAGCGTACCGTCTCGCTAATACTTCTGGAAGTTCCGATCAGGCTTGAGTAGCGCAGCGTGATCGTATGCAGCCATGTGGCCGCTGTGCACGTGCACTGTGCATTACATGTATACAGTGTGTGCAAAGACGTGTTGTGTCATGTCATGTGCAGCGCGTAGGCTGGTTTCGACCCTACTGGTCCTGTAGTGTCGCTACGGCGTTACGTAGAGGCGGAAACCATACCTAGACTTGCCAACCTTGCTAACGTCGCAAAGGGTAATGCGCTACTTTCATCGTTTGTCTCCGAATGTTGTTTCCGCGTAATTCAATATTATTCCCTTCGTCATTAATTTTGAAAGTGGTATGGATAGAAAGAAGAGAATACACGCTTCAATTTAAGGGTAAAATCGACCGATTTGGACGATGTTTACAGGGTAGGCGCTTGGCGGTCGAAAATCTTAGTCTACCTAAGTAGCCGATGGGGAGTCTGGCCGCCGCCGCGCTTGCACTATGAACAGTATATTATGTACTGTACAGTATACAGTCTACATGTACTGACTACTGTACATGTACATGTACGTATGTACATGTACATGTACACATGTACACAGTACAGTGCGTTCAACGCATGATGGTCTTACGATGAATTTTGATTCGCACAAAATGCGAACCGTTTTCTAAAATGTCTCGCATTTCGTGGAAAATGTATCGCATTTTGCGATGCGAATCCAGCTATTTCCATCACTGATGATTGACTGATTTTCACCTTATTATTATATTATACCCGAAAGCATGTTGATCCAAACCAGGTACGTTTTTTTCACTAGCCCACCGGGCAACCAAAGTCATGAGTCTAGCTAGCCCGGAGCGGTTTTTACTAGACATTGGACGCCGGGCTAGTGTTATTTCGAGCCCTGCTTTACTGTAATTTTAGGTTTACAAACTACATGTATGTACTCTGATCACGACTAAACGCGTAACGCGCTGCTTATACCATGCTCACACAGTACGATGCACTACTATACTACTATAGTACTACTATACGTGTACATTTTAGTGTGTACTACAGTACTATACTAGTACTAGTAGAAGTACTACTACTAGTACTGTAGTAGTACTACTACTATACGTGTACATTTTAGTGTGTACTACAGTAGTATTACTAGTACTAGTAAGTAGTAGTACTAGTAAGTAGTAGTAGTACTAGTAGTAGTACTATAGTATAGTATTAGTATTAGTACTACACGTGTACATTTTACTTTTTAGTGTGTACTACAGTACTATACTACTAGTACTAGTAGTAGTACTAGTAGTAGTACTATTACTATAGTACTAGTACTACTATACGTGTACATTTGAGTGTGTACTACAGTACTATACTAGTAGTAGTACATGTACTAGTAGTAGTACTAGTACTAAAACTAATAGTACTACTATACGTGTACATTTTAGTGTGTACTACAGAACTATACTAGTACTAGTAGTAGTACTAGTAGTAGTACTATAGTAATACTACTACTATACGTGTACATTTTAGTGTGTACTACAGTACTATAGTCTATACTAGTACTAGTACTTAGTAGTAGTACTAGTACTGTAGTAATAGTACTACTATACGTGTACATTTTAGTGTGTACTACAGTACTATACTAGTAGTAGTAGTACTAGTAGTACTAGTAGTACTATAGTACTAGTACGTGCTAGGTTGATCTTGAGGTTGTTGCGGAAACCAGTATGCAGTAGTACTAGTGGCAGTACAGTATACTGTACATGTATAATGTACATGTACATCTACATATAAATACAGTACATGTACATGTTCAGTGTATACATGTACATGTACATGTAAATTGTAAATTTAATTTACTGTACATGATTGTGCATATACCGCCCTAGCTGTTGCAGTGTTGGTGCTTCTAAAAATAGCCCTGGGCTATACATGAAACAATGTGATACTATTATACTAGTATTTAGGCCTACTTTGTCATCGTATAAATTGTGTGTGCAAGTGTTTCCATCTGCCATCTGGCTAGTACTACTACTTAGTACTAGTATTAATAAGTAGTATAACTATAACTTGTATTTGTAGTAGTGCGTGTATAGCATTAGAGCGCGGTCAATCTGTCTCACCTCAAAGTGAAAAGGACAAAATGGAAAACCAAAACAACATTCAAGTTTTCCTGTGCATTTATTGTGAATATGAAACCCCTCATTTCAGGAGGCTATTAAACCATTATAAGTTTGTGCATGAAATTGCAAATGGTAGATTTAGAATTGTTTGTGATATAAATGGGTGTCACAGGAATCTCTCTTCAGTGAGATGCTTTGTCAAACACTTAAAAAATGTTCACAAAGAGTTTTACAGCAGGCATTATGCAAATGCAGTTGAAAATTATAATTATGCTGATGAAGACCTTAATGATGGAGGTATTGTGGAAGCATTAGAGCAGTATGTAGGCTTACAAGATCAAGAAGATATTGATGATATAACAGGGCAACAGAACATGGATCTAGGCCCGGTCATGCAACTAAATTTGAAGCCAAAACTAGCACTGTTTCTTTTGAAACTGCGGGAGTTGCATAAAGTACCGGGGACCGTTTGTAGTTTTGTTGCATCGGAGCTTGTAAATATCTTGCAGATGTCAAAAGCAAAGATGCATTCTCAGTTGCATGCAGCTCTTCTTGAAGATGGTGTCAATCCGGAGGGGATTGCAAGTACAATGGCTGTTATGCAGTCAACAGAATTAGAGGACATATTTCATAGTTTGGAGGACAACAGACATCTTAGTTGCTATGTTAAGTCTGAATTTCCGTATGTTGAACCAACTGAATATGTGCTTGGTGAAGATGTTGGGAAAAAACTTGAATCTACACAGTACATACCCATATTGAAAACGATTGAGGTGCTCTTACAGAAGGAGGATGTATTTGCAGAGGTGGTGCAGGGACATATGTCGGATGATGGTAAATTGAGAGATTTCTGTGATGGGGCTATTTTCAGTGAAAATGCACTATTTGCCTCAGATCCTTCCAGTATACAAGTTGAGCTATATTATGATGACTTCAATTTTGTAAATCCACTGGGAAATAAGGTCAAGAATTACAAACTTGCCGCATTTTATTTTGTGCTGGGAAACTTATCACCACAATACAGATCTAAATTGCATGTTTTGCAGCTTGCTCTTTTGTGCAAATCAAAGCACTTGAAAAAATATGGATTTAAGAAAGTACTTGAGCCATTACTTAAAGATCTGGCAATTTTAGAAATTGAAGGTGTTAGTGTTAAAAGGAATGGTCACGAGCACATATTCAGAGGCACTTTGTCATATGTTTCAGCAGATAATCTTGGTGCTCACTCAATTGGTGGATTCATTGAAAGCTTTAGTGGCTTAAGGGTTAGTCGTTTCTGTATGGCCACGAGACAAACCCTCAATGATTGCTTGATCCCTGGAAGTTGTGAAATGAGAAGCAAGGAGAGCTACAATGCACAAGTTGCAATGGTTTCTGAAGATAGGGCACTGGTGACATCATATGGTGTGAAAGATAACTCCACTCTTAATGACCTTGAATATTTCCATGTTACCAGAGGACTTCCATCAGACATTGCACATGACCTTTTCGAGGGGCTTGTTCCTGAAGTATTGCAAAATCTTGTTGTGTCTTTTGTTAGTGATGGTTACTTCAGTCTTGACCTTTTAAACACAAGGATTGAAACTTTTCCCTATGGTCAAACAGACAGGGTTAATAAACCCACTAAGATGGCTTCAAACATGGCTGATTTCAGGGTAAAGCAAACAGCAGCACAGTGTTGGTGCATGTTGAGGCTGTTTCCAATGTTAATTGGTGACAAGATTCCTAAAAATGACCCTAAGTGGGATGTTCTGCTAATTTTGATGTTCATGGTGGAAGCAATATGTGCACCAGTGTGTTCTGAGGGTGATGTCGGTTTTCTTTCTGATGTCATTGAGGATTTTTGGTACACATATAAAAAGGAATTCCCTGATGTAAATGTGAAACCCAAGGGCCACTATACACTGCATTATCCTTTTCAGTTTCTGCAATATGGACCACTCATCCACTGTTGGACTCTCAGATTTGAGGGAAAACACAACTACTTTAAAGAAGTTATTTCAGGGTTGAAAAACCGGAAAAATGTTTGTAAAAGTATAGCTGTCAGACACCAGTTCATGCAAACACTTTATCTGGCATCTGATGATTACTTGGACACACAAAAAATTGTCACAAGTGGTGGAAAACCAAGTTTTGTAAGGCTGTTGTTGAAGGAGGTTCAAGATCTGTTGGAGCCACATTTAGGAGGTCAAGACACAGTTTTTGAGTGTAACTCCCTTAAGGTAAATGGGGTGAAATACTTCTGTGGGTCATGTGTGGTTTTCAGTTACAATGATATACATGTACCTGTATTCCTCATGATTGAGGACTGCTTCCTCATTGGCAACATCCCCTACTTTCTGTGTACACAACTCAACGTTTCACATTTTAGTGTTCATTACCATGGCTATGTTGTGGAAAGGTTGCACATGTACAGATTGATTAAACCCAAGGATGCTATTGATTACCACCCTCTTGATGTATATGATTTTCCAACAGAATCTACCGAAAAATTAGTAATCCTAAGACACAAGTTGTCTGTGCAGGGTTGTTGATGTTTGGTATTTGAAAAACAAAAACAAAACAAAAATCACATTTCAGATTCATCGATTCAGCCTCGCCTCATGCCAATATTATATTCAATATACTTTATAGGCTAATAACACTTTGGACCCCAATCTTTTCAATTAAACACACATTGCCAAATATACCTAAGTCTAAGAACATCAATGACACCGTTCCCACTGTTACAAATAATTGCAGTTGTTTGGATCACAAGTTGAATTGCCATTCAACTCTACTGCTTTGTTGTGGGTGGACAAAATAAACGCGATCAATAGTGGGATTTGAAGCACAGTTCGGACTCCATTAAAAGTGAGACTTTTTTTGATGTACGCAATACAAATTGCAATTTTGTTCACAGTGATTTTAATCAACATGATTTAAATCAAACAACCCTGTATGTACTTGGTAAAGGCCTGTTATTTCATTCATTGCTTGCTAGTACTAACATTGTATGAATTGAGTACATGATCTTTCAACACACAATTTGCTTTTTTTTCCTTTCAGAAAATGCTTCTCAAATTCCATGTTGCATATAAGAGCTCAAAACAGATCATTCAGATTGACTCTCAAAATGACAGGGTAAATGTGGATATAATAACCAAGTCGATACGTGACCAGTTCAAAATCCGAAATGAAGATGGACAAATGCTACTACAGTATTTTGATAAAGAGTTTGAAGATTGGGTTGATGTGGCACCACAGTCCTCACTTGAAAATATGACAAGATTGCATGTCATAATTGCAGCTGATTCTAAGAATCAGGCTGAAGATGATAATGCAGTGCCTTGTGTCACCGTAAGCAGTGAAGCCCAAGAACTTGAAGCCACTGATCAAGGGTGAGTTAACCACCTTGGGTGTATGTTAAAACATATCAAAATGATTGCATTCAAGATTGTTAGGGTTGAACACAGGATTTGTGATGACCTTATAGTTGCATTCAAAGATTTTGCTACACGCTAGCCAGACTGTAGGCTGGTGATCAAGATAGCTGTTGTTGAGATGACCACACTAAAAAAATGCTTTCATGAAAGGAATAGACTTTCTTCCAGCCTCAGAATGGTAAAATAGTTCTGAGTGTAATTAGTGCAGGAAGATGGCTGCTCCGTGAGAGTGGTCTATATGCTAGTGTTGTCAAGTTGCATGTTTATATTTAAGTACATGGATGTTGAAATCATCAGTATTCAAAGAAGCCTTTTGTTTCCTTTCATCTTATTTCGGAATGAAATAATTTTCCACTGGGCCTCCCCTCCTGGCCCTCTCCGGCTAAAAGTTCCTGAATTATCCACAGAATTTGGACACATGTTTGATATACACACTGTTATTTCATTGTTGTGTTTGAACAGCCCCACTTTCAGTACTGTGACTACACCAAAGGCTGTTCGTGTTTGGCCTCTCAAGTTCAGTTTCCCGATATATGCTCTGCGTGCTGGAGTGCTGCAGAAGTTGCAGAGTGGAGAAAAGCTGAGCAGGGGAGACAGGACACAGATTACAGATGCTATCTATCAGGAGGTCACAAAGTACACATAGTAAGTCTGAAAGATGGGATTAATTAGTGCAGTATACATTGTAGGAAATGGATTGCAATTATAATCGTATGTATATGTACATATGTATGTCTTCAAAGGAGCTATATGCTACTGGTACGCATGAAAGATTTTCTTGTGAAAATTTTGACACAGTGACTGCATGTACGTACGTACATGTACGTACGTGTGTACATAAAAATTATGTACGTACATGTACATGAGTACATGTGTACATATGTACATGTGTACATGTGTACATGTGTACATGTACATATGTACATGTACATGTACATGTACAACTTACAAGTATACGTGTACAACAGTACACAATCATGTACATGTTCAACGAAGGTCCGTGCATGTAAGCACAGAACGTGTTATGCATGTACAGTACAGTATACCATGGAGGAATAAGAAGAGCGTGTATTGTACATGTAGGTGTAAATGTACACGTGTACGTGTAGATGTTCATATACATGTACATACATGTACTACATGTACAGTACATTGTACGTGTACTGTATATGTACTTGCATGTATGTGTACTGTATGTACTGTACATGTACATGAACTGTATGTACTGTACATGTACTGTACATGTGCAATGTACTGTACATGTATATGTGCAATGTACTGTACGTACATGTAGTATATGTATGTACGTGTGCAATGTACATGTACATGTGCGTGTACATGTACATGTACTGTACACGGTACATTGCACATGTACATTTACATTGCACATGTACATTTACATGGCACACGTACAGTACATGTACAACATGTACGTGACTTTCACCAGAAAACCATGGACTGTCCGTCCATGAAAAATATCTATACAATTACCACTAACAACAGCTACATGAAAAGCTATGAAAATTGATTATAATAAATAAATACCTATAAATACCTGCATGGCCAGAGCAAGACCACGTGGAATGCAAAACTGAAAAATAGAAAGTGCACTAAGATACCATTCCAAAAACGGTTATTTCTGAAAAAATGGGCTACCTGCAGCAAATATTCTGACGTTTAAAAACATCACATTTTAGGCTTTCTTGGTTTTCGAAAGTTGAGTTCTTAATCAACATTTGCATTCTGTTTCATTTCTGCTTCTCCAGTTACCCTAAAGAATGGCAATACACTGAGATCGTCACAGCCTTCCTAGAGAAGTTTCCCAAAGTGAAATCCAATGATAACTTGTCAATGGTAAGACATTTACAGTGCAAATGAGAACACCCTGCATATAAAGCTCAGTCAAGGCATAATTATAATTCTTATAGAAGGTCAAGTACAGCTGTAATTCAGTCTTACGAAAAAAAATGCATCTCAAATATCTTGCCAGATATTTTCAGCAACAAAGAGTTGTATTGTCTTTTGAAATGTATACAACAGAGGTGGATCTGTCTCTGGGTATAGTTGTTACTTTTTTTTAGACTTCAAGCACCTTTGCTACTTCACCCAGTAATGCACATTTTATCTATACATGACATTATTAAAGCTACCTGCCACTGCAATCCAACATACGTTTTTTGGTTTTCAGAGTCTGTGGCGTCAGAGGATTCAGTATCGATTTCAAAATGACAGACGACGAAGGGATTGCGTTCCAGGAAAACGCCGACTTTCAAATGCAACTGCAGCAGAAGGATCAACTCCAAAGAAGAGCGACAAACTGATGTGGGGGCTTAAGAACTACTTAAGTCAGCGACCAGAGGGCGAAGATAAAACATCCATTCAGAGGCATCAAGCTGCACTCAAGATGGAACTCTCAAAGAGGAACCCTGATCATGGTCGTATTGATCGCCTCATGGCTCTGACATTTGCTGATCGCCGTGACTTTATTGTGAAAAGCAGTCCATCGATGACAGACATCAAGGAAGAATTCCCAGCCCTTTTTGCAGGGGGAAGTGAGGTATTTTAAAGTCATTTCAGTTGCACATCTTAACACCCCTTACCCCAAAAAATATTTGCTAAAATTGGTAATCAGTGTGCGTTATTACAAACCACAATTCAAATGCCAGATTGTCAAACATGCTGATACATACAAATTTCTGGTCATGAGTTTGATATTGGAGGGTTGTGAATTGCATTCATACTACAAATCACACACAATGCTAATTCACAATGAAGAGGTAGGTCCCCTGTCTCTCCATAATTTTGGAAATTTGTAATGGCAAAAAAATGCTTGAACCCTGTAGTGCTGTATCAAATTTAAAGGTACACAGTACAAGGTAATGCATGTCTGTGCAGAAAGAGAAATAGAAATGTTACTATTTCGCATGACTGTTGTTTTTTACGTGTAGTATTACATGTATATAACTATGACAAGACCCTATATCTACTAACTTGCTAAGTGAATATATGCGGCTTGAAGACTGATCTCAAACAGTCAATTTCAGGTGAAGTACTGTTTTTCCAAAGCACTTATAAGAATGCAGTCAAAATAGTATTTCTTAAAAAAAATATTTGATTTTGTTTTGAATATTGCAACCATTAATATATGCAGGTCCTAAAAGAGTTCAAACGTATAGCAACAGAAGACCTGGGGAAGAAACTTGAAACCGGATTGCAGAAGTACCACAAACAGCTGTTTGCTTTAGCTTGTAAGCATGATCACACTGTCATCAAGAGGCTGGTTGAACTGGCATCACTGGAAACAGCTGAAGAAAACCGCAAAGGCAAGTGGCAGTGTTGGACTGCTTCTTACAATAAAATGTATGCAGTAGTTGTCATACTCAAGAGAGATGAGTGAATATACATACTTGTTATTCACATACTTGTGGAAATGTACAAGATTTCTGTTCTCAAGGTCTTAACGAAGTATTGGTACTTCTACATTATGAAATGTGCTCACACACAAAAATAATTAGGCCAATATTTTCACCAATAAAAACCATGATGCCTAATTGTACTTATGATCGTTATTCATGAGAAAGTACTCATGAGCTTCATGGTTATACTCTTGACAACACTGTCAAGTGATGATCTCCTCCATCCAAAAATATGGGGAAACAACATCGATCTTAAGATTGACCTTAAAAATGGTTGTGGCTTTAGGTTAACACCCATATACGTTCATTGTACCCTCGATCTATTCCAGAAAAGGCATACTGTGCTTCAATCACTGTTGTACCGCTACTCCTTAAGGAGAAACTGGATTGTCTGCTGACCCAAGAGGTATGTAGTAGTGTGGAGGGTCCGGGGGCGGGCGGGCGACGGGCAGGGCGATGGATGGGGGGCAGACGTCCGACGACTGGGACCAGGCTGGGGGTTGCGATGAGGGGGAGGAGCGGGAGGGGAAGGCCAGGCTAGGCACGCAGGACCAATCGAGCCGGACGCAGCTGTTTTCTCATCCATTCCGACCTGTATAAAGTTGGGCAGGCGGTGCCCACACCCGCGTTTAGTGCCCGTGTAGTACGGTCTAAACCCATCGTAAAAAACAACGTATTTTGTAAACCACTAACCCTCAGAAAAAATTACAACAACGAATAAAATACCAAAAAATAAATGATTATTATTCGATTATAAGCTTTGTGGCCCCATTTATAATTGTTAGAGCGAAACACGAACTACACGTACCAAATAAAAGAACACTGGGCAACGAGTTAACAAACAAAACTACGGATGACAATAACGGACACGGAACACAAAACGATAATTGGGTCCCCTACAGTAGAGTAGGATGTTCTTGAAAGAATGTACAGTGTATACACTTTTCCAAGTGTCAAACAAAGGTTCTAAATTATAATGAAATGTCTTACTTAGTATGTGCCAATTAAGTGTAGTCTAGTTTCCTACTATGAGTCTCTGACATCCAAAAACTGGTCTTTTTCGTCTAAACGAAGTCAAGGAACAAGATAGCAAAGCAGTATATATATTTTTTGGAGGGGGTTGCAATAATTGTGAAATTGTAAAAACACACAACACCTGATCATAATAGCTCCTCAATATTTGGCCGATCAGTAGCATAGGCCGGTTGAGCCAGTGTGAAGATCGACATGCACTGTTTGGTTACTGCAACATCTTTTACCAGAAAGCTTGCATTAATTGCTCTTTTTGTTTTATATTTTTCAGACCAGGGAAATTCCAATGCACCCAATCATCTATCACAAGGATGACACATTCAAGGTCGTCATTGAAGATGAGACTATCACCAACGCTACTCACCTGTTTTCAGCTTTTGAGGTTTTTTTTGCTTGTTTCTATGTGTTTAATTTGTCATATCCGAAAAAGTTGACCAAGACCATGCAGTTTTTCCAGAGGCCAATATTGAACATCCAGGACAAAGAGAAAGTCCATACGAGCGTGTGTGCTTTGCTAGAAAACTTAACTTATCAGTAACAATGCCCCTTCGAAAATACCATGGGCATGTGGTTCTATAAGCAGTTGATAAAGGCCAGGACCATGCAGCTGGGTCTTGAGATTGAGACACTTTGGATTTCACTTCTTGATATGTTTTCCCCTGTGTATCCCTTAATTAATTAAGAACATCACAAGTCGTGATATTATAAGCTGTCGTTCATAAGTTTTCCTTTATTGGAATTTTCAGTTGGATTTTTGCATGAAGTGTATACCTTTCTTGACAGTTGTTTTGCAAAAGCTTCCAAAGAGGAAGAATAATGTTGAAATAAAATATGTAAAACAGTATAATGTCGCTTCATGGGTTCTTGTTAGTTTTGAACATGTAAAATGAGTAATTAAACATTTTAACTCATAACAGTAGCAAGATGTAAACAAATTCGTGACGAGATGTTAAGTACATAATTACAAGGAGTAAACAAGACAATGACGAGGTGAAAACGAGGCAATAATGAGGTGTAAACAAGACAGTGATGAGGTGTAAACAAGACAATGACAGGATTTAAACAAGGAAATGACAAGGTGTGAACAAGACAATGACCAGGTGTAAACAAGGAAACGACAAGGTGTAAACAAGACAATGACTGGATGTAAACAAGGAAATGACAAGGTGTAAACAAGACAATGACCAGGTGTAAACAAGGAAATGACAATGTGTAAACAAGACAATGACCAGGTGTAAACAAGGAAATGACAATGTGTAAACAAGACAATGACCAGGTGTAAACAAGGAGATGACAAGAATTAAACAAGACAGTGACGAGATTAAAACTTGTTGTTTAGACGAGTGAATTCCTGTCAGTACAGACACTCGGGCAAAACAAGATTTTTCTTGTCAGAATGACCAGCTCTGGTTTTCAGTGTGTCATCAAAAAGACTTTGAATAATAGAGTATTCGGAATCGTTACCAAAAATAATCGATACCGAAGAATCAATTATTCGGAAATTCGAGTACTCGGAATCGAAACCAAAAGAATCGAAACCGAATAATCGATTTTCTGCAGATCCAATTTTTCGGAAATTCAAGTATTCAGAATCGATACCATTATACCAAAATAATCAATACCAAATAATCAATTTTCCGAATGTGGGGCCTTAATTGGCGGTGGGACTACCCTTCATAACTCATTACCACAATTCATTGCACTATGGACAAGACAAGTAGGCCCTACTACCGGCCAGTAGTGGAGAGGCCCCGCCCGAATTATTGATCGGCATGGATTGACTATAATTATGCCCAATTACTACCAAATTGAGAGTTCGTTTGATTGAGCCGCATTAAGGTAATGATCAGAAAGTGTGCAGCCACACCTTGTTTTTTAATAAGTGGTCTTTGGAAGCTTAAGACAATCTAATATGGTTCACTCTTCAATTCTGTGTATGATTTGGAACAAATCTGGCTAATGTAGCCCTATTTGGCTGTGGAAGTGGAGAGGTCTATCCCAAAAATCCTTGCAGAAATTCTGCTTGGATGGCTACACATTTTGGGGGTGCTTTAATTGTGCTCTAAAATTTAAAAGATTCTGAGAGACGAAAGCCCAAACTACAATTTTCGTGATAAATAGGTTTGCGGTGACACCATGTAAATTCTCTTTTGTGAGTAAGTGTGGTTCTGAAAAGAACCACTCAACGTTTCGAACAGTATACTCTGTTCGTCTTCGGGAGATTGTTGATTCTAACTGGGAGTGGGGTTTATGTAGTGTAGAGAGGGATCCTGGTGGGAGGATTAGCTCGGTGAAGGCGGGAACTGCATGCAAACCTTCAAATCTCATTTTACAATTTTCAGTATAGCTCCAAGAATTGAGATACTTTTGGGTGTACAATATTTGACTTTCAAAAAGTGAATGTTTGTGTACAGTGTTCAATGGGAGCTCGATTTAGTGTTCTGCGCCCGGCCTGTGTATGGGTGCAGCACACAAAATCCATCCAAGATGGCTCCGCCGAGCTGATTATCATAAAGTGTGTACCCACAACTTTTTTTTAATAAGGGGTCTTTGGAGGCTAATTAACTGATACATTGTAGAACAAGTGAAGCTTAAGACAACCTGGGGTTTCACTCTTCAATTTGGTATGAAATTTGGACCATATCTGGCTTTAAATGTGGCCCTATTTGGCTGCGGAAGTGGAGGGGTCCATCTCAAAATCCTTGCAGAAATTCGGCTTGGACGACTAGACATTTTGGGGGTGTTTTTTTCTGGGGGTAATTAGCAAAAAATCTAATCGGCTAAGGGCACTAAAATTGAAAAGAATCTGAGAGATGAAGGTCCAAACTACAATTTTAAGTATAGCTACAAGAACTGAGAGACTTTTGGGCATGGGATAATTGGCTTTGAAAGTGAGTGTTTTTGTACAGTGTTCAATGGGAGCTCTATTTAGTGTTCTGCACCCTATAGTAAGGATGGCGGCCATTTTGGAGGGTGATTTAAAAATGGCAGGATTGTTTACAAACGATCCGTGGAGTCAAAGTAAGGACAGAGCCTCACTTAGAGGAGTGTTTTGAGACATTTACATGAGGTGAAGTTAGTTTTTAGTAATTAAAACACTGTTCTTAAGAAAATATTGGCATTTATAATGTTAACAGTGCATAATACAATACAACTATATAGTAAAACGAAACATGTTTGTTGTTTTTCGGAGTTGGGGGTTTTTGAGGGGTGTTTTTAAGTTGCTGGGGGAGACTAATGTCATAACGAGGATTATGTCAGGAGCAGTGACAGCATGGATCCCATAATGAGCTGCTGCCAGACCCCCCCCCCCCCCGAAAAAAACCCAAAAAACCGAGAATTAAAAAAGGAATTGACTGGCAGTGTTTGGCATGGATACGTGTACGTACGACGGTGATGGATACGGACTGAAGAATGTTTGCTCGTGAAGCAGCAATACCGGCCAAACATCGCGTATTTATAAAAAAGGTTCACATCACACGAAGAGGAAGTACTACCCCTGGAATATTGTGAGTCTCCTATGCCACAACTTCTGTGAATATGGACCATTTCTCTCGTGTCACAAAAATGCAAGCAATTCCGGGAAGAAATGCAGTCAGGGGCATAGTGAATATCAGAGCTATGATGTATATCCAGTGGTATGTGAGAGTGTTTTTAATCCTGCTACCTGCAGTTTAAGCAAACCCTAATCCTAGCCCTAACCCCAACCCCAACCCTAACCCCAACCCCAACCCTAACCCCAACTCTAACCCTAACCCTAACTCTAACCCTAACCCTAACCCTAACCCTAACCCTAACCCTAACCCTAAGCCTAACCCTACCCCTTCCCCTACCCCTAACCCTGACCCTAACCTAGGCCTAACCCTAACTGGCCCTATCCCTTGCCCTGGCTCTAACCCTTACCCCAATCCTCACCCTAACCCTAATCCAGACCCAACCCCTAAAATCATATACCCATCCCTAAACCTAGATTGTCTTACTTTTTTTCTGCTATGTCTTTGCAAGTGTTACTCGTGGTGATATATCTGCAAATTTGTTGCCCCCATTTGTTGACAAGGTGTGGGTAGAACTATTTAATTAAAGACCAACCTGCACAGACATTTATCGTGAACAGCGTTATCACTGATATTCCTAATTAGTCTCATATCTTGCTCTCACAATGTACTCGTCACATGACAGTGTGTCTGAGACGGCCAAGTCTACACTCCTCAGCCGGTTCTTGGACTCGGAGTGTGCCACCACGTCGAGGGTGTGTCTGCTGATGTTCAAGTGCAGCTTTTTAGAACACAGTTCCACTGAGCTCTGTGTCAACAAGTCAATAACTTGCTCTGTGTTGATCTGGTCCACTAACTAGCTGTGTCTGCATGTTCAGATGTTTCGGCTACAGAATTCACAGTCATACGGTGGATCTCGTCAACCAGAGTCATCTCTTCATCTTTCGAGCGAAGCGAAGCAGCATCACATTCCTGCAGTCCTCCTATGCAGTTTGTACTGCATCATAACATAATTCACCTCGATCATTCATTTGTAAGATTCATTGGATGTAATTGCCAGTGTATCAGCCTAGCTGGCATGTCTCGGTGTTGATTTGAACAGGGCGTGCCTCCTTCATCAGGTGCCAAATGGTTGTGTCGTTTTGAGCTAAGACTTTCGCATCTTGTAAATGCTCGTCAACCTCTGTCCATAATTAGGCAATTGATGCAATGAGTGGTATATTCAGATTCATAAAGTAATTCTGATCATGTAGCAAGAACACTGTCCCCTTTTGTAGTATTTTTGCCATTATGTGCAAATTTAATTATAATAATAACAAGTTTGAAATGCTTGTTTTCAAGTAACGGGCCCACTCACGCAGCCAGGAAGCATCCCTGCCCTAATTTGGGCAATTAGAAGGTATTTTAAGGGCTGTGGGATGTAGTTTCAAAAATACCCAACATCAACCCCCTCCCCAACATCTCCCTAGCAACCCAAGGGGACTCAGCAATACCATCCACCTGTTGAAAGAGCCCAGAGGTCATGCCACATCAACCAGAAGTCAACTTACAGTGATGGCAGCCAACAAGCTCCGCCCACTCCCGACCCCCCTTTTACCACTTTAAGGGGCAGGGTGGTCAGTTTGAGTCGGAAAGTGTTGTGAAGATGACCCATGCATTTCCCTTACCCAAGTCAATTGCAAAATAAGACTCAATATTAATGTGTGGTAATTGATAATGTGAGGAAAGTAAATCCTCCCCCCCCCCTCTCCGCCCCCTGTATTTTGACACCTCTTTGACACCTCTTTGACACTCTGTGCCCCCTCCTGTTGATTAATTACACAGTTTGTAATGTCGCGATTACTGTAACATCAAAATTATGACACAAGAACAACTAATTAAGGGGGAATTTGGATGAAACTTATGACTTGTCCCTATAGTGTACACATTGTTATGCAGTGGTTTCTCATGCCAGACTGTGCACAAAGGCATGGGCACCCACCCATCACATTTTCAATCATTGCGGACAAACGCAATACTTTTTTTCAATTTTATTTTTACATGTTGCATCAGTACCATCTTTGCCACATTTTAAGCCCAATTTTGTGATCCAACTCTAAAGTTTAGCCCCCTTATAGGGTGCAGCACACAAAATCCATCCAAGATGGCTCCGCCGAGCTGATTATCATAAAGTGTGTACCCACAACTTTTTTTTAATAAGGGGTCTTTGGAGGCTAATTAACTGATACATTGTAGAACAAGTGAAGCTTAAGACAACCTGGGGTTTCACTCTTCAATTTGGTATGAAATTTGGACCATATCTGGCTTTAAATGTGGCCCTATTTGGCTGCGGAAGTGGAGGGGTCCATCTCAAAATCCTTGCAGAAATTCGGCTTGGACGACTAGACATTTTGGGGGTGTTTTTTTCTGGGGGTAATTAGCAAAAAATCTAATCGGCTAAGGGCACTAAAATTGAAAAGAATCTGAGAGATGAAGGTCCAAACTACAATTTTAAGTATAGCTACAAGAACTGAGAGACTTTTGGGCATGGGATAATTGGCTTTGAAAGTGAGTGTTTTTGTACAGTGTTCAATGGGAGCTCTATTTAGTGTTCTGCACCCGTATAGGGGTAAGAGCGACCTCTAGAGTTTTACGAAGCCACACTTGTGGTTGTCAAGTTGTTTACAATCTATCCTCGTGACTGTATGTCGACTTTAGACTGGTGTCATCAGTCTTGGATATCGTCGCGTTAGATTAACATTGTAAGCGACTGGATGCAAGACCACACGAAATCCATGACGGCATTGTTCCCAGGCGACTTCACATGCATTCCAAAAGCGTCAAGACGGGTAGGAAGGGCGCCAGACTATACTGCTTAAAAAAAAAAAAGTCTCACGACCACCGGCGGTTTGGAAAGGTAACGTATGTTGTCGCGATCCTCTGCCGAGTATGAATATACATATCGTATGACGTCACTGCACAACGATCCGCATCCGTACTACTCCGAATCCGCACCACTGACAATAGTATAGAATAATACTCTGTACTACTCTGATATCGTGCCAGATGTGCAGTAATTATATGCACACGTACCTTTGCAGTTATTCTCTGCTGAGACGCGCGCCGTCTCTTCACAGTGTCGCGACACTTATACTTTATAGTCAGTGGTGCGGATACGGATCGGTCGTATCCGGATCGTTGTGCAGTGACGTCATACCTAATGAATATTCATGCTCGGCAGAGGATCGCGACAACATACGTTACCTCTATCCTCGTGACTGTATGTCGACTTTAGACTGGTGTCATCAGTCTTGGATATCGTCGCGTTAGCTTAACATTGTAAGCGACTGGATGCAAGACCGCATGAAATCCACGACGGCATTGTTCCCAAGCGACTTCACACGCATTCCAAAGGCGTCGAGACGTGTAGGAAAGGCACCAGACTATACTGCTTAAACAAAGTCTCACGGTCTTAAACCCAGACGACCACCGTAGGAATCATTTCAGATTGGAAAAACGAACCGACTATTAGGGACAGGTCATCAACAGCCGTCATGTGATTCATCGCATTGCAAAACAAGTGACACTGACAGCCAAACAGAATTCCACCGTTTGCAGACCGTCTGCACAAATATGGCAAAAACGGCCGGAGATTCCACCGTAAATAAGCAGGCCCCCGCGCCAGTTTTGGATGGTTAAGGGACACCAAGAGGCCATGATATCATGGCTCTATATCGACGGATTTTCCCGCACCGGGACAAGAAGGGCCGATGGGGTTTTCGGTCGGCACGAGCCCACAAGAATGACTACAATTTCATGTAAGTACAAAACAGTGTCAGTGTCACACTCACTGACTCAGTGTCATGCTGTCGGCAACCACATTGGACAAACATGCATTTTGTACCCCTAGTTTTGAATGAGAATAAATTCACAGATTTGCCCGTCTTCGTCACTTTTTTTTTGTCTCTGTTCATGTATTTGATCGCTGTATTGTCCAAAGCAAAGATTCGTACACATCGTAGATTCTAAGAAAGTAACAGTTGAATGCGGTACTGAGTATTCCAACTCCAAGCATGGTCCAAGTAACTTGGACCTGACATTGACAATCGCCCTTTTGAAATTTTAAGGGGGGGGGGCAATAGTATGGGTCCAAGGACTTCAGCAGGGTAAAACGCATGGCCATGGCATGAGACTGTTTCACGGGTGTTTTCGGGGTAAGATCTGGGGATTTCAAAGTCTATTTTCTTAACTTAATAATATTCTTACAAACGTACAATATTTAATTATGTTGATGGGCCTATTCGTTTGTTTTGCACAGATCAGCCCCCTTTGTTTTCCAAAATGTCCTTTTCCTATGAATGATTAATCGCAGTGGCTGTTGTTACGGCAGTCGTCCGTGTGGTTCCCTGACTTGATTGTATTTTGTCAGCATTGCAGGCTGGTTGAACCAGTCTATTAGCTAATAGTCTGGTTCCAAGAGCTAAACATCCTGACAAATACTGTGAAGTCAGGGAACCACACGGACGACTGCCGTAACAACAGCCACTGATTACCGGTAGTCCGAGTAACTTGGACTTGCATGCTTTGCGCCGTTACTCCAAGTTACTCAGACTAATGAATAATGTGCTACACGCATGTGCTAGTCAGCTAGTCACAAACAGTTTTAACTTGATTCTTCTCATTTATTTCTTCTTCTTAAAAAAAATGATAACCATTGCAGATCACCAGAAGTGTTAGCATCGCAGAAAAGGTGAGTGCTTTCCTCATTTCTAGTCAGAAGCTCAGTACCAGTTTTTGAATGAAAAACTGAAATGACACATCATTGTGAGATTTTTTTCCATGTGTATTGAGCGTTCGGTTCCCTCTCCCCAGCCTTTCTGATCTGTTCAATATTTCAGTACAATTTACATACATCACTCGGTTTCTAACAATGTATGGTTTTGAGAATGAACAAGTAGTAGGCCTAATGTCAGACTGTACTGTGAATACTAGGCCCCCTACTGGTTAAATAAGGTTGGAATTTGGAAGTTTTCTGCCTAAAGTTGATTTTAGCCTTTTATACATACATGTACTCCGTAATTTAACTATTTTTTTTATATTTTTTGATCATCGTACCGCTATGTACACGTTTTTTCCTTTATTTGTTGCCCTTTATTTGTTTAAATTTAGTTTTTATTAAAATTATTTTCAGATTGATTAAAGCTTAGGCCTATTGCAACTTTTTTGTATAGGCCTATATCGCTTACACATGTATTTAAGTTTTTAGAAAAGTATTGTAAATATGTATAATGTACATTTCCCTCCTGAAAATCCAAATCCAATTACATACTGTAGGCAGTCCATTTGTTTATCCATGGAAAAGAGCATGTGAGTGAAGTCAGATTACATTGC
The DNA here is from genome assembly GCA_949987565.1 of Luidia sarsii. NCBI lineage: Eukaryota > Metazoa > Echinodermata > Asteroidea > Paxillosida > Luidiidae > Luidia > Luidia sarsii. Next base: position 10,412,165 of record OX465118.1, read on the forward strand.
ATAACCGTATCTAACGACAACACACTGCACGTGCATTATGCAATGTACAGTTTGCCTACTGTATGATAGTTCGCTACATAAATGTATGTTTGACCTTTGTTCTGTTTAATCTCAAAGTAAATCTCAGAGTCACATGCTGTCTAGTCAAAAGTCCATGTGATGTACATGTAGCACATGTACAGTAGATTAGCCCACTGCCTGCCAGCCCTGCCCGGTGTTTTGTGCCAATTTTAGCTTTCCGAGTAATGTTACTCAACTCTTGCACAGTATACAAATGAAACAAATTTGCAAAAATGATACAGAAAAACTTTGACGGGACTGGGACTTGAGCATGAGACCTCTGAATTTGCATACCAGGGCTCTTACATACATGTACATGTACATGTATACATGTATACATGTATCATGTACAGTACCATCCGAACTGATGGTGGCCTTTCCAGATAGTCAACTAGTTTTTGCTGGGGTAGGGATGCCAGTGAGCTTCTAATCTAAGCATTCAACTATTAATTGGTGTACCGGTACATGTAACGTGTATATCTACAGGGAAAAAAGCCACGTTGTCATTCAGATGCAAACAAGCAGTTGTTGTACAACCTGGGTATAAAGCAGCTCAGGGTGTCACACCAAAATAAATCACACATGACAAACATACATAAACACAAATATTGATAGAGGTCCTGAGACTCCTGACAGTTGGATCCCAGCAGTACTCTTAATCCAAAGACAACATTTTTCTTTTGACCACAATACTGGTACTGTTACTTACTGAACATTGTATGTAACATTCGATTTTGAGCAAAAGTAATGCACTCCAGTGATTTAGGACCGACGCACATGTACGTGTACAATTACTGGCAACGTGAGAAGTCGCAAGGAATGGTTATTAAAACTAGCCATCAGACGCACGTCGACAAAACCAGCATCCCGCCCGCTGACAACCTACACATCCTAGCCTCTGTTTAGTGACATCCCCGTTGCCATGACGGCCGTTCTGGGCATTCTCATTGCCCTCTTACCATTGTCCTCATATCCTTGGCAAAATTGATATCCTGCCACTTGGCTTTTGTCCCCTCAATTGGCCACGTGACCCCCACATAAACATGTATGTCTGTCTGTCCGATAAAAACATGTATCGGCCTACATGTACACGTGTACATGTCTACGTAACCAGGAAGTACTGTACATGTACATGTATAGTTTCAGTAATTATCTAAAATTAAATGCATAGTTTAACAGTGATGCGGAGCGGACGTGAACATAAAGTGAAATGCTTACATCATCATCCACCAAAATTGAAATTGAAATTGAAATTGCTTGCTCCCATCCCGAGAACAGACGGTTTGGAAAAACCTTGCTTGGACAGGAATACATGTAAAATAGAGAGGAAGAAAAGCAAGGGAAGTGAGAGGGTTGACGTCAAGAGTTATGGTAGAGAGAGAGAGAGAGGGGGGGGGGAGAGAGAGCTAGAGAAAGACACAGGAAAAGGGAGAGAGGGAGAGGGAATATCTATTGTAGAGAAAGAGAGACAGAGAGAGAGAGGGGGAGATACATGTACATGTACATGACATGTACATGTAGAAAGAGAGAGAGAGAGAGAGGGGGAGATAGAAAGAGAGAGAGAGAGAGAGAGGGGGGAGGGAGATGGGAAGAGAGAGAGAGTGAGATAGAGAGCTACAGTAGAGAGAGAGATAGAAAGAGAGAGAGGGAGGGGAGATTAAAAGAGAGGGAGAAGGATGAGATACAACGAGAGAGAGAGAGAGATACATGTAGAGAGAGAGAGAGAGATACATGTACTGTACATGTACTGTAGAGTGTAGAGAGAGTCGAACATTATTGATCTGCATTTGCATGTATAGTACATTGTAGACCCTGTACATACGTGTACATCATGTACAGGATGACAGGTAAACTGTGCAGTACATGTATGTACTTCTACATGTTCATGTATGTGTATGAGGGCATGTGGCCAAACATGTGATAATACAATTTACAGTACAGATAATACAATTTACAGTATGTACACTGTTGCACCACACTGGCTACAACATCGCACCACACTGGCTACAGTAGCATTTATCTCATTAATGATTGATAGTGCAAGGCTGCCACAGTGTATTATTTTTATTCCCGAGGAGCCAAGCTTAGTAAATCAAGGCAGAATTCAGAAACAATTAATTGTGATTCGTAGGATCATCTTACAAACCCAAACTTCTCTTTTGTTTCATGCTAAGTAAAGAAGAGTAGAATACAAGTCGAAAGCAATTGAAAATCACTTCAAAGTGGGGTTTGTAAATGTAATCCTGTTTAAACAAGGAAGACTTTTCACTCTGCCTTTGAGAAAGGTCCTGCTAGGATCAAAACATCAGGCCCACTAAATTTTGAGATTTGCATTTTGTTAATTTTAGTCAGTAAGCAGTGTGCAATATTTTTGTACAGTATATCAAGGAAGACTTTTCCTTGTTTAGTAGATTTTGCGGCTCTATGAAATTGGGCCCATCAGGCCTACCAAACTCATTTATCAAGTTTATTGCCGACCAAGATGAGATGGGAAGAGCAAGGGGTAGGCTGGGCCTGGCAGCATCAGGGGCAGGTGGAGGTGGGGGCATTTTCGTGTACCGGTACACGTGTACATACAGTGTATAGTCATGTATGCTTTTGTGAGTTCAGTTGAGGGAAATGAAAGTTACCACTAGTCACTACTTGTACATGATGTACATACCTGTACGTGTGCATTGTACTACATGTACGGGTGAATGAACGCTGTGCACTCAGCCGCAGCACAATTTCCACCAGACAGCAACCTACACTACAGGAACAGAATCAGCACCGAAAGTTGATTGCACTCTGTCCAGGACTCTGACTACAACTCCGTGAATGGCCCCAAACCAGTGAACCCATGACCAGCTCCATGCGCCCTCCGAAAAATATTGATCACAAGGCCATGAATAATTTGCCGCCATGCTGTTTTTTGGTTCCAGAGTTGTTTGAGTATTTCACGAAGGTCAGAGTGTATCGTCGTTGGAAGAGGAATCTTCCTTGAATCATCACAAAGTTGGTTTGGGGTCGTAAGAGTAACATAGATCCATATGTACTGTACTACAAATTTGTTAGTTCAGAATACAAAAATGTTAGTCCTACTGTATAATTCAACTGGGTTTATAAAGCATTGGGAAGCAAGTATGAGTGCTGCCAAAACAGTACAATTAACACCCATGTATGTGGGCAAATCAGTGGCCAAACTGTGCATGTACAGTACATGTATGCTGTACTCTACGTTTGATATTTGAATTTAACCCTAAATCTACCTACATGTAAAACCCCAAATTGCCACAAGGACGTATGCTTTCCCACATGTTTTACAAAGTCCCTACCCTACCCTACTCCTTGCCCTTCTCTTTGATCTTTCCCCCTCTTCTCACTAATCCCTACCCTACTCCTTGCCCTTCCCTTTGATCTCTCCCTACCAGCTTCACTCTTTGTCCTTTGTTTCTCATCGGTGTCCTATTCACTCTCTCCCCCCTTCCTTCGTGTACATGTATCTGTCTTGTCCTTGTCACTCTGCCTTTGAGCATGGAGCTGAGAAAGGTCCTGCTAGGATCGAAACGTCCGGCCCACTAAATTTTAAGATTTGCATTTTGGTAATTTAAGTCAGTAACCAGTTTGCAACATTTTTGTATCACCTTAAATGTTTTACCTTAAATGTTTTAAATGTTTTAGTGTTAGGTTCAAGGAGAAAATGACAGTTTGGATGAGCAGAAGGATCTGATGTCCATGCCATCAGCATGTGTACTATTATATAGTACTACATGTATCTGTCTATCAGTATTAGTTCAGAAACTTGTGTCTACTGATAACAACTGTGCCAGGGGAAGGCTGGATTGACTTGACTCAGGTCACATGCCTCTGATTCTATGGCATTGTGTGTGGAGTTGAGGCCGGTCAGACTACACACCATTGCGCCCACACCCTCTCCCCCCCCCCACAAACACACAGCAGTGAATAGCACTTTGCACAAGGTTACATACATACAGCACCAAAGCACAATAGGAGTTATCCTTTGTCACATGACAGTGACTACTGACACCCCTGCTGCCAGAGTGCACACACACAACTGTGCGTGGCAGCTTGTCACAAGACCCCAAGTCTATTATTACTGTATGCAGGCTGTCACAAGACCCAAGTCTATTTACCGGTAATTTATGCAGCATAGTGGTACAGGCTGCAATTCTAACTTTGTACATGTACTCCGTGGCATATGAGCAGGAGGATGTGTATGGTGATCTGTTTGAAGTCAGGAACTCTTTTTTTTTCACGGCTTCATGGTTTAAACATAAACATGCATGCACATGTAACGGTACATGTACATGTACATGTACACTGCATGTACATAACGAACATACAGTATACATACATACACATGTACAGTACTGTACATGTACACATGTACATGTAGAGTAGTGAGGGGTGGAAAGCTTTAATTCAGGAAGTAATTTTGGCATTTCTCTCAGCCAAGACCATTATTGGTACATTGTACATGTACATTAAGACTTCACATCATTCTAAATCAACCACAACCCACCCCAAGCCCATCAAACTCCGTCATGAGGTTGTAGTGCTTAACATACATGTACATGTACTGTACATACCGGTACATGCATGCTCTATGATGTACAATGTGTCAAACTTCTTACTGACTGAAATTACCAAACTGCAGAAATGATGTTTTGATCCTAGCACAGGACCTTTCTTCTCAAAGGCGGAATCATGTGATAACATGGACAGAACTTTGTAAATGAATACATATCCATCCACACCAAATCCATCCAAAATCAGCAGTTGGGAGTTTTGTGAGGTTCAGCACTGTATAGATACTATAGACCAGACAAGGTCTGTTGAAGTTGGTCAGGTTCAGATTCAGTACTTGAATTACATGTAAGTATTTAAACCTTGCTTGACAGTACAAGTGCACAACCCAAATTCCACTCAAATACAATTTTAATGTTAAGAGAAAGTATATTGTACTGTATCTGCACAGGAAATACAGCTGACAGTCTTGTTTCAACCAAGAATAGTTTGTGCTTAGCTGTTTGTTTTGCTGATTAGTTTTTTGTGCTCACCAGGTTTTTATGCTTAGCAGGTTTTTATGCTTAAGTAGCAGGTTTTGCTGCTTAGCAGATTTAGGTGCTAAAGCAGCTTTAGAAAATGAGACCCTACAGTGTACATGTAGCCCCACTTCACCTCCAAAACACCCACCCACAACACCCACCCACCCATCCATCCACCCATCAAACCCCCTGGCTCAATCCAAGCCTGCTTCACCTACATGTACATGTACATGTACATGTACTGTACTGTTACGTACAAATGTACCAGGTCCCCCTTTCCCCATGTTCCCCCCCCCCCCCAAAAAAAAAGCCCAACAAGTTTGCTGACCTCTAAGCCAACCCACGCAAGACCTAAAGTGAGGATTTCCATGTCGCCTTCGTTGGAAACAAAAAATAATAATGTGGTCAGTCGCAGTGTGCTGCGTCACTCCGCTCACAAACCACGTCTCGTGCTTCTTAGTCATCGCAAGACGTGAGCGGCACGGCTCTGTGGAGTCTGTGCCACAAAGTTTTGCCATCACGTTTCCTAAAACATGATTCCTCATTCTCCAAGCCACATTTTTTTTTTTTACTTCCGATGTTTCTCTGATCCCGGATGGAATGGAAGTATCTGAAGTTCCTTCTGCCAATCCGTAGGTCATGGGACATTGACAATTACATGTACATGTATGTACATGTACATTGTACGTGTAAAACACACCGGGAGAATAATCTACTGCTTAGTACACAGCAAACATAAATTTGTACTCTCTGGGCCCCAGTAAGGACAAACTTAGACTTGTCTCGATGTCTTGTTATCAAACAAAGACGGTTTCTCAGAAGTTGTTTTTGCCGTCGCACGCGCGCTGTCCATTTTTCCATTGGCGTTGGGTCTGGCAAAGGCTGGGAAAGATTTTCAAGAGATGCCGACGAGAACAGACTGGGGAGATTGGAAGGGACCGCACGCCCCGCCTACGAAATGGTTCTCTCTGAGATGCTTCATGGGGAAAGTGGGCTTGCAGAATCCCTGGTCAGGGAATTGCCACAGCTCCGATCCCCGGATGGTTGAATCAATGGCGCAAACTGGCCACAGGTAATTTTTGAATCTGTTTGGGGGCGTTCCCATTTGTTGATTGAGGTTTTGGTTTTCATCCAAGCATTGCTTGTTTGTTTGTTCCCCTTGTTCTTCTGGCACAGTTGGCAGGCGCCGGAGTTTGACCTGGGACAGATTCGCCTGCTCGTCTTCAACGAGTGCGACGCCAAGGGACGTAAGCTCCTCTTTGACTCCAGAGCCATCCGGAGGAAAGACCAGAAGGGGCAGGTGAGTCAGGGCGCCAGATCCACCGTCCTTATTAAATTGCATGCCTTCGATGAATAGACAGGGGGTCTGCTGGCTCCAGATACATGTAGCATCCACGTCCACCACTGCCATCATCTCCATTTATAGCAAGCTCAAAGTGGACCTGCAGCCGATTTCAAGAAACTTCAAATGTTGCGTACGCATCATTTCGTTGCGTAACATACGCAACATTTTGCTGCCTTTACTAAATATTGCTGAAAAGAGTATTTGTGGCGCACGACTTACATGTACGCAACATTTTTTAAGTTGCATAACTTACCCAACTTTTCTTGAAATGGGCTGCTGATATTTCTGCAGACATTTCTGCAAGCCACTGTCAACGTGACACCAAAGTTCATGGACTGGTTTGGGCCAGCAGTCTTTAGAAGTCGTAACATTTCTACATCGTCTACTTTTGTTCCCCCTCCCTCTCTCTTCTCTGCATACCTGTACTCGCAGTCCCCTCAGGGCAAAGGGAACCCCTGTGTGTTCGGCCGCAGGTTTTGCGGCAATGCAGGGGTCAAGGGTCAGCAGGACGACGCCCGGCCCCGCCCGGCAACCGGGGCCCCGCCCCAGACAAGTCCCAACGGTGATGGCAACAACCAATATTATGTGAGTGTACTCTTTTCTTCTTTTTTTTCCCTTTTTTTCTTTTTGTGAGTGTACTATCCAATCCAGGGAATAAATGAATATAATGTATTTGCCAGGTGTATTTTGGTGTATTTTGGCCATACAATTCAGCATTCCATAATGATATTTTGTCAACAACAACAAAAAAGAAACAGAATAACTGCACTACACAGTGAAGTCTCCTTTGGAAAATGCAATTACCTAATAACTGCCCCCTAAGTAAGTTAGAAAAAGTTGTGCTGGAAAATGCATTACCTAATAAATAATCATCCCAAAGCTTACGATGAAAAACTCAGCAAAACCACAATGCGGAAGAGTCCTAATCAAAATACAATACTCAACAACAACCCCTTAGTATCCTTGGAAAAACATTGCAAAAAATTCCTGATAAAAAAATGTAATAGTGTATGTAATAATTAACACCCCTAAGTATCCTAGGGGGAAAAAACACTCAATGCAAACATCCTCCAGACCTTTACAAAAGTCCAAATTTGGAATTGTCCTTTTCAACCCCCCCCCCCCACCACCCCCCCCCCCCCACGTTCCTCGTCTAACTGTCTGGTTCCAATCTCCTTCTGTCCCAAGTTCCTGCGCCCCAGCTCCGATGTCAAGCTCCTCGGCGAGATGATGTACGGGTCGGTGGCCATGTCCTACCGGGGGTCAACGGTCAAAGTTCACACCATCAGGTCGCCGCCGGAGCTCATGCTGTCCCAGGTGTTTCTGCTCAAGCCGAGGGAGAGCCAGTGAGTCCGGGCGCCGTCCCGCCCAGTCCCGGTCCCTCCCAGTCCAGTCAATAGTATGGACGTAATCCAAGCCTCGCGCATAAGGTTTTGTTTACTAGCCTACCGGGATAGTAAATTGAGTTTTTTACTATCCGGTAGCAAGTTTTACTAGCCCTGTAAAATTAATATTGAATTTAAAACAAGGTTATCAGGTTAGTAAAACAAATTATTAGTTTCTACTTTCTCATTCCCGCCTGTCTATTTTTTACTAGTCCGCTGGGCTAGCAAAGTGGGCCATTTTACTAGCCCGCGGCTGTTTTTACTAGACAATGACCGCGGGGCTAGTGCTAAGGTCGAGCCCTGATGTAATCTGATCTTGGCTTTGAGGAGAATGAACTTCAAAACAGGGGTTTGCTCTCTATAGAGGCAATATGCAGTAAGACGTCTCCGCTTGAAAGCAGGCCACCCAAGCTTCTCGTTCTCTTTTCAGCTGTCAGTTGGTGAAAGCACTGAGCATACTGTGCTTAAAGCCCCTACACAACATTGATCGAGGTCAAAGAATAGCATCCATACGTTGTCTGATCCAACATATGCATGAAATAGCACACCTGTGAAAACTTCAGCTCAATCCGCCGACCGAGTCTCGAGAAAATCGATAATTTGTTTTGCGAAAATGCAGCATTCAACGCCGTACTGTTCCGAAAAATAGTTTAGATCTCGGTGAGACGTAAACTATTTCTTTTACTCATTTCTCCCAAAATACAACATTTTAGGCAGAAATATTTCAGTGAGAGGTTTCTTCTATAACCATCTTCAAACTGTATAAATTTCATGTAAATCTGTGAACATTTCTGTTTTTCCATCTTACCAATGTTGTGTAGGGGCTTTAATTCACTGTCCAGTAGGACAAACCATTATGAAAGGGTCCTTCATGTTTTTGAATTTCAGCAGCAATCATTAAGTCTTGTGACATGAAAACTTTGCTGTCTGCTTGCTGAATTTACATGTACATGTATATGATCCAATTATTACACATCTCAGCTGCAAGTATTTGGAATGCTTGACAGTTGTGATCAGGCATGCAACTTTTCCGCGGATCCGCAGATTTCCGCGTTTCTTTTTAATTCGGCCGTAAAAAAAAAAATCTGTAAAAAAATAAAAATAAAAAATTTGGATATTTCTTCCCCCTAACTATTATTTAAAACACATGCTGAGATCAGGTTAAAAACTTTGATGTTAACTTTTCATTTTGTGTAAAAAAAAAAAAAAATTCTGGGTGTATGCCTTGAAAAAGGTTAAAATCTGTCATTCTGCTTAAAGTCATAAGTTGTCACAAACTGCTCAGAATGCACCACAGAGCATCTAGAATCCCAAATTTTCCCGGGCCCGTAAGCGGGCCCCAAACCACACGCCGTAAGGGCTTCGTGCTTCGCGCTCACAGTTTCTTTCGGACATTTTCCTCTTTTTTTACAATTCAAGAGTTGCATGCCTGTGTGATGAGTCATGCTCTCCCAATTGGAGCATGACGTGGTTCTCTTAGTGGATTTCATTTTTTTTCTCAAGATGTCTTTCTGTTCGGCGTTCTCTTTGCAGAGACCCAGACAACATCAGCCTGGCCCCTGTGGAGCTGATGATTCCCCAGCGTAGTACCTCCAGCACCGAGTCCATCGGTAGGTGGAACCCATCTCAGCCCAGTTGTACCCAGCTTTGCCTGCACTCTGTCAACCATTGCACCCAGTTGTACCCAGCTTTGCCTGCACTCTGTCCACCGTTGCACCTAGTTGTACCCAGCTTTGCCTGCACTCTATCCACCCTTGCACCCATTGAACCCACTGTGATTAGACTTGCATGGGCCCCATCAAGATGCATCCCAGTTGTACCCAGCCTTGCCTACATCTTGGCCCACCATGCCCACCTTGTACCCACCCTACCACCCATTGAACCCATTGTCACAAGACATGACTAGACTTGCATGGGCCCCATTCAGTTGGAACCCAGTTGTACCCAGCCTTGCCAACTGTACATTCTGTCCCACCTTGCACCCACCTGCCACCCATTGAACCTACTGGAACTACATGTAGACTTGCATGGGCCCCATCCAAATGGAACCCAGTTGTACCTAGACTTGTCTGATCCCCAGTGCAGTCGTGTCTGCAACATTACCCGCATGAACCCATTTCAGATCTCCACCAAGCTTGTTTATTGCATTGCGCCCGTCCAGACAGAACCCAGCTGTACCCAGGGCTTTTTTTTTTCTTCTTCAATTTGAGTCAAACAAATCAAGGGAAAACTTACTGTGACCATTTGAAGACTATTGGTGTTTATTTTTGCTCAAAGCTCATAGCCTGCCTGTCGCCGTACCACCTTCATCGCCGTACAAGAGCACGGATGAAGACAGTGGAGTTGTCTCTGGTAAGTATCCAAGTGTAAGAGTATGACCAAATGGAACTAAAAAGGCCTCGGTACCTCCAGTGTTCGAGAAAAAAAAAATATCAAAATCAAATTGAAAAGACATCTACAAAACGAATGAATTTTGACCAACTTTGAAAGACTTGAAGATTTGCTGGGATGAACCACCTAAATTGATTGGCTACAGTTTCAGATTGTACACAGGTCTATGGAAGCCTCCACCTAGTGACTGCCCCCAATTGTTTTGTCAGCCTAGGCAATGAAGAGAGTCATCCGTTATGGATTTGATGAGCAGAGCCATAGAGTGAAGCCACTTAATCCATTCACCCGACCTCGGCCTCATTACATGCTTACTGGCATGCCCTCCCTTCCTCCAGTCCGCCAACAGCTGGCCTGTCAGGAGTCGTTAGCGCCGTTCAGCCAAGAGTGGCGCCAACTGCCACGCAGCCACATGAAGAACAGTACACAGTCCTGCCAGGCTGGTGTTATGAATAAACTCAAGGTCTTCTTACAGTATAAACATGTATCTCAAAACCTAGAGGGCCTGACGTTTTGATCCTAGCAGGACCTTTCTGAAAGGCAAAGCCTTTGCCTTTCAGAAAGGTCCTGCTGGGATCGAAACGTCAGGCCCTCTAGGTTTTGAGATTTATGTATTGCAGGTCATTTTAGTCAGTGAGCAGTTTGCAACAATTTTTGTATCAAATTCAGTAAATACATGTATATAGACTATACTCATCCTCACTCTGTGAGCCTTTGCCTTTCAGAAAAGTCCTGCTGGGATCGAAATGTCAGGCCCTCTAACTTTTGAGATTTATGTATTGCAGGTCATTTTAGTCAGTGAGCAGTTTGCAATAATTTTTGTATTAACTTCAATAAATACACGTATATAGACTATACTCATCCTCACTCTGTGAGTGAGTGGAAGGGTTAATAGCTCCTCTGGCCTTTGAACTTCAACCTCGTGACCCTCCTTTCTCTCTTCCTGCCTCCACCCCCCTCCTCCTCCCTCCCCGGCGGTCGATCGCAAACCACAGGGTCTGGCAACAACAGCTTCCTCACGCCCTTCCCGTCGCCCGGCAGCAGCGTCAGCAGCGTGTCTAGCAACCAGAGCAACAGTTTCCACCGGCGATGGATGCGCAACCAGGTGACCAGCCTGGAGCACGGCGTCCGCCGGAAATCCTCGCTGGAGACGATCACAGTCGAAGAGGTGGGTCTTGCCAAGGGAGCCCATCCCAACGGGGACCGCTTGGGGGCTTTCCCTCCCCCCTGCCCTCCCCGACCGAATGAAACAAAAACTGTTTGGGAGCGTAGAGACCAGGGCCCATTTTCATACAGCCACTTGAGCCTAGGTGTCACTTGTGTTCTCAGGGCTCGACCTTAACACTAGCCCGGCTGTCATTGTCTAGAAAGAACAGCTGCGGGCTAGTAAAATGTCCCACTTTGCTAGCCCGGCGGACTAGTAAAAAGTAGGCAGCAGTGTGGTGGCAAAAACAATGCGGGCGGGGATGAGAAATAGAAACTAATCATTTTGTTTTATACTTGACCTAATAACCTTGTGTTAAATTCAATATTAATTATACAGGGCTAGTAAAACTTGCTGCAGGCTAGCAAAAAGCTCAATTTACTTGCCCGGTGGGCTAGTAAAAAAATAAGCACGAGGCTTGGGCCATAGTCTCACCTTGATGACCAGGAAGCCAGAGATGGGAAATGTTTAATAACCTTGTGTTAAATTCAATATTAATTATACAGGGCTAGTAAAACTTGCTGCAGGCTAGCAAAAAACTCAATTTACTAGCCCGGTGGGCTAGTAAAAAATTAAGCGCAAGGCTTGGGCCATAGTCTCTCCTTGATGACCAGGAAGCCAGAGATGGGAAATGTCAGGAACAGTTAGTTTAAAAGAAATGTAAGCGGGAGGCTTGTATGAAGCACTAAAAATCCAGCTACAAGTCAAATGCAATTAGCATCATTTGAAATCAGGAGCCAATTTTATGAAGCCGCTTTAAGCACCCATATACTCAGAGTTCGCATTCAAACAAACAGCCTGAACTCTCTGGACAATTTTGATCGTTTTGTGAAAAGAACCAAGAAAATTAGACTGGATTGGGGACTTGAACCCGAGACCTCAGGTTTAACGTACTGTTGCTCTCACAACCTGAGCTATCCGGCCCTTCAATGGCGGCCTTCCCAAGTAATCAGCTGTCTTCTTCTTTTTTTTGGAACGGAAGCACCAGACAAAAGATTGAAAAGATTTGCATGAAATCTACAAAACGTCAATTTGGGTGAACAGATTTCCATGTCAAAAATTAGGAGGGCCTGACGTGTCGATCCTAGCAGGACCTTTCTCAAACAGATGTTGTATAACAAAATTCACAACATGCTGTCAAGCTGCCTTTGAGAAAGGTCCTGCCAGGATCGAAACGTCAGGCCCTCCTAAATTTCTGATATTCTCTTTTTGCTCATGTTAGTCAGTAAGCAGTTGGCAATATTTTTTGGCATATTACTGTAGATTTCCATTTGTAATTTTTGTTTTTTTTGTTTTTGTGGTCAGCCTCTCAATAGGAGACGCCACCCAAAGATCGGCATGGGCGTGGTCATCTCCCTGTTCCAGGAGGCGGAGCCGGAGAGGCGTCGTCACTTCCAGACGTTCTTCTTCTCCCACTTCACTCTCTTTGAGGGCCACTTTCACCGCCTCGGCCTGGCTGTTGAGAAGGCGCTGTCTGCCCAGCGTCGGACCTTCATCCTGCCCATCATGGACGTAAGGAAGCTCCTCTCCTCTCTCTCTCCCTCTCCTCCTCCACTATTTCCTTAACCCTAACCCCCTACCATTTATTTGGTAAGATATAACCTGAATCCTGCAAAATCCTGCAATCCTACCTTGTTCAAAGCTCCATGTGACCTGAATCCTGCAAAATCCTGCAGTACTGGCTACTGTGGACCATTGCCTGAATCCTGCAAAATCCTGCAATCCTACCTTGTTCAAAGCTCCATGTGACCTGAATCCTGCAAAATCCTGCAGTACTGGCTACTGTGGACCATTGCCTGAATCCTGCAAAATCCTGCACTGAGCTAATGGAGTTTTAGTCCACATTCTAAACAAAAACTCTTTTCAACTTAGAACAATGGGCCCTTTTTCGAACGGATAATCTTTTGACAAAAGCCACAAGGACGTCCGAATTGTTACCAGCATCCTGCATTTTCCTACAGACAAAATCGCCTTATGCCCTCAATCCTGCTCATTCCTACGGTACAGTGTGTCAACTATCATGTGCCCTCAATCCTGCAAAATCCTTCTCCAGCACTTTGAAACTAGTAGCCTGTATCCTGCATTTTCCTACAGTGACATAAATCCCTAATGCCCTCAATCCTGCACAATCCTGCAATGTGTCAACTCTCATGTGCCCTGAATCCTGCAGAATCCTGCAAAAGGCAAATAGGATTCTGCTGGATTTGGCAATGCACAACCATTTGACTACAATTAAAAAAAAAAAAAATCCAGCTATCAAAAACTTTTACAATTACTAAATATCACTTTCAAACTCACACCCCCTTCCTCTGCCCTTCCCCAATCCCCCCTCTTTCCCCCCGCCACCTCCCCCAGGCTCTGGACAGCTTCCGTTCGGCCGTCCACACTCTGTACTGCGCTCCGAGGATCCAGCGGCCCATCTGGCTCAACATGATGACCTACCAGATGCAGAGGGGCCACCTGTGCGAACACCTAGTGCACGAGATTGCCGCCGCGCTGGACGCGCACAACAGCAAGCAGACCAACTTGTGAGTGGCCGGGCAGGGCAGACCCTCGATCGTTCACACTGAAGCCCCACAATAGCGCCAATGTTACCGCTGATCTGGCAATTCATGCAACAACTGATGTCAAAAAACATTGTCTGTCATGATACATATTGCTTAAAAGAGTCTTTGTCTACAGTTTGGACAATAGCGGCGTCCAAATTTTGAAATTTACTACGCATGCGTAGCGGCTTTCCGGCGCGATGGAGTTAAGTATCAACATTTGCTAAAGCACCAAAAATCACGATTCAGAGGATCAGCTAGCCTACCGAAACTTCACTTTCATTTCGTGGCATTCATGTGCTCTGAAAAGTGGCGTGGTCCAGAATGGCTAAGCATTAAATCTCCACAAAGTCTCCACATTTTGCTCTCCACCATGCATACTTCAAACCTTCAAAATCTGATCTAGGTCCTGCTAGGATCGAAACATCAGCCCCTCCTGCACTGTTCTGAGGATTTGTGTTGAAGACATGTTTTTGTGTGTGTGTGTGTGTTGTTTGTGCGTAGCTTCTTCAGTCGTCTGCTGACTGCCGTTCTGATGCATCACCTGGCCTGGGTGCCCACTGTCATTCCGGCCGAGTCTGCCCCAAGCCGTGCCTACCTGGACAAGCACTCCTCTACCCTGGTACGTGAAATCCACTGTCAGGCCTTACCATTATCATCTGTTTGGAGAACTGAATGGCAACCCTTTTTGAACAATTTTGAAAAAAACAAACAAACAAAAAACACTAACTGTATGTGATCCCTGAGCTGCCGTAGCCAGGTTTACAACAATCGGTTTAAAGATATAACATGATGTTGCACTAGAAAGCAGGAGTCGCGGGTTCGAATCCTGTCCGAGCTGCCTGAATTTTTTTTTTTTTCAGGCAGCGGGCAATGCACTGGTCATTCGGTGCTTATTACGTCGAGCAGGGCAAACCCTCGTTGAACAACTGGTTGTTTGCATCTGAATGAAAGCGGGGGCGTGATCCCTGGAGATATGCAGTTAATGGTTGAATTTTTCTGACAGGTGCCCCCATCCCAGCTAAGACTAGTTGACTATATGGGAAGGCCGCTGTCTAGATAGCTCAGATGGTATGCAAAATCAGAGGTCTCGGGTTAGAATCCCTGTGCAGTGGAAATTTTCTTCGCCATTTCAATGCCGAATAAGTGATAGGTTTGTGGTGACACCGTGCACTTTCTCTTTTGTGAGTAAGTGCGGTTCTGAAAAGAACATTTCAATGTTAACAAACTTTAACAACAAATTTTGAGTTGATTTTCTCATAGTTTCTTTTTTCTTATTGTCTTTCTGCAGCTTGACATGCTGGCCAAGTCTCATCCATACAACCCTCTCTGGGCGCAGCTGGGGTAAGGTATTTTTTTTCCCTCAAGTAGCTACAGGTACATGTACATATCTCTGATACTTTTGTTGCCATTTTCCAGTTTGGGTTGAATATGGAATGCCAGGGATTTTATCACTGAGGCAGGCAAGGCCTGGTCTGATTTTGTTTATAACCACTTGCCTTGGCCTAGGATCAGCTGTGAGAATGCAGTGTCCTTTTTAGAGTGCAAAGGCCATTCAGTGAACCACAGTGCCTGCATTCAGCTGACTGATATCAGGGACTGTGTGGATGCAATGACCCTATTCAGAGTGCACACAGTGGGCTATTCAGTGAACCATAGTGCCTGCATTCAGCTGACTGATACCAAGGACTGTGTGGATTCAATGACTCTATTCAGAGTGCACACAGTGGGCCATTCAGTGAACCACAGTGCCTGCATTCAGCTGACTGATACCAGGGACTGTGTGGATGCAAGGACCCTATTCAGAGTGCACACAGTGGGCTATTCAGTGAACCATAGTGCCTGCACTCAGCTGACTGATACCAGGGACTGTGTGGATTCAATGACCCTATTCAGAGTGTACAGAGTGGGCCATTTAGTGAACCACAGTGCCTGCATTTAGCAGGACTCCTACTTAGGGCACCCAGGAAATAGTGATTACTGATTCAGGTGCATTTGCAATTCCCAGGTTTGCAATATTTGAAATTTTTATTGGGGAGAATGCATGACTGACATTGTTTTTTTTGCCGCGTTGTCCACACAGGGACATCTTTGGCGCCATCGGCTACCCCGTCAAGGTTGCCAAGACGATTGTCGTCGGTCGGCGCGCCGACGTGGTCTGCCGCCTCCTCTACATCCTCAGCTACTTCATCCGCTGCAGCGAGGTCCACGAGATCTCCGAGCAGCGGGAGAGGTTTGGCTTTGAGCACCTGGCGCCCTCGCAACTGCCGCCGGCGGCAGAGGGGGCAACTGCGGGAGTCTTGGCAGAGCCGGAGACGACGGAGACGAGAAGGGCCAGGAGAGGAGCCGCCTCATCGGACTCATTAGACAGCGGCCTGGAGAGCTCGGAGGAGCGGCCGTCCGTGGCCGGAGACAAGACGGACAGTCCGGCCGGCCGGCCGTCCGCCGAGAGCCGAGCGACTCGATACGGGGCTGATGGGGTGACGATGCTGGCAACGGCGGACGGGAAGAGCCCGGCCGAGAATCAAACGTGGAGTGCAATGCCGCCCGGGGTCCAAACAAAACCCCCAAGTGCCATGGACAACGGGAAATGTCCCGGGGAGGACGCCAGGTCGGAGCTCAGAGGCGGGGACGGCCTGGAGCTGAACTCTAAACCTCTGGAGGGGAGCGTAGCGGCCGTGGCCAGGCCAGAGAGGCCGTCCTCCGGAGGATTGTACCCCGACCTGCAAAGCATCCTGTCGGGATCTGCCAACAGGCTGCCAGCCAGTGGGGAGTCTAGCGCCCTCACCCCTTGCCCGTCGGACCCCACGAGCGCGGCTGCGCCGGCACTTTCCGTCCAGCTTCGGGACGCGGGGGAGCTGATGCCCAAGACGGAATGCGCCGTGGCCGTCGGTCGCGCGGCAACTACGGACTCGAAGGACGCGATCCATTTTACCTCAGCCATTGGGCCATTTGCACGCCCCAAGGCATCCACTGCGGAGGAGTCGGTCTCGGACTCCGAAGCAGAGCGTTCGCCGGACGCGGAGCGCCGAGCCGGACTCGGTTGCGAGCGCAGCTCCCCGCAGAGTCCCGCGGAGCTGGTCGAGTCCGAGAGCTGGCCGGGCCACGACAGATCACCCGAGGCGGTGAGGGGCGGCCGGCCGGGCGAGGGCTCCCCGAGGGCTACCCGCGGGTCGGGCAGTCCCGCGCCGACCGGCCTCTATCCCACGGTGGACCTGAGCACTGGCAGCGTGGAGGCCACCCCGGTAGCGTCCACGGACAGCACGGACACGGAGAGCCTGGATGGGACTCCGCCACTGCCCCGCCGCAACAAGCGCTTCCCCCTCACCAGCCCACTGGCCCGCGCCTACCAACAATCCCTCCGAGCCAAAGAACTGGACGGGCAGCCCGCTTCGGATGCCGGCACCCACAACTCGGTCAACGCAGAGGAGCCGACGTCGCCTCTGAAGCCGCAGCAAGGCGGCGACAACGACGACGACAGCAGCGCTCACCAGCCTGCCGCAACTCGGCCGGACGGCAACAGCAACGGTGACGACCCGCGAGCCGAAACCCGGCGACCCGGCCCCTTGGCCCCGCCGACCTCCCTCGCCCTTCAGGCTGGGGACCCCCAGGCTGACGCAGCCTCTAGAGGGCAGCAGACGACTCCAACGGGCCAGGGGCGCAGGTACCGCCGCTGCTTCTCCGCCTCCTCCAGCGCGTCCTCGGGGTACAGTGACAGCACGCTGATGGACCATGAGGAGCTGCCCATGATCTTGTAAGTACTGGAGCAACCAGCCCAGAAATTTCAATTCTATAAGTGAAATTCCTTCTTCAGAAAATCAGCCATCGTCCTTGCTCCTTAGGCCTCTTGTCAAAAAGATCATCGGTTGGGTATCAGATGATTTGACCCGTCCGATGACGTTTTCCACCCGATAGCCATCGTGAATTTTTCACCCCAGAGTCCAGTACAATCGGCTTTCTACCGGGGGACATTTTATCGGTCGGATGAATTCAACCGGCACTCAACCGATGATCTTTTTGACAAGAGACCTTACACCCAACACAATTTTCATGGATTCCGGGATGTTCGTTATAGTTTCATTTTATTGTCACATCACTTGACTCATGAGAAAACACTCGACACACTTTGTCTAGAAGAATTTTCTGATTCGTTTTTACAGTAGTAGTAGTATACATGTACAGTCTGCAGTCCGCCAGAACCACATTCAGTGGAGTATCCAGTATCGGATTGGATTTTGTAATCGCCCTTGAAACTGTGAAAGAGGCGAGGGGGTCATTCTTATAGATGTCCATTCTTCATGTCACCAGTTCAGAGCCTGTCACTCCGGAGAGCAGACCGGGCGAGAGCTACGTGGACAACTTTGGCCGTTCCCTGCTTGGCGGCTACTCCAGCACCTACGTGGCTGACATGGCCCTACACGGCGTGGCCGAGGTGGACCGCAAGAAGGTGCAGGCAGACCTGGTCATGGCCCGACAGGTAACGGTGAATGGATGGGAACCAGTGCAGTGATAAGAAGGGGGGGGGGGGGTGTGGTTGAAGCTTCTGTTGGCTGGTTGGTGTTGGGATAAGTTTTGTGCACGTATTAACCTGGGCACTTTGGCAAAGAGATTGGATGTTGTGGTTTTGTTGCAACAGGCCACTTTCCACTGCCCGTGAAAGCCACACAGGTGTTTTTTTTTGGGGGGGGGATAAACAATCAGGGGCATAAAATCCCGTGAAATAAATAAATGAGTACACACATACATGTACCTGAATCTGTATCCTTGTGGAGACATGGCATTGTTCTCGTGCACTATACAACATGTGTGAGAAACAATGTTTTAAAAATGCTCTTATTTCAACCACATTCCTTTTCCTGGGTAGAAATGTGGACCATATGTCCCTTTTATATAATACTTCAAATTGCGCTCCAAATTAGTAAACTCGTTGTAACATCAAGTTCACTAAAGTCTTTTCATCCCATTTTTGACATAATTTTTGGAAAGAATTGTTTCTATATTCTACTAACTTAAAACTAACTTTAATTTTCATATATCATATTGTAAATTGTATTTCTCTTGCCGTAATGGTTCATTTTGTCCATGTATTTTACAATCTTGAAACAATTTTTTATTTTATTTTTTATTTTTCTTTATGTACTTTTGTGTACTCTTCACTGTAAATTGGCCATTGGCCACAATAGTGATGAAATAAAGTAAGAATTAAAAAAAAAAAAACAATTAAAAAAATTCTCTCTCCTCTCTTCTTCCACTCAGCATTCTGTCCTGGACGAGGACATAGCGGAGGCCGTGGCCATCGTAGCCGACACGGACAGCTGGACGGTGGAGCTGCTGTCCAGTGGCCAGGCCGGCGGGACCAGCGAGCGGCCCCAGCCCGTGGAGGTGCCCTGGGCGGAATGCGTCCACAACCTTCTGGAGTCGGTGGAGGACATCTGCCGGCTCCGGATGCCCTCGGACTTTGTGAGTCCTTGCGCGCTGCGGCGCCGCGCTTCAAGTCTCCCGCTTGAGGTTTTTTTAACTAGCCCACCGGGCTAGTAAATTTAGATTTTTGCTAGCCCGCTGCAAGTTTTACTAGCCCTGTATAATTAATATTGAATTTGATACAAGGTTATTACATGTAGGTCAAGTAAAACAAATTATTAGTTTCTAATGTACTTTCTAATCACCGCCCGCATCATTTTTTGCCGCCACATCACTGTCTGCTTTTTACTAGTCTGCCGGGCTAGCAAAGTGGCTCATTTTACTAGCCCGCAGCTGTTTTTACTAGACCATGACTGTCGGGCTAGTGCTAAGGTCGAGCCCTGCGCTGTCATCTCTTTTTATCATCTCAAAAAGAAACCTTAGAGTATTAATATACAGCAATGTTGCAAACTGCTCACTGACTGAAGTCACCAGAATGCAAGTCTCCAAATTTAGTGGGCCTGATGTTTCGATCCTGCCAGGATCGAAATGTCAGGCCCACTAAATCTTCAGATACATTGAGAGTCTCATTTCTCACTTAACCTTTATATGTAAATAAATGGCCTGAAATTGAGTATGGAAGTATATCATCATGAGAAGAGTAATACGCAGAAAAAAAAATGCAAACTGTTTAATGCAAAAATGCAAATATCAAAACATAAATATCTCCAAATTTAGTGGGCCTGACGTTTCAATCCTAGCAGGACCTTTCTCAAAGGTAGTTTTCAAACTTGCGATGTGGATGACGCATTTCCTGACCATTCAACCGTGTTGCCTCAGCATCCAGTAGGGCAATGACTGACACCTTTCGTTTGTGAAAAATAGGAAAGAAAACTTCTACTGGAAGATGATATTTAAACCCGTCAAAGTTTTCTTTGCCATTTCTCAAGTTGTTCTCAGTTCCCAGTTGTTTTTAGCTGCTTTCAAAAGTTCCCAGTCAGTTTTTCCTGTATTTATTTGACGTAAATTTTGCTAACGATCCTTGTTTTTGTTTTTTTTGGAGTAATATGCAAAAAAACATTGAAAACTGCTTTCTGATCAAAATTACCAAACTGCAAATATCAAAAATTGATGTTTCTCTTTGATCTTCCCCCCTCTTCTCACAAAGCCCTACCCTACTCCAAGCCCTTCCCTTTGATCTCACCCTACCAGCTTTCCTCTTTGCCCTTTGCTTGTCATCCGTGTCCTATTCACTCTCGAACCCCCCTTCCTTCTTATACATGTATCTGGTTTTGCCCTTGTCACCCTCCTTTGAGAAGGGTCAGGCACACTAATTTTTTTTTTTCATTCTTTCTTCCATCTGTGCAGTGCCTGATGCACCTAGAGGACAAACTCCAGGAGGTGTACTTCCGCAGCAACGCCCTGGCTAGCTACCTTGACCAGAACCCGCGGGCCGGGGCCAGGGAGCTGACCGGCATCCTGGGGCTGGAGCCCTCGGACCTTCCGCTGCTACTGAGCGTGGTCAGTGTCCACTCCCCCAGCGTCATACGCAGCGTCCTGCGCGAGACCTACGAGAAGCGGTAGAGAGCGGCGGCTTCTGTTTTTCCCAGTGCTTTTTTGGTGGAGGAGAGTTGACCACTTTGCCCTAGGATGTCTGAATTTTTTTGGGTTTTTTTTTTTGGGGGGGTGGGCCTCAGTGATGCTGCTAGGGCCCTCCGAATCATGCACCACTCTTAAACAGACTCTTTTTAGCCTACATCCATACATACACTGCACCACTCTTAAACATAGTCTCTTTTCAGCCTACATTAATACATACGCTGCACCACTCTCAAACATAGTCTCTTTTCAGTCTACATTCATACATACACTGCACCGCTCTCAAACATAGACTCTTTTCAGCCCACATTCATACATACACTGCACCACTCTCAAACATAGACTCTTTTCAGCCCACATTCATACATACACTGCACCACTCTCAAACATAGACTCTTTTCAGCCTACTTTCATACATACACCGCACCACTCTCAAACATAGACTCTTTTCAGCCCACATTCATACATACACTGTTCATACCTTTTGGATTTATAAAGGACTTTTTCCCAAAGGTTAAAAACCCAACTACCGGTACATACATGTATACATGTAATAGCACACGAAATATACAATACGGTTATCAGTTACAAGTTTACAACTAGTGTACCAAACCGATAGATGGCAGTGTTTATCATGGCACACACCTGGTTTGACATCAGCTGCTCGCGGAATGTCCAGATGAGTGGTAAAAATTGCGCTATTTTTCAGGATGGTGTTATGAACTATCGAGACGGTGGATAATTTAGAATCCTCTGTGTAGCAGTCGTACATACTAAACAGTGTGCCCAGCACAAAGTGGTTAAAATGGTTCAGTGGTCTCGGCAAAACTCTACTCTTATTGTCTTTTCTTCGTTTCTCTTTGTTTTGATAACCATTACCTCCTTCCAGAAAACAAGTCAGGCTGTTGTAAAAAGTTTTTCTTTTCCTCAAAGAATAAATTGTATTCAGGTGAAATAAGTTTCCTTTTTAATCAGAAGTCATTGTATGTACATTTACGTGTGTCAGCTATCTTTGCCTCTGTGTCACGCAGATTAAAATGGTGATAAATTTGAATTTTATTTTGATGGAAAAGCACGCAATATTTAATGGCAAAAGACCCTGTGGGAAAACAGGCTCTGTTGAGGATGGTCTTCACGCTTAAGCTTATTTGATACTCCTCAGCTATCAAGATTCGTTCCCGATCCTTGGGAAGTAGTACATGTAAGATTTCATGGCGTCGTACTTACAGCAGAGAGACTTTGAAAGTATATGGCTGAATTAGAAACAAGAATACTGCTGTTGCCAGTTTTAGAACAATTGGATGTTTTCATCTGAATGAAAATAGGTGTTTGATCCCTGGAGATATACGGTAGGGCAGATACTGGCTAAATGCTGACTGGCGCCCCTACAGGTACCCCTCTTATAGTTGACTATTTGGGAAGGCCGCCATCTAAAGGCTAGACAGCGCATGTTGCGCTGGTAGCTAAACTAGACGTCTCGGGTCAAGTTCAGGACATTTTCTTTGTCATTTTGTTTAAATTGTTCAAAAGTTCCCAGTCATTTTTTCCCCTTTCTGTTTGTTTGGTTTAGATCATTTTCTTCTGTACATTTAGCACAAGAAAGCACCATAAATTCGAAAAATGTCATTTGTAAATGATTTTTTTTTCAACAGTTCATGAGAACGCTATCGGAGAATTTCCTGTCTTTTCCTAGTTTTGTTGCAGTAGAAAGAAAATTAGAAAAAAATTGTCATTGTGGGTAATATCCCGTCATCTCTAAACAAATTGAAATCATAATCACGCATTTTTTTTAAAAGAGCAAAAAAAGAAAGCAGAACTCAATGGCTTTTATGCAGAAAAAAAACATAGAAAGTAGATTTCCTTTTTTTACAAAAATGTGGATGAAACCAGTTATGGATTTTCCACCGATAAAGCTGTGTACATATGGTTGACATGCTGCAAGTCAGGATTATTGAAGAATATTCAATTGTATATTTGTGAATTTATTAGAGTTATTTATAAAAAAAAAACGTCTTTTCTTTTTCTATGATTAAATATTTAATTGATAACACAAACGAAAATGAAAATAATCAGACAATTTTTTATAAAAATAATTCTGTTACTCCATGGTTAGTACAGGATACTTTTTTCACATGTACAAGTTTAGTTTAAATGACTCTTCGTTCACAGTACATCATCAGTCCATTGCTGTTTTGTGTTACTGTTAGCGGAGGACTTAATCTTAGATTTTCTACTTCTAATTTGTAATCCCTACATCTTTTCTATGCATGTGGGGGAAAAACAACAAAGCCGTGCCAGTCTGCAGCAGTTGGAAGTGTGAACCCTGTATAGTCCATAACGTTTGTTTTGTTTGTGTCGACATCAAACCTAAAATCGATTTCAGTCTAAGCAAGGGGTGACATTTTGTGTATCTTTGGTGATATTGGTGATCCAGGTAACCATTTCTTATTCATTTGCTGAGCAGATTCAAAGAATGGTACTTTCTCTGTAGTGTACTGCTGTTCAGGAGGTTTCATTATATGTGACTCAGTGCAGGAAAAGGGGATATAATTTGCGCTATGCATTTGCACACAATGGCCCGCCCAATGTTGAGAGATTGAAATTTTCCGTAATTTGTGTATTTTTTTTTTCCTCCTGAAATCATATCTTCAATGCTAATACTTTCAGGTTTTATTCACCAAAATTTACGTGGTTATGACATTGGGACATGCCGGCATGTGCCTACACCTACATGTATCAGTCGAGTCAGGTTTTTCAAAGCCTGTTTTCGCGCCTTTTGTAATTTTAACTCCATGGACCTAATTGATATGCAGATGTCATTACTACAGAAGTGAAAGTGGTATAGAGCTCTGTTATATACCCAAAGAAATCTTACAATGTGGGATTTCCAGACATGTATCTACTTATTTTTATCACCTTTTCCTGGAGCCAGTCACATATGGTAATACCGGTAACTCCATTGTCTATCTTGAGCTCTTTCTTAAAGGCCCTATACAACATTGGTAAAGGTCAAAAGATAGCCACAGTTTGTGTGTTAAACCATTTAACGTCCAAAAAAAGCAGTCCTGCGAAGGTTTTAGCTCAAACATTTCAAATGGTGATCAGAGAAAGTAGAAGAAGGTAAAAAAAAGTCACGGTTTTTGCACCATTCTGTAGTGTAAGAAATAGTTTATGCCTTGCAAGTAATAAACTATTTGTCGATGTTTGAGTGATGATTTGTAGGGAAGTACAGCATCCCAGACCGTAAAATTTTAACATGAGGATTCTATCATGACCATCTACAAACTGTAAATTAGAAGGAAATCTGTGGTCATCGATGTTTTCCGATCTTCCCAATGTTGTATAGGCCTTTAAGGCCTTTGATACTGCTCTCTCCCTCACATGCTACAAGGTACCTAGGATCATTGTCCACCTCCTTCTTCTGGCCTCCCTTGTAGTTGTCCCTCAGTGATGCTGTTCCCAAGGTTCATTATCATCATCATCATGTCTAAGGATATGTCCTCTCAATTTCTGTTGCTCTTATTTGAACCCCAACCTGAAGAGCATAAACCCTGGTCTCTTTGGTTGTTTCAAAGTCCTGATTAAATCTCAATGTAATTTAGTAATTTATTGATAAGGACATTTTAAGAGGGGCCTGAAACTTGGAATATGTCGAGCTTGGTACATTGTGTAGGTCCAAGTCTCATGCATTTTTTATTAAATAATTGGTGTTTTATTGTACTCAGGTTAATCTGTTCTAAAGCATTATCAAACAGTTTCCATTTACATGTGGAAGTTGGAAGAAAAGATTTTGTAACTCGGCAAACATCACTCACTTTTTCTTGTGATAGGAATAAGTGCCATTTTCCAGACTTGTCAATAAATCATGGCCTACAGGTTTTTCATTTCAACATACCAATTGTGTCTCAAACGACCTATTTATTTCACCATGTTAAGGGATAAGTAGGTTTGTAAAACCAATTGATGAAAGCTGACGCAATCGATGACCTACACATGTACCACTGACTCCTGAGGTGGTTTTTTTTTGGGGGGGGGGCAATCGCCGAAGTCCCAATTTTGATCAAATTTTGATAAAAACAGGGGGTGACCCTTGCCATTGTTAAATTTGTTGTCATAATTTTGATACCTTTTTTCAAAATGTTAACGTCCATAAAATGGGTGCCAAGAGTTACCATTAGTCTAGAAGGCATACTTACTGTCTCCTTGGATCAACTTGAGCCCACCGGAAGAAGCGTCCATTTTAATCAAATTTGATGCAAATCATAAGGGGTGTCAATTTAACATAACATAATATTCATAATTATTCATAATATTGTGGACGTACCTGCCACTCTGCTAGGTGCATTCAGGTGCATGATCCCAGGATCATTCTCTCACGGCATTGCACGTTTTTTTGTTTTTTTGAGAAATTTTTAATAAAATTCACAAGGGGTTCCTCTTGCCATTTTCCCTTTGTTTTTGTCATATTTTCTAGAATTTAAAAAATCAATATTATAAAAACCAATTTATAATATGGGGCCCTAGCTTAATTACTGACGCCTAGGATCTCATTCTCATGACTCTGGAAGATCTTATTTTTACCCAATTTTAAGAAAAATCACAAGGGTTTTCCTCTTGGCATATTCTTAATATTTCGCCCAAATATAGGACTTTCAAATTTAAAATAATTAAAGTGATATACATAAATGTTGCAAACTGCTTACTGACTAAAATTACCAAAATGCATATCTTAGAATTTAGTGGGCCTGACGTTTCGATCCTAGCAGGACCTTTCTCAAAGGCAGAGTGACAAAATTTTTGAAATCGTGCTCACTCTGCCTTTGAGAAATGTCCTGCTTGGATCGAAACGTCAGGCCCACTAAATTTTAAGATTTGCATTTTGGTAATTTTAGTCAGTAAGCAGTTTGCAACATTGTTGTATATCACTTTATATCAAATGTTTTTACTTTTTTTATACAATATTTGCCACAATTTTTCAAACTCAATAGAAAGGTCATCCATACAAATTACCTTGCTTGTACATATAAGAAAAGTGAGGTCCAAATCTCATTGCTAATATTGTCATTGTTTTATTCATTGCTTGTTTGTTACCAATTGTTCAAGTACAAAATCACAGGGCTGGGCCTTATAGATAGGCACCTGGATGCACTTCAAATACCACTATTCAATTGTGCTCAATTTCACATTACTCCCAAATGCACAGGCCTCCCAAATGATCCACTACTAATCAAGAAATATGAAATTCTCGGAAATAGCCCGCCCACGGATAAGTATGCAGCTACATGTACCTGACTAATAATCTGTTATGCAAGTTCCACATAGGCACGTTTGAACGAGCTCAAAGCCCTCCATACAAAAGCAGCCAAGGACAATTTAAAAAAATGACCTTCAAGTTAATGCACACTGAGATGGGTTTGCATATTTCAATTAATTATGCAAAATTAACTCTGTCTAATGAACGTCTGGGAATTGGCCAGGGTGAATTCAATTAGGGAAACTTGGAAGCTTGGGTGCGGTTCAATTTGAAAGGAAATCCATGTACAAATGCATAGAGGGCAGACATTTTAATCTTTCTCAAAATCGAAAAACAGTACATAAACTCTGATATGTACACAATGTACACACAAAACTGCCACTTTCATAAGTACTGTTCTGGTTCGGTCATTTTAGTCAACAAGCGTGGCTGCACACAGATATTATGAGACGGTATGACAAGTTGTGTAATTTCACAGAAAGCCTACATGTACCTCTGCCCAGTATCTTCCAAAAACTAAGACTCAGATAAACTGAGAAACATTTCATTAATCTTCAATAGATAAATCTTCTTCAATTCCCAAAATTATGAAACATTCATATACCCCTTTTATTCCTCAATCATGTGTGTCATGCCTTGCTCATTTCTAGATAATTAAAAAAAAACTGTCTACAAATGTTTCGCTCCAGCAACGTTTAAATCTCTCCTTTTATTCTTTATCTTGGATAGATTTTCTTTTATTCACCTCATGTCTTGCTTACAAATCGAGGATGTGCTTTTAAGAAAATTACAATAAAATAAACACTTAGACAGAAAAATACATACCACAAAATAAAAACATACTGAAAGGCCAAGGAATAACCAATAGAAGTCATCAATTCGTTATGCTGTGTTCAGAAACTAATGATGGAAAATCACATCTCCAAGGGCAACAGGGAATAAGATTGACAGTAGGCTACATAATTTAACCACTGTTGAATCTCACAAGCAGGGGTAAGGTTACATAATATCACCTTGACCTCACTTTGAATCCATGGCGGAAGACAAATGCCCCATTCCATTCATTTACTGCTTCCAAATTATGTAGACACTGCATGTTACCCTGATATGACATCAGGTCAAGCACAGGTTTAGACTAAAAAAAAGGCCAAGGTATACATACATGTACTCATAAGACTCATTTCATACAAGAACTTAAATGCATGCCCTCAATACTAATAAGGTTAATATAATGTACGTTAATACATTTGGAAAAAAAGACTATTGCAAACAAAATGTTCCACGTATTTGATTCATAATGAGACCAACACATGTACATGTTACAAGAACTCAAAGTGTTAAAACCAAAATAAGCATTTACAGTAAGAAGCATTGTGCGAAGATAGGGCGGTAGTCATGAGAGGGGAAATGACGAGTTATCAGGGGAGTAAAGTGCATCATGAAATATTTGGGGTTGGAGGTTGGGATGTCTTGGCCGCACTGTTTAATGGTACAGTACTTGAGAATGCAGAAGAAGCACTGGATGAAAGTACATGTAAGCCGATCTGAGTCCCTGTCGCAATAAATTAATGTGATCATTTAGCTGGTGACCTACAACATGTATACTGTACATACATACTGTAAATACATGTATGTGGAGTTTGCATTTTGAGCAGAATTTGTTTTGTGCTGACAGATTCATAGCAAAGTCTGAAGCCATATCACAGTACATGTGCTTCATGTACACTTTGGGGTTGATCACTTTAACCAAGCCAAACCAACTGCACCTCCGGATACCGGTAGTACGGTACAGGCAGTCTCTTAATACTTTAATAGAGGCTCCATGTACGGGATCTAAGCGATGGCAGCTTCGTTGAGCATTACCTTCGGTATTTCTCAGACATAAGCCGGGTATGATTCAAGTTCATCCCTTTGAAAAGCTAGAATCTCCAATGACAGAATGCATGCCACCCACATACATGTACACAAATAAAAATGTTAATGACACACTCAAAAAAGATTTGTATGGCATAACGGGAAGGTCCGAGGAAAAATCCTGATCCTGATTGCGAGAAATCACCACTTCAATTCATCTCTGCCTTTGACGTTTAGTAGATTTTCCCCCTTTTTTATCTTCTTTACAAAGACAAGGGTTGAAAAGTAAATAAATAAACAACCTACACTATGTATTTCTCTTTCAGACATTCTCCACACATTTGAAAAAAAAAAAAAAAAATTCATTCCATTGCCTGCAGACATTAACGGTGAAATCATGCTCCCTTTTAATACCAGTTATTAATTCATTAATGAATAAATGAAAAACAGAACAGAAAAAAAGTGAGGAACCAATGATAGTCAGCATAATGCATTGGGAACAATTTGGCCGGTTCCTTGTCTCCCAATAATGAAAGCAGAGGCTGGTCCTCACTCGATAGTCAGGTGCCGCTTCTATGGCGTTTATTTCAGTTCCGCTTTACAAATGAGCAGGGTGGGTGATCGACCAAGATGGCTCAAGCATGTCAACAATGAAAAGAGATAGCGATGGCCGTGCCCAAATTCACCAGCTGTGGCTTCAAATAATTATCATGCAACAGTCTATGGAAGCCACTTCTTAGCGGCTATAGGTAAACTCCCACAACCTTATGAGATACTGTCAGCCACAGCCAATGACTTGGCCAGTGGGCTTAATGCTCTGACATCAGCATGGCAATAATGGCTAAGCAATGGAGAAACAAAACCAACACAAAATGATGAGCCAATGGAGCAACTGTCCGCTTCGGTTTACCGCAAGTTACGCGCATAAGACCTACTGATCATGTACCTACTTGTAAGGGCTTGCAGGGGATGCCCATCAATGTGAATGTACCCAATTCCAGACTGTGGTTGGAAAAAAAAAAAAAAAAAAAAAGGGAACGAGGGGGGTGGGTTATGGTCGAGGCCGGGTGAGCAGACGGAGAGATGCCCCGGCTGTTTATGTGAAGGTCAGTCCGGCATCGTGGTATGTCTGGAAGATCTTCTCCAGGGAGTTGACGTAGGCGGCTGTGCGCAGGTCCAGGCCCAGGTTGTACTTCATGGCAGTGCGCATGATTTGCTGAATGAGGCAGGCAGGTGGGGAGGGATGACGGGAGGTTTGCGGCAAAGAGGAAAGCAAAGAGGAAGAGAATCAAAACGATTGAGAATCAACAGTTCTCGCAAATGCTGTGCACACAATAACAAGAGAAAATGTGTACAAGAACTGAAAAACACAAGCTACATTGTATAACTAACTACATCTACTAAAGACACAACCACAAAACAAATCCTAATCTCTGTGCATTTATGTAAAAAAAAGAAAAGAAAAAAAGATCCGGACTAGGACTTTTTTAAAACAGTTTTAAACTCTTGAGATTACAGTAGACTTTATTGAATGATCTGTCTGGAGTTGGACAAGATGAAAGCTTCCGACTCATGTTGCGATGATTCAACTGATGATTCTTCCAGACAACGGAAGAAGAAAAAAAAACAGCGCAGGCTGGAATGGCAACGTTGGGGTAGGAAAACGGCCGCTCCAACTCCAAGCGTGCAAAGCGATTGAAAATCAATCATTGGTATGTATGTATACGTGTAGATCAGCGAGTGTGCGGCTAAGCTTCAGACACCACTGGTAAGAAGCTCAAGTTGGTGCGCCGGTTGCCACAGACCGGCAGCGCTATCTGGGTTAGTCTCTATCTCTTTTTTGTCTTTCATTCTCTAGACAAAAGCGAGACCCGCCTTCAGAGTGGTGTTGAAGATTTTCTCCAAGGCATTGACGTAGGCTGCCGTGCGAAGGTCAAGGCCCAGAGAGTGCCGCATGCCTGTCCGCATTAATTGCTGATGGGAAACACAAGATAAGAGGCATGGAGGTTTATTCCAGAAGGGTGCCAAAGGAGGAGGTAGGAAAGGAGGGGGGTGGGGGTACTGGTAAGAGGCTGGAACCAGATGAAAATCATTAGGCTCTATGGCCCGCAAAGATTTTCCAAAATCCGGACGCATTATGGCATGACTGTTTGATGGAGCCATACTGACTATGCATAGACCGGTTCCAGTCCCAAAACTTGAGAGAAAGTACATGTACTTTGTACATGTAGGGCCAGGATACCAGTTTGAATTTGGCAATGCTTAACAAAATGGACTAAGACGACATCAGGCAGCCGCAGCTTTTCTTTGCGCATACTATTCATCCCACCAATATCCCTTCAATTTGGCAGCATCTTATGCAATATTAGCTGATACACTACCAGCTACATATGTATGGAGAATATACATGTACTCTATCCCCTAGTGCTCACGAAGCACACACATACATGTACGTGTACATGTGCATGTAGATGCTGATGGTACAGCGCATGTACATGTACATGAATGAACGAATGGAAAAAACTGCAGTAGAGCAAGCTTGTAGCTGTGCAAAGGCTTTGAAATCTTTATTTTGGTTAACCATCCATGTTCCTTCTCTTGTTAGTTAATTTTTGTTGTTATTCCACAGCATTGGCTAGAAAAAAAACCACTTACAGATGTGGTATACCGGTATACATTGTACAATGTAGCACCACAAGTTCATTTCAAACCCTGTACATGAACATGGTTGGTCCATCTTAAGAAGAGATGCAGCACACGTACAGTATGCTTGTTCCATAAGTGACAGACGGAAAAGTGTTGTCTGGAGTGGGTTTTGATCGAATTTGACAAACACAGCCTGGGAAGGAGGGATTCTGTTGATTTTAAAGACAGCACAGAATAAGTCAAGTGCATAGCATGCCATTATCAAAGCATCTCAATCGCAGTGCTGTAGTGCAATGTCAGTATAGGCACACAATATTATGCAAGGCTCGGGGTATGGGCATTAGAGAGAGAGAGAGTGACAGACATGAGAGAGTGAGAGACATGAGAGAGTGAGAGACTTGAGAGATTGATAGACATGTGAGAGTGAGAGACTTGAGAGAATGAGAGATTTGAGAGAGTGAGAGATTTGAAAGAGTGAGAGATTTGAAAGAGTGAGAGCTTTGAGAGAGTGAGAGATTTGACTAGACATTGTATTAGGCGCAGGCATCACTACGGTAATTAATAACTACCACCACCTATACAGCAAGCAACTACATGTATCAGTAAACGGAACAACATGAGATACTACAAGGCTACTGGTAAGCTGAGATACGCTGCTCCCCCCCAAAAAAAGACCATACTCAAACTGGTGGCAGGAAATTGGCAATCTGTAGGGGTAAATGCAGCCGTTGCGGTAAAGGGGGGCAGGGGAAATGATTTTTATCAAGTTTCAAGAGCACCAACCGACACCTAAAAACAATTCCCACTGTCTTAGAAAAATCTAAGTACACTTCAAAATCTCTACATGTATACACATTCTGTGCATCCATGATTTTGGACAGGACTTGGTTGCAAGTGACGACATGTGGGGAGATTTGTCGAAGCCACCGTGGAGCTAATAAAAGGACAAGCTTTGTACACCAGACGTCAGTGGTTTGAGTACAGGGTGTTTGTTATGAGGGTGAAGAGTACATGTACATACACATGTATGGACAAAATCATCAGGTACTGTATACAAAACATGACCTTCAGTACGGCCTTATTATTGAGAATTTCATCACGGCTGACCGGAACAATCTTCCCTTATGACAAAACTGTTTCTTGTTGACTGATTTTGCAATTACCTGCCATAGAAATATCTTCAATGAAAAAAAAAAAAAGGACGGGTTGATAATTGGAGCAATTATTTGGAGGAAGAGCTTGTGCTTTCAAAATTAATCCAGAGGGGAAAATATAACTAGCCTTTCCGATGATTTTGATATAGTTCAGTGTGGAAAACATATCTTGTTGATCAGAATTTCATCATCCATGGCAGAAAAACAAATTCTCTCCCCTCCCCCCTCCCAACAGCAAAGGTGCTGTTTCTGGCGCTTTGCTGAAGAAGAGGAGAAAGGCGGTTTGAAATTTGAAGGACAGTTGGAAGGGAAGAGACAGCACTGTTAAGAGTTTGAGTAGGTTTGTTTTAGCAGTTCAAACCTAAAACACATGGGAACTTTACAATGATCACGAAGCAGGGGATCCTCCGCTGGTAGTCGGCAGGCTGGGACCGGTTGAGGTTAGAACGTAAGGCCCGCATTTTGATACGTATGATAAACCTTGCTGATGGCCGAGGCATAAGCGGCGGTACGGATGTCCAGTAACAAATTGTGACGCATGGCTGTTTTCAT
The DNA here is from genome assembly GCA_949987565.1 of Luidia sarsii. Lineage (NCBI taxonomy): Eukaryota > Metazoa > Echinodermata > Asteroidea > Paxillosida > Luidiidae > Luidia > Luidia sarsii. The sequence goes on from OX465118.1 coordinate 10,444,600, forward strand.
GATTTGCTGGGAAATACAGATGAAGGAAGGGTCGGCACGTTACACAAACAATTCAGTCAGATGGTTGTGAATTCCAAGACACCCCCCCCCCCTTCCCAAGAAAAAAAGAAAAAAAGAAAATGCAAGATGAATTATGAAAGCGTGTTTCTGCTAAATATCCCTATATCAGGCATGCAACTCTTGAATTTAAAAAAAATGTCCTAACGAAACTGCGAGCGCGAAGCCCTTGCGGTGTGGGGTTTAGGGCCCTTAAGCAGTCCCCAAAAAAATACACCCAGAAAATGTTTAACCTGATCTCAGCATGTGTTTAAATAATAGTTAGGGAGAAGAAATATCCAGATGCATTTTTTTTTTTTTTTTTTTACAGATTTTATTTTTTTACGGCCGAATTAAAAAAAAAAGTTGCATGCCTGCTATATTCATGCGTCTCTTTTTACGGTGGTGCCTCTCAGGACAGACTCTGTCCATGAATGATTGGCCATTGAATGAATGTGAGGACACATTGCAGCAGTGAGCCTTTCAGCTTACCTGCGGTAGGCGGGCAATGCCATGAATATGCAGTGAGGATATGACTATTCAAATTAGGATGTTGAATCATTCAGTTGGTCTGCCACAGCGAAAGGGAGCATTATACGCAAGGAGCTGCGCGTACATTTGGGGATATTTCAGCATTTTCAAGGTTTTTGTTTTATAAGGGATAAAGGAATTACTTTTTCATGCAAATCACTGCCTTCTTCCTGATTTTAGTGTTGTTGTTTTTTTGGCGGGGGTCACAGGAGTTACATGTACAAACACAGTTGGTAAAAGGCATTTCATTCTTTCAAATCCTGACCCCTAGGCTACATGTACATGTACAGGTATATAACAACAGTATCCTAATGAAGGAAGGGGGACCAGGTCCTGTTGGTTTTTTTTTTAGCGGAAAAACACCACATGGAAAAAGGGACATTAGGTCTTGGTACATGTACTTGTTCAGTCAGAACCCCCCCCCCCCAAAAAAAAAATCCTTGCTAGACAATATAAGAGGAGTTGCAGGCTCTCAAGTAGTCCAGGGCTGAGAGTGACAAGGGAGGAGAAGATACGGTAAATGAAATAGTCACAAACCAAAACAAACAAACAAAATCAAGGCTTTGCCGGACTGAAGCAAGCTTCCAATAGGTTAAAAGCAATAGAAACCCCCCCCCCCCCAAAGCAAACATATATATGAGAAATGATTCTACAGGAACGTTTTTCACAATCTCAATTGCAAGAACTTGTGAAGTACCGGTAAATGTGAGAAAATCTGAGTGTAAAACAACACGATCACTGAGTGACTGTAAAATGTAAAATGTAAAATGTAAAATGTGAAATGTAAAATGTAAAATGTAAAATGTAAAATGTAAAATGTGAAATGTAAAATGTAAAATGTAAAATGTAAAATGTGAAATGTGAAATGTGAAATGTAAAATGTAAAATGTAAAATGTAAAATGTAAAATGTAAAATGTAAAATGTAAAATGCAAAATGCAAAATGCAAAATGCAAAATGCAAAATGCAAAATGTAAAATGTGAAATGCAAAATGCAAAATGCAATATGAAAGAGTCGAAAACTGACTGACTGAGAACACAACGAAAATTACAAAGATAATGATAAAGTACATGTAGAAGTAATTGGAAGCTTAAGAGTTGGCACTAACAATTTAACAGAAAGTTGGCTCATTGAAGAAAAACATTATGTTTGGTGTTTGGGGACAAAAGGGCGAAAAGGCCCTTGAAAATGTCTAAGGGGACAAAAATGGGAAAAAGAAATCTAGGGGAAAATGTAGAAAGGTTGGATTACTTGGAAGCCTGCAAAAGGGAATGAAGGACATTAGGGAACTATTTTGTGGTTGTCTTTTTCTTTTTAACACTGGGCCGAGACTGATTTAAACTACTACTTGACCGAGGGTTTGGCTTGTGACTTACTCTGGCAGAGCGCTCCATGGTGTAGGCCAGTCCACTGTGCACAATGTCCTTCTCGCTGGCGCCGGAGATGCGGTCGGAGAACTTCTCAGATGGGATGATGGGGATGCGGCCGCCGTGCTTGCCAAACTTCCTCTCCAGACTCTCCTGAACGCTCTCTGTGGACGGGAGAGCAACGAGGACGAGCCCCCAACAGGGTTCAAGCAATCAGTGGCTGGCAATCTGACAATCACACCGATCCAGTAAGCCACGCCCCTTGACAAATTGACCAATCACAACACCCGATTTAACGTCCGATAAATTGCCGCCATTTTTGTCCGACATAACGTTTTAAGTTGTGTATTCTTTACTACATACTTTTTGTTGTGTTTACAGTTGTTTCGTATGTACCAGGCAATTCCTTTGCAAACCCAAATTTCATCCTTAACATGGTCAAGCGGTGTTTATATTTTCATTCTAATTCTGACTCTCGATACCCTGGCAAGAGAGGAAATGTACATTTTTTGGCCTTTTCCAAAAACCAAAGTGCAACGTAGAGGAATTGCTTTCGGTGATTGCGGGCGTGCAGTGGACGCGCAAGGTGTATGGCCGATAGTTACTTGTGTGCATGTGCGCGGTTGCTTGGCCGTTGTTATGCTGGGTGTGGCCTACTGGATCGGTGTATTCAGCTTGCCACTGATGCCAGCCGAGGGGTGCGGCGCTCTGCATAGGGCAGGGAGGCTGTGCTGACAAGCGTTTCGTGGCTCAGATAACACGCTTAATACAATGCTTGAGACAACGACGCAAAAGCCAAGGTTTTCCCACGCCACACCTCTACTTGTGGATCTCCATTGGCTTCCAGTTAACCAGCGCATTGTGTTTAGGACGACATTGAACATGTTCAAAACTGTGGCTAACACTTTCCCACCTTTTATTTCAGATATTCTTGATCTCAGAAACCCAATCGCCATGGCCTTCGTTCACATCTGATAGTTCCTTGTACCCTCAAGAGAGCCGGGGACCGCGCATTCTCCATCTCCGGTCCTAAAAATTGGAACGCTCTTCCAACCTCCATCCGCAATGCTTCATCCACTGACCAGTTCAAAAGACTTCTTAAGACTCACCTGTTCAATTGGAACCTGTAGTTTTACTTTGTTTTGTTGTATTAGCACTCTCCCCAAGTGCTTTGCATCCCTGGAAAAGGCGCTCTATAAATGCGTTTATTATTATTAATGAGGCGTGGAACTCAGAGACCACGACAATGGGTTAAAACAAAACCGACCGAAGAGAACTTTTCATAATTTATCTGAAAACCTACCAAGTAGAAACTGGTTGGAGTCTCTCTCGTATTTGAAGGTGAGGCGACCATAGCTGACGTGGTTCAGGTTCTTGAGCCACTCAAAGTAAGATACAGTCACACCACCAGCGTTGATGTACATATCCTGTGGCATGAGAAGAAAGACATTTCTATCCATCTTTACACAAGTAATACAATGCAAAAATGTTGCAAACTGCTTACTGACTAACATATTAAATGCAAATCTTAAAAAATTAGGAGGACCTGACGTTTTGATCCTAGCAGGACCTTCCTCAAAGTTCGAATGATTCTACCTTTGAGAAAGGTCCTGCTCGGATCAAAACATCAGGCCCTCCTAATTTTTGAGAATCTTTCCAAAAGACTGCCTGAGGAGCTTCATGACAAATGGATGTGAGAAAGTATGCATATTGCTCACAGTAATACAAGACCTTAACAATCTAAAGCAACCAGACCACCACTCACTGGTATAACCATGATGTTCCTTTCTTGAAGAATCTTGTCCGCAGATGGAGTAGTGGGTCCGTTAGCACCCTCGGCAATAATCTAAAGGCGAAATAAATCAGAAAAAAAAACCTACATTTTTGTCTCATACAGCAGTAATCGGGTGACTGTACATGTGTAGATGTGTCAAAGTGAGTGCACTGTGTCTATACAATTACTACGTGGGCGACTTTAAAAATGACTAGCATCTCACTCTGGCTTTGATGTGCGGGGCATTCCTGGCGGTGATGACCTTCTCTCCGGCACACGGCACCAGGATGTCGCACTGCTCCACCATCAGGTCTCCATCGTAGGGCTCAGCACCAGGGAACCCAACGATAGTGCCGTTTGCCTGGTAGACGTTAGGGGAGGGGTTGGAACAATGAGGTGAACCTTAAATAATACTTAAGGCTTTGCATGGTGGGTGAATCAATATAGGAAGGTTTGCGGTGACACCATGTATAAGGTCTCTTAAAGGAAGAGGTGTGGTTCTGAAAAGAACCTGAGTGGTAACTCAGAGTTACCACTGAGGTTCTTTTCAGAACCACACCTATATTGAGGTTAACCTTTGTAACTTATTGGTGGTGGATTTTTTTTTTTTTTAAATGAAAAAAATGGCAACAAAAAGTTTGACCGGACTGGGACTTGAATCCGAAACACCTGGGTCCTTTTTTTTCTTCAAAACCCGGCATAGGTTCAGGGCTCCAGCTTTGTCTTTCTTTCTTTCATCCATTTTAAAGTTCAAGGCATGTAAACTGGAAGCCTTTGGCTTCATTTCGAATGTTACACTGCGCTTTGAAAAAGAATTCAAATTGTCAACTTCAAGAAAGAGCTCCAACCTGTGTTTTCAGCTTCTGGATGACTGGAGCCGCAGCCTAAGCCGGGTTTTGGAAAAGGGCGCTGTTTTTTTTGTACCAGCACTTATACCGTCTGAGGGCCTGCCCTCTGTATTTGGTAAACTTTTTCAGCCTGATATGTGATCTTTTCGTGGGCCGGATCTTAAAAAAAAAAAAAACTAGCGGTATGGCGTAGGCTTGATTGTGCCCTGGTTTGGGCTTGGCAAAGAAGGCCAGAAACCCCACACAGTTGGGTGGGGACAGCACATCCTCTTCCATCAACCACTGGCATCTTGGCCACTGTTATAATAAGTCCAGCATTGCCTCAGCAGTTGTGCTGGGAAATCAGACTTCAAAGGTTGAATCTTCTCAAGCGCAGCAATAGATCTTCAACAAAACAGGGGACATTCCGTCCATTCAAAGACTCAAGTGATATACAAAAAATGTTGCAAACTGCTTACTGATTAAAATTACCAAAATGCAAATCTTAAAATTTAGTGGGCCTGACGTTTCGATCCTAGCAGGACCTTTCTCAACGGCCTATGCAGCGAGCACCGAAGCGATGGAGGTAACGCGTGGTGTGCAGACCCACGTTACCAAAACCCTGGGAAAGAGAGAGAACGGTCCTGCTAGGATCGAAACGTCAGGCCCACTCAATTTTAACATTCAAAGACTACTTTTTTTTAATGGCATATGAAAGAAACTAATCAGTTCATCTGAGGAGAGGTGAAAAAACAACAACTTGAGTTTATTCTTACTAGTTTATAGTCCTCCAGTTCCTTGGGATCGATGCCACTGCTGTTGTAGATGCTGCCGTCAATTTCCATGACGCCTATGCAGCGAGCACCGAAACGATGGAGGTAACGCGTGGTGTGCAGACCCACGTTACCAAAACCCTGGGAAAAGAGAGAGAGCGCACAAAAGAACAATCTGACATTGGTCCAATAAGAAATACAACTTTGGGTGTGCAGCTTTTTGCATGTGCAGTATTTCTTTTCTGTGGCAAGTTTTTTTCTGATTTATATTGGTGCTAAGAAAATCTTGGAAAGGCTCTGGTTTCAGAGTAACTGGATATTTGGGTCTGGAAAGGATTTAGCCACTTTTTTCCCCCATTGCAAGCATGGCAAGAGCCAATTGCACTGAATAATACAAAGGTTAATGGTAACACTAGGTAGCACTATGGTCATGTCCATTCCCTCTGCAGGCTCTTTGAAATGCAAGGGCTGTCTGTAGAACAATTGCAGAACAATCCAAATGGAGTTCTTATAAGAAGACTATGCACAGACCCAGTGCTCAACTGACTTGAGAATCTTAGCAAATGCATTACAGGCAAGGTGTTGGTGAGGCTTGGGTGTCACACAATCAAAGAAGCACAGTGCTATTTCACAGTCAGGCGCCCTGACTTCGCCAGAGGTTTAGGCCAGGCTACCTGCACAATGAAGGTCTTCTCGCCGAAGCCCGGGGTCAGACCGACAGTGCTCATGTAGGAGGCCTCGTTGACGAAGTTCTCAATGCCGTGGTAGATGCCTCGGCCGGTGGCCGACACACGGCCGTGGATGCCGCCCTGGGTGATGGGCTTGCCCGTGATGCAGGCGTGGGCGTTGATGTCCTGGTACCCGACCGTCATGGCGTATGTGTCGGCAATCCAGCTCATCTCCCGCTCACCGGTGCCCATGTCCGGGGCCGGTACATCCACACCAGGCCCTACATGAATTACAAGTTAATACAACACGACAAATTGCACTCATTAACGTTTAAGAGGTTTCAAGTTCTGGTTTCGGTCCGGTCAAAGTTTCTTTTCCTACTTCCGAACATTAAGGCATACAAAATGAAGGCATACAAGTATTTGTTCTGGTGCAATATAAACACTGACTTTCTCACTATGAAAATCATCTCTGCCTAGTCAAGGCTAGCAGTCTACTGTAATAATTTTATTAGGTTTTGTGGAATTCATTTTTTGTAATGCGCTTTTGAACAGGCTGATCCTGGAGAGAGCGCAATATACATGTAAGTTGAATAAATTATTATTATTATTATAATAGGCTGCAGCTATGAGCTGGCGGCTTCCAACGACTAATAAATCAAGCACATACATGTATGTATATCTATGCTGGGTCTGACTTTATTGACTACAGCTGAGAAGTCTACGGAAATTGGCTGGTTAATGAATTTGCCTAGTCTTATGTGTGATTTGAAGGCCGCGCAGCCATTGAGTTAATTGATTAGGAATTAAAGTGATATACAAAAATGTTGCAAACTGCTTACTGGACTAAAATTACCAAAATGCAAATCTCAAAATTTAGTGGGCCTGACGTTTTGATCCTAGCAGGACCTTTCTCAAAGGCAGAGTGAGTCAAAGGCTCTCTCTGCCTTTGAGAAAGGTCCTGCTAGGATAGAAACGTCAGGCCCACTCCATTTTGTGATTAGTACTTAATCGGGTTTTAGCTGGCCGCGAGTCAACTCACCGATGAAGCCCTTCTTGGCCAGCTCCACGCAGAAGCGCCTGGTGATCTTCTCCAGTTCGCGCTCCGAGTACTTCCTGGGGTCCACCTTGATGCCCCCCTTGGCCCCGCCGAAGGGCACGTCCACCACCGCGCACTTGTAGGTCATCAGGGAGGCCAGGGCTTTCACCTCGTCCGCGTTCACGTCGTCGCTGTAGCGTATACCTTGGCCGTCAAAAAGCACATTGAGCGAATGGGTCAACAGAAATGCAGGGCAGTCCGATCGTTGACACCCACTGCGGTCACAGCAGTTGGGAAACGCACGGCATCCATGCCCTTGCGTCACTGTGACTTGGACTCCGATCTGACCCCCAATGCCGACATTTCAGCCTAAAAGTCTGTACAAACCTAAGTGCATGTCTAATTATCAAAATGGATATTGTGGACAGATGACAATCTGTTGTAATGTCTGGGGCTACTGTACTTTTGTTTCCCTTCCATCGAATCCTTCCACCTGCCTTCATCAAAATGCAGCCCCAGGGCCTGTGGCGTTGAAATGAGTAGATAACTTCCAATACAAGTTCTACACAGTTACTACATGTTCAATCGCATTCAATTTACTCCTTGCTAAACTGAAAAGTCTCTAATTTTTTAGTGGGGAAAGTGAAATCTTTTTTGACAGTTAACTCCTGATGCACAGCAGGCTCGTGGGCTACTTCATGTTTACCCTTGTACATACTCTGTACATGAAGCAAGACAAAACAAGGGTATGTGTAACTATTAAACCTACCTCCTTTGCAAGGTGTTCGGTGCTGGCTGTGTTGTGCCCTGAACGCCTGGATAATCTCAAAGCTTCCGTCATCACGCCGCAGCGGAAAGTTGAGGCTCAGCACATTGTTGCAAGGCTTCATCAGCTTCAAGATGCCCTGGACCTACGTATGCAGATGATACACAGATGTGGAAGAAAAGCACAGTTTATTCAATGGTTCTCTGGGTTTCTTGGTTTGTACAGTACATGCACTACTGGGGGTTTGATTCTGCTGCCATCTTTTGTGTGTAAAGTTGAATGTTGTTTCTACGCTGATACAGAAAACATTTAGGACTGTCAAAACTACCGGTACATGTACGGTAATATCCAATTGCTTAATTATGTTGATTCTTGTGAGATTGGAAATCTCTGTGAAACTTTGAGCCTAATACTTGTGATTCGTGTGCATTAAATATATAAACCGGTATACTCCAATGTATACACCTACATGTAGGACAAACAACTTCCCAAACTGCCAAACTAAATAAAATGCAATTGATATGTACACACATGGGTCTGCAGGTGTGCATACACGTGTACACATGTACACATGTACATACATGTACACTGTACTTGTGCTACAGTACATCTACGTGTACACATGTGAAGGCCTACATGTACGGAAAGCTCGGATTATATTTTGCTTGATACTGCAATACTTCTATTATTACCGTAGCAGCAAAACAATTTTTTTTTTACATAATTTTACACAATGAGAATGGATCATTTTACTGTCATACTGTGCTCTGTTCCTCTGTGCACGTTAGTATGCACTAGACCCTGCCATGACTGATGTACTGACTCTTTGCAAATCCTGTAATAAATTTGATGGAGTGCACAGCTCAAGGGAAGCAAACATTAAGTGTGCAACCTATGCATAATTATGTACAAACATGTACACGCATACATGTACATGTACAGTACATAGGCATGTGCACAACAGTCATACAGTACATGTACATGTACATGTACAGTACCTGTCGCTAAATTACATGTGTAGGTCACACGCAACAATAATAATACACGTACATGTTGGCTCTCAATAAATGGATTATTGAGGTCATGATTGGATTATGCACATTGCATAGAAGGTACATGTACATCATTATGTATGCACAGTAGCCTGGTCTTAAAAAGAAAGAAAAAGCTACATGTACATGTACTGTACATGTACAATGTACATGTACATGTAGTGTGAAATGCCACGATGTTGGTTACAATACAGTACATGTACATGTACACTGTACATCATGTACATGTACTTGAATAAAATCTGGATCATATTCATAGCCTACAGTATTTCAAATACAGGGACACATACTGTAGTCTTTAACAAGAAGTACGTCAAAGGTGGTTTGGCAACACCAAGTAAAATATCTGTGGTGTGAGAACCTCTACATGTACATGTACATGTACATGTACACATGTACCGTACCCGGTACATACATGTACATGTACACGCACACCTGTACATGTACATGTAATGTAGACACGTGTGGGGTTCTACTTCTACAGTGTACATGTAAATAGAATCAGAAATTCAGAATGTACAATGTAACAAGAATTACTTAAATGAAGAATGTGTATTTCTATCAGAACTAGGAAGTAGAGAATACACATCATGTCCAAATTGTCCATGTACATGCACACTGTATAGTGTAAATAGTATGTAAAAATTAATACACCAACCATAAAATGATACATGTACATGTACATGTATGTACTGTACATGTATACATGTATCAAAGTTCAATTTCTTATTATTTGCTTTGACCCTAAATCCTTAAGTTTCATACCTGTACATGTACATTTATGTACTTTTTCCTCAAACATTCCCTAATTTGTTTGAAATCATGGATCGATCCAGTTTTCTGCAAGATTGAATTGGATTTGTCCTGCATCATCCAGATAGAAAAGTATACATGCACACATGCGTATGCCCACAATTTCTGTTGTGCTGATGCAGTGCCAATAGTACTGTTAGTACTAGTAGCTGTGCACAGCAAAGTGGTGCATTCCACAAGGATTTATGCAAATTTAGTACGTGTACAACTGCAGATACTGTACATGTACATTGTACATGTACATGTAGTGTATGTACAGAGGTTTCTGAGGCCAGTTTTAAAGGTCAACTGCAATGCATTTTGGAATTCTTTCTTATTAAAATTTTAAATAATGCCATGCTGTCATTACATACATTCATGCATTTTTTTTTCGAATTTATTAAAATTTGGGAAAGAGGGTCAAAAAAGCCACACCCCTGTGGTGACATCATGAGCTGACAACCTGGTACATGTAAACACCTGTACATTACTCTTGTCGGGGATGTGTTACTATACCGGTACATTGTAAATTCGTATGTACACGTATACATGTATATCAACAGTCAGTGCACGTAACTTCTGAATAGAGCCGATTTCAGGAATCGGGAGTAAATATTGACAGATTGGTTGACATGTCAGCCAGATTCGTTGTCAAGATAGCAGCAACGGAATAAACGTGTCATTGCCTGACGATCCTAGAATAAGCCGCATTTGGACGTAAAACATCACGGTGACACGCTGACCCATCAAAGAATACAGGGCAGTGTCCATTTGTCAGCTTACTTTCATGGAGACCATTTGGGCGGCTCAGTCATACACATTGTATACACGTGTACAACTTACAAGTCAACGTACATGTACCGTACATGTACCTGTACATGTTTTAGTAGTACAGTATGTACCGCACCTGTAGAATGTAGGCCTGACAACACAAAAATGACATTTGATCTGGGATTACATACACACATGTACATGTATGTACCAATGAACATACATTGTAGTCACTACCAACAACACTGGACAGGACAGGTGGAAATGTGCAGGGTAAATGTACATGTACATGTACATGTATGTAAGTGACTGACGGTGACTTGACAAAAACACGTGGTCAGGTTTTTACACCAACTGTGCCCATGAAAAATCAGGTAACGCAGAATAGCCAATCGCTTTCCGGAAAGCAAGTGTGTATTTCACTTGAACATAAGCTGCCCGGGATTAAATTTCCCAATACTGTACCATGCCTGTCTGTCGTATCACCCCTCATCCATAGGACTTTCTTCCTGCCTCCACTTTGTCTGTTTTAAGTTAAGATCAGCATGCAAAACCAAACGCTACTCTTAAGACAAGGGGGCATTCCACAGCGGTACAGCGAGCTGAGATGCTCAGACGGGTAGTACCGCAGTATCATACACCTTTCCCACCGACATTGATGCTTTTCGGCTTTTTGGCTATTTCTGAGATCATGTCCAACAAGAGATCTGAGTAATGCTGAAGAACGTCTAACGAGGGTGAACACTACTAGTACAAGTACTACACTAGTACACTGCACATTTATAGGACAGTTACATGTACACACCACAGCCAAGACTGCTAGGTTTCTTTAAATGGTTCCTCATCAATTCTGCCAGTGCTATCAGCTGACCAGTAAATTAGCATGGAATGTATGCTATTCCAACTTCAAGGCTCACTATCTACACATGTACATGTACATGTACATGTGTGCACACAGTGTGATTAGCATAGCACACTGCAGTCTACAACATACGTACACAGGGCATGTACATGTACATGTACATGTACAGTATATTATATATTACAGTAATGAGTACATGTACATGTACATTTACATAGTGTACATTCCACATGACTACATGTGCTGGTACGTGTGTAGAAAAAAACTTTGTATAAATGTATACAGCAGACAACATGTACAGAACATGTACACACATGTACAGTACAGTACATGTGCGTGTACTGCATGTGCCTGTACATTGTACATACATGTACATGTACATGTACATATTGTACATGTACATGTACATGTACTTGCACAGCTCAGTAAACGTGTACCGGTACATTTTTATACGTGTAGGCCTACTGCGTGCATGATGTGGGGACAGATACAGTACCGTTACAGCTCTGGTAATGAACCACCATCCCTGAACTTTTGAACTTGATGCATATGCCACCTTTGATGAATCAGTGAATTAATGCGAACATTCTTGCCTGACATCAAGTGCATGTGCATACAGTAACAGTGTACCGTAGGTGTCTACATTTAATTTATTCATACATGTATGCTGAAAAGACACTACTCTGCTTACATTTAAATTAATAATGCATGAATTGTAAACTTCCTTTATATGAGTAGGCGACATGTACATTTGTACACAGTAGTGTTTGAAAAATTTATACAATGTATCTGTAGATAACATTTACAATTTGTCTATGCACAAGTTTACAATTTTGTTCCAATTGATACAATGTTTGTATTCAGGACGACCACCTTTAAAACCACAAGTAAAAAATCCCAAAATGAAACAAAACTGAAAGGAAACTACATGTACATGTAAATCTGTCGGTCGGTGGGATGACACAGAATGAAATTCTGGAACCTGAATTAGTCAATTTGGCTGTTCCAATTTCATTACTCCCTGGAGTGAAAGATTACTTTTGGCGTGAATGATTAAGTCAATAAAACATCATTTTACAGCTCTATTCAAAATCATTCACTAATTTGACTCTTTGGTTATTCTTTGCTTGAATAATTAATAGGCCTATATTGTTAGTCCGAGTAACTTGGACCCCACAAGTCACCCTTTTTTTATCAAATTTTGAAATTTTGAGGGATAAAAAAAGGGTGACTTGTCGGGTCCAAGTTACTCGGACTAATATATTGTCAACAATAATTGCATGCAACTGTCACTGTAGGCCCTATCTCAAAAAAAGTGAACTCAATCATGTATGTACATGGATGTAAATTTACATTTTGAAAATTGAACATTATCATTACCACTACATAGACAATCCATGATGTTTCACTCCAGTTGCAGTGAGTGGGCATGTCACATTCACCAATCCCGATAGAATACCCGAAGACAACAGCAAACAACAAAAGCAGGGAAATACCTTTAGCCTTTTCTCGTCTCTGGACATATTTCCCTTCATGTTTTCCACTAATGAGTCCTCCACCAGGGCGGCTCCACGGTCAAAGTACTCCTCCACCATTACAAAGAAGTTGGGATCTGAAATAATAAAACAGAATTATACATGTAGGCCTAAGTGACCAGTCTTAGCAAATTCAAGTTGTACAATAACTTTGCATAAGTTTGCCTACTTACACACATGTACACATACTTGTAAAGTAAAATTGTGTAAAAGTTCCCAGTTAGTTTTTCCTTTATTTGTTAGTTTGTTTATTTGAAAATGCTGCGTCCACTTTGTGTGATCCTTGAACTGCTGAAGCCGGGTTTTCAACAATGACTTGGTTGTTTGCATCTGAATGAAAATAGGGGTGTGATCCCTGGGCATGATAGAGTAGGGAGATGGGGTCTAGTATAGTAATGGTTGAATGCATCTGACTAGCACTAACAAGTAACAGTGTAGCACCCCCACCAAAATGGAAAGACTACCATTACTGCATTAGTAGTAGACTATATATTTGGAAACGTCGCCATCTAAGGATAGCTGAAAGAGCGCTGGTACACAGAACCATCACACCATAGGACTCAGGCTCAAGTCCTTGTCCAGTCAAAGGTTTCGTTGCCATTTTCCAAAATGTCTTAGAAAGCCACGTATAGTCTACATGTAATTAATTTATGGAAAATGTAACTGTAGACAGTGTAATAATCTCGAAACTAGAACTAGAACTAGAACAGTAGAAGTAGAATAGAACTTAGAAGTATTCATGAATTAATAAATGTACATACATACTGTACATTCAACTTGCATTCAGTGAGAGGTCAGGAGTTTTAATGACCAAAACTCGTAATCAATTTCTTACTGCTATTTATGATCTTACTTTTACTCTTACTCTTACTAGTCTTAGTCTTACTCTTAGTACAATAGTAGTCTCTAGTCTTAGATTTTACCTTCTTCCTCAGCTGCTGCAGTTGTAACGTGTCTCCGAGCGCTCACCACCGAACTGGCTCTGGAAAGGCCCGACAAAGTCAAGGCTTTGGCACTTTCCCTGTGCACGGTGTTAGCAAAAATCCGCAACATTTTGCCTCTAGGGGGTATGCACAAGTTGTTAGGAGGTAAAAAATGGGTGCTGCGTTCCCTTAAAAAGGACGAAAGCCCGTGGCTTTTGGCTGCCGAAAATTCGTCCGATTCGGGGTAGTCGGCGTCACGAATTTCGCAAGTGTTGAATATTGATGTCGACCCGGAGGTGTGTTCTGATTTCGACCAATCAAATTGGACGGATGAAATGACGCACCTACATTTCTCTCCTGTAAAGTTCGAAGTTCAAAATATTATGGTCAAGCGGAGGTTTGCCGATAGAGGGCGCTAGTTTCAATTTACGGGTGTGTACCACGGACGTGTATACACGTCCGTGGTGTGTACGTGTAGAAAACTAATTCGAGCTCCGATAATAATTATTATTGAACTAAGGAGGAATATTTTTTCCTTCCTCTATTTATATATTTATTTATTTATTTCATTTTTTGGGATACATGTACAGCATTCACATCACAGCACACAAGTAAGAATAAAGTGGAAAACAGAAATAAATCAATAACACAAAAAAAAATCAAAAAAAATAACAGAAACAACATCCAATGAACTCCCGCAGGATTGCCCAAAAGAAACTAGTTTCTGTCAGGGGGCTCTCCAAACTAATTGGATGACAGAAAACAAAAAATATATAATATATTAATACATATGTGGAAAAAGAACTATTGCATTTAAGTAATTACAAATATGCCAAATAAATTATACCAATTACAGAAATAAATTATACATCCATGATTGAACTTTGTATAAAAACCACTGACTTTCAAAGCCAATTATTCCATCCCAAAAGTTTCTCAGTTCTTAAAAGGTATACTGAATAGAAATGCAACATCCGTGACTCGAACCCGTGGGTTCTAGTCACTGGTTCTACACCAGTCACTGAGATGTCGAAAATTAAATGGAAAATAGTTACATTTATTTTGAAATTGGAATAAATTTAAAATTTATAAATGAATTGATTCGAATGATTTTAAGCATCACAGTGAATCCGATCAAAATAATCAGCAACAAATAACTTCTATCCCTCTAATAAGAAAAAAAATGCAACATCCTTGACTCGAAGCCGTGCGTTCTAGTTACTGGTTCTACACCAGTCACTTAATTGTGTGAAATTAATTATGTGCCTCAGGCTAAGGGACTGGCGTACAACCACGGGTTCGAGTTTCAGTGACGCTTTTCCCCATTTTCCCTAGTATATTTTTTTTCTTCGGTTTTTAAAAATATGGCTTGGGAAGCCCAAAGATGACAAAATTATTACTAATGCTGTCATTATTTATAGAGCATAGCCGCATGTTCGGTATATCAGCGTTCGTTATAGCGACGTTCCACTGTACCTTTCCAAACTTGAAAACTACTCATAGTTATTATTTAAAAGTTCCCAGTCAGTTTTTCCTTTATTTGTTTTCCTTTATTTGTTTGTCATAAAATATTATGAATAATTGTACAATTATTTGCCCTGCCAAACCTTATGCGTACCTCACAAACTGGATTGACAGTGGCCAGTCTGTAAGAAAGGTCCTTCTGGGATCAAAACACCTGTCCCTGTAAACCTTTGAGATCTTAATTTTTTGGGGCCATTTCATTTTAAAGTCAGCGAGTAGTTCCGAACAATTTTGTATCACAAAATTTATAATATTATCAATGTTTTGAGATTGTGTATAGGCCCTACTGCCCTACTGTCGAATTTGAAGGTTTGTTGACTTGATAGGTACAGTGCATTCACCAAGAAACTGGGGCCAAACGCTTGTTTTTAGATGCCTGTGATTATAACGAGTAGAATCAAATTAATATGACCGAAGCCTAAGCTCAAGCCTAAGCCTTCATTTCTAAAATGGCCATAGACTCGTGTCTATTTGTAAGCCATAGCCAATGCATTCGGACGCAGCCTTAGTTATAGTGAACTGAGGCCATAGAGTTCTGTGATGGCTGAGGCGCATAGTTTTACAATAATATTATTAATAGTATTAAATAGTTTTACAATAATATTATTAAATAATATTATTGTAAAATTATGCGCCTCAGCCATCACAGAACTCTATGGCCTCAGTTCCCATGTCATTCACTGCCCAATAGATGGCAGCCTTCCCAAAAATTTGGGGAAGGCTGCCATCTATTGGGCAGTGAATGACATGCACGACGATTTAGATGATTATAACGACTGAATAGAGACTAACACTGTTCTGTGCATGCGCATACTACATGTACACCGACCGCGGTGTTAGCAGAATGCATAGCGCATCATCAGTGCCATGCATGCATCTAGTCGTTGTTTTCATTGGGAATGTTGTGTACATTCTGTGTACTCAGTACTCAGTACACTACATTACATGTACTTCATGTAGCTACCGTCAGCACCCCGGAAACGCAAGATCCGAGGTAAGATGTATTCTCCGATCGCACTTGGAGTTGGATCGTCTCAGATCCCTTGAGTTGAAACCTAGTAATAATTATACAGTATATAAATAAGGCAGGTTATATTCATCCTGCGACTGCAAGTGCTGGGGCTAAACTAAAAAAATATAAGAATAAAGACTACATCATGTAAGTATAGCTAGTCCGAGTAACTTGGACCGTTACAATCGCCCTTTTTTATTTTGAGGGATTCGGGCGATAGTAGGGTGATGGGACGGTTTCACGGGTGTTTTCGGGGTAAAATCTGGGGGTTTCGGTCGGGGGTAGTCATGGAGTCAAACACGTCGTTGTTTTCACGTGTTTAATTACTGAAAAACTTGGACCCTACTAATGAACCCTCAAAATATTTAAAAAAGGCGATTGTAAAGGTCCAAGTTACCCTGACTATGTCTAGTACATAGTACTACTACTACTATACTAGTACTAGTACTACTACTACTACATGTAGTACTAGTGTTACAGATCAACGCAAATCGTTTCACAGGAGCTCCTTGGTCCAGTGGGACTAATAACTGCCTATTGAGTGTATGCCTAGCATGATGTCAATCCCTTATTTCTACATTATTAATTAATAATTAGTAAAGACAAATACTGAAATAGACCGTTTGAAGTGCCATAGTACCATAGTACAGTAGTACTATGTAGTTGACTATACTTGACTAGTACTTAGTAGGATTACACAACTTTGACCTTTGAGCTTGCTTTGTTTACAACTTGATTTAATGTGAGTTGGCTACTCAGATCAGAAGCGAGCCCCACACAACACAACCCAATCACCCATCCAAATCAGTCCCATCGTGTACATGTACATGTATTTCCTAATCCAGTCCCATCCAACCCAACCCAACCCAACCTATGTTCCATGTCAACCAGTGAGAAACAATAGCAACACAAGTCATTCCTTCTCAATCTAACTTACCTTAGCCCAGCCAAACTATGCCCAACCCAACGCACCAATTCAACCAAGCCCAACCCAACCTAATCAAACCAAACCACACCAAACCAAACAAAATCCAACCTAATCCAACCCAATCCACCCAAACCCAGCCCAACCCACCCAAACCCAACCCAATCCACCTAAACCCAACCCACCCAAACCAACCCAATCCACCCAAACCCACCCCAATCCACCCAAACCCAACCCAGCCCAACCCAACCCAACCCAACCCAACCCAGCCCAGCACAACCCAACCCAACCCACCCAAACCCAACTCAACCAAACCCAACCCAATCCACCCAACCCAACCCACCCAAACCCAACTCAACCCAACCAAACCAACCCATCCAAACCCAACCCAATCCACCCAAACCCACCCCAATCCACCAAACCCAACCCAACCCAACCCAACCCAATCCAACCCAACCCAACCCAACCCAACCCAACCCAACCCAACCCACCCAAACCCAACCCAATCCACCCAAACCCAACCCAACCCACCCAAACCCAACCCAATCCACCTAAACCCAAACCGTAACAAGCAGCACAGCCAGTTTCCACATGATCTGGATTATCATGACTCGGAAAGCAAATGTAATCTTGAGCTTTAGTTAACGTGGTTTGCTGGGTCACCAACATCAATTTGCCCATCTAAGATCTTAGCCAAAATGACAGGGAAAATTACTCACTCATTAGGTATTAAAAAAAGTAAAAAAAAACTTTTTTGCTTAGAACTACATATGTGTACATGTATGTACATGTACGTCTGAGTAACTTGGACCTTACGACTACAAGTCGCCCTTTTTTAAATTTGGAGGGGTCGGTCGACTGTTCAAAAAGGGCGACTTGTAAGGCTGAGGCTGTACCTAGGCCTAGTTACTGGTACTCGGACCATGTATACAATTTAGGTCACCTAGAGATCCATTTTAATCACAAAACAGAAATTGTTCTATTGACCTGGTTGGCCATCCAAGCATAAAGTTAATGATTTCAGACTCCCTAGGTACATGTATCATGAGCTGTAACATTTTCAGTGGAAGAGAAGAGATCTCTCCGAAGACTCCGACGCGCTTGAAAAGCTTGCAGACAGGCAATAATGAGGTTGGCCAGCCTGTGCTAATATGAATGTCGTGGTATTTTTTTACATGGAGAACATCGCATCGCTTGACACGATTATTGTCGGAAAGCGATATTGTGATACAATTGATATATATCGTGATATCTAACAACTCTACTCAAGAATAGCCTTGTACTAAGTAGGTTGATTGGCACATAACATAGGCCTATATGTACCTTTTACTTTTTCATGTCCCCAACAGTCAGATGAGTGAATTGGATTATTTTTTTCCCGTTTTTGTTTTTACAACAAAGCGGGATGCTCAAATGGTGTATCACTGTCCATCCTGTTTTACTTTGACTTTTTTAGCCTCCTGTTTTTCGATGAACAGCCACACTTTAAAGACAGATAAATTGGGCTGAGTGGATTTTCAGACAGGCGGGAATATCTGTTCGTTGAGGGGGGGTTAAGGGAATGGATGGAGGCCTCTAATCCAATTACATTGGAGAGGATGGGGGGGGGTGCGTAAAGTGAAATCGGAGCAAACGAATGCCATTGGCATCCTCCCTTCGGCAGAATTATCACTCTGCTCCGTGCCCCGATTTTCATCCGGCTCATTTTGGATTCAAAAGAAGACCCTGGCATTACGGTACCCCACCATTTTTATATCTCATCATTTTGTTCCTCGTCGTAAAACCACTCCGATCGCCGTTTTTGTGTGTGGTAAAGATCAGAGCTGTTCAATTTGAAAGATTAAATGACTTGATGTTTTTTTGGTTTTTTTTTTTTTTTGGTTTTGTTTCGCATTTCAGTTGCTTGTGTTAATGGATGGACTCCACTCTGACTGAGCTTGACGTCTGCGCTCTACGCCCAGTGTGAAAGTGAACTTTCTTTTAGCGGCTAATTTCCTGCCCCTGCCGAGCGTGGAAGGTGGCGGAGGGGGACTTTCTGACCGGGAGACTGCTTTGGAAGTGGAGCGCTCTTGGGTCAGCGCCGCTGATTTTCACTGTCTCCTGGTTGCTAGCCGAGGTTGAAACCTGGCTTGCGCCAGCGTCCCATCCCTCCTAATGTGTGTCACTGTGGCATCGTCCCCGTTGGAAGTCTGTTGACTTGGGCTGACCCCGGGTCCCAGAGTCTATGGTGCAGGTTGTTTGGGCGATCACAGAGTGCAAGTTGCTGTCGCTAAGCATCTGTTCAATCACCCTGGCCTTACCCTGCTTCAAGAATATATGCAGAGCTGCTGACTCCAAGTCTGTGTCGCCTTTCAGAGGTCGACCTACATACAGTAGTGTCGGCGCGCAAAGCGCTCAGTGACCCTTGCACTGCCAAACCTTTGTTTCCTCGGCATCTATAGACTATACAAGCGTCCCATCCAGTGCCACAAGTGTGCCAGCCAACTTAGGGGCAAACCTTTTCCAAAGTTTTCTTGATGAGTGAAGGGTCTTTAACCGCACGTCATTATAAACCTGGCATCACTGTGCGACTAGGCATTTTGAGTCCGTAATCTTAGACTTTGTTTGCGGATACCCTTCCCGACCGTCTCCCACCTTTCCCCCTCTCCCCCTGCTTGGCATCCTTCAGCCGAAGACCGGCCATGTCTCTGGCTAGCGTCAAGTCTGGCGGCCTCTGGCCGTCCTCGGTCAAGTACAGCCGGATCCCCAGGTCCGAGGACAGCACAGCCATCGACTTCAGCTCACCCTTCAACTTTGACTCGGCCTTCACCTACAGCAAGGTGATGCCTCCCTATCTGGAAGAGGAACGCGGTAAGATTTTTTTTTTAAAACAACGTTCAATTCTTTTGATCTTCGAATACACATGTAGGATTATTAGTACATGTACATGTACAATACATGTACCGTACATTGTACATGTGCATGTACATGCAGGGCTGCGTACATGTACATGTACTATGTACATTGTACTGTAGTTCCATAGTTCCTTAAGCAAGAATAGACTGTGGAGATAGACCCTTCTCTCGTGCAGGACCCATGCTGTGGAATCAGTCACCAAATCAAATATTGTACGAATTTGTACCGTACGTGTACTGTACATGTAGCATTCACTCAATGGAAAACTTTGAGATTCAATGAAATGAAATCATACTTACAGTGTATTCAATCTTTACATAAATGTTTGGATTTGCTTGTTACAGTGGAAATGTTAGTAAATTTCCTTGTTGCTACAGTAGGCCTACGGTTCATGTACAATGTACATACATGTACATGTACATGTACATGTACGTCTCATTAATTTGTAGATTGATTCACTTAGACAGTTAGAGCTTTGTGTGGAGTTAGCACACAATCAGATTGCATTATTATCCTTTTTCGTCTGGCAATCTGCCTAGGGGGACTGCCAAAGCATTTTGTTTTTCTCCTGCATGATTTGGAGTTTTGGGCCTCTGAGGTTACATTGTACATTTGTAGTTTTGGAGACAAATAACTGAGGTGGTCCATCCATGTCACGGCACTCATGGGATGGGACATCTCACCGTTTAATACGCTGGAAAAAACCCTAGCCACACAAACACAAATACAGACGCCAATCACAAGCACAGAATCCCTCTGTGTCAGCACCTCCAGATTCATGTGCACGTCGTGTAGCATTCCAGATCTTTTTGTTTTATCTTAAACAGCCAAGTACTCTACATGTACATGTACTCTACGAGCCAGACATTGGGAAATCAATACAAGGTGTCTGTTACAGTACTACTGTACAGGTCTCCAAACTTATGTGTTTGAATCAATTCCACATTTAACTTGTGTTCTAGGCTTCTAGCTTCTAGTTTGCAGCATTGTTTCAATGATTGTGATCTAGGTTAAATCTGTGCATGTACACCTACATCAGTACATGTGCCATACATGTACCGGTACACTATGTCACGTGTACATGTAATTTAGCCCCCTGCCCAAACTCTTGCATAAGAGTTGCTACATGTACATGTACGTGTACATGTAAACAAATTAACATGCAATACCTACCTACACATACCGTACCGGTACATGTACCTGGAACATACTGTACGGTACGTACAATGTAGATGTACATGTACACTGTACACATACTTTTCTTGTCTGTACACAGACAGGTCAATTGCCAGGTACAGTACATGTATGTTCATTAATAGAGAGATCTACCGGTACATGTACACATTTACAGTACAGTACTTACATGTATATACATCTGGAGACTGGAGTAGCCCAAAGTATGCAATTTACAAAGGTTTGTTTTTCACAGTCAATGTTCACTGTTCAGAACATCCTTTCAAAATTGGTCCAATCGTTTCTGTTTGCCTCGGAGCTACATGTACATGTACATGTAAAGTACTGTACATGTACGTGTAGGCCTACACTGTACATGTACAATGTACCGGTATGTAGGCCCCGACATATGAATGTTTGTGCACACTGCCTGAAACATTGAGTTTCTGACTCTCTACAGAGCCACACTCCCTCTGAAAAGAGATGCGTTTATACAATGTGTCACCGCAAACCTTCCACATTGTTTCCTTTGTACCACAGCCTACACCCCTCCACTGCTGACAAGGATCTGCACATCGGTGGTCGTAGCCCTGGGTTTTCTCTTTGTGTTCCTGACGTTTCCCATCTCTGGCTTCCTGGTCATCAAGGTGAGACTATGGCCAAGCTTAATTTTTTTTTTTACTAGCCCACCGGGCTAGTAAATTGAGTTTTAGGCCAAGTAAAACAAATTCTTAGTTTCTACTTTCTCATCCCTGCCCGCATCGTTTTTTGCCTCCACACTGCTACCTACATGTACTTTGCACTAGTCCGTCGGGATAGCAAAGTGGGTCATTTTACTAGCCCGCAGCTGTTTTTACTAGACAATGACCGTCGGACTAGTGCTAAGGTCGAGCCCTGATGGCCCTTTTCCAAAACCCGGCTTAGGATCCGGCTTCGTCTTCAGCTTCGTCTCCGGCTTCGTCTCTGGCTTTGTCTCTGTTATCCCAAAGCCGAAAACACCGGTTTGAGTTCTCTGTTGAAGTTGAAGCTTTGGATTTTTTTTTTTTTTTAAATGCAGTGTAACATTCAAAAACAAAGCCAGAGGCCTCGCATTTTCATGCCTTGCACTGTACTTTAAAATGGACAAAAGAAAGAAAACCAAAGCCGGAGCCTGAGCCTAAGCCGGGTTTTGGGACAGGGGCATGGACCCTTTTTTGATGGGTCCCTGTACCAATGCACTCATCTTGTGAAGGCACTACAACACCATGTCCCTAAGAAGTCATGAGCGAGCAGCGTGCTTTGTCTCAAATTTCAATAATGACAGTGTGTCGCAATGTGTTTACTGTTGGAAGAATTCCCTGCTAGTACATGTATAATCAACCAGAAATTATTCCAGCGCCCTATCCTACCACATCCTTTCTTATAGGCAGAACTGTTTGTGCAAGGATTGAAATGTCCTTTGTCCTCAGTCATTTTTCCTGTGTGTAATGTAACAATTCAAACATACAGTATGTAACCACTTCATCTGATGAATCAGCTGTACCGGTACATGTACATGTACCGTAGCTAAAATATCTTGTGCCTTATTTCTGATTATTATTTTACTACTGTACAATGTACACGTATAGTACTTACTTAGTTAGTTTTATAAAGTGCTATCCACCATTCCACCGTAGTGGTACACATGTACGGTGCATACATGTACATGTACATTACTATTACATGGCTTTAATGTACGGTATCTAGTACCATGCTAATAATAACTAAATGTACCATGTACAATGTACATGTACAGTATGTAACCACAATGCTTTGATTAAGAATATCTATAGGGCGAGGTGCTTTCTAAGTTGACCTAAAATATATACAGGTGTATGTACACTGTACATGTACATGTATTTATCAACATGTAAAATCTTGAAATTCAGAAGGCCTGAATGAACATTTGATCAGAAAGTGGCTTTCGAAAGATAATTCCATCATTAAGAGAAAGCAGCCATTATCATTATGGAGTGTACAGTGTACAGTACATATACAGTGTACAGTACATGTACATGTACTTATGATGTCCAAAAGTAATGTACATGTACAGTGTACAATGTACATTAATTTCAGGTTTGCACCAAATCTTCCAGAAGTCCTACTCTTGCCTACTTGGTTTTGTGTTACCCCCATTAAACAGATGGATCAGAAGGAAAATCAATGGAGGATGTTGGAGGGTTCTTCTCAATAATGCATTGTCGGTGAGGCAGGGGACAGAGTGATGTGATGAAATTTTGTGTGTCGCTCAATTGAACGGTTTTCTGTTGGACCCACAGGCTGGCAATAAGACTGTGTCGTTACAATTATTGGTTGGCAGTTGGTTGTGGGGGAGAGATACGCTAGGCCATTAAGTGAAGGCAGCTGTCATAACCACGGTGGCCTGTGGAGATATTGTCGCAAGCCAGGAAGGAGCAGCCAGTGTAAGCAAGTTTGTCTATCTGGGCCCTGGGGGAATCGCTAGGTGGAAGCCTGGTGGCTGTCCTGGGGTTACCTGGTGGAGAACTGGTTCCTGGGGGTGCACCAGTTTTGATTGGGAGCTATTGTACATTGTACTGTGCATGTACAGCCATGCCGTACATGTATACTACATGTACATGTACATGTACATGATTTACAGACCATGGTCAAGACACAAGATACAGTACTGTAGTCTTGTGTTGGTGGTTGTGATGATGGTGAGGAGGAGGAAGAGGGGGAAAGAGGAAGAGAAGGTGAAAAGGGAAAAGGAAGAGAGGAAGGAAGAGGAGGGACATACATGTAAGAGAGGGAAAGATGAGTGGTACATGTAAGATGAAGGAAGAGGAGCAAGAGGAAGTGGATGAAGAGGATGAAGAGGAAAAGGAGAGGGACCAGGACATGAGGATATCAGACGCAAGTGGAGAAGAAAAGGGATGAGGAAACTGAGATGACGAGATACAAAAGATACAGAATTGTTCAAAATAAATAGGACATTGTGCAAAAATTAGGCTAATGTGGTCTTGCCCCAGAAATGACAAATTGTAGGTTTTGTATCGTGAGATCGTTCCGGTTGTGAGAATCACTGAATCCATGGCCAACGAAGCGTCAAACCTCGCGACAGTGACATTTCCCTGTAATTGAATTAACCTTCAAAGACAAGCATTGGATGTCACCTTGGACTGCAAGTGGCCATATGTCTGCACGATGAAACATGCAAATCCGTACTCACACCCCACCCATCCCGACTCTTAAGGGGCTTTCACACTAGACAAAATCCCCGGGGATTTCTTGAAAAATCACCGGGGATTTCGGTCGGGCTATTCACACTACGAAAGAAATCACCGGGGGATAAGCTTCTCCCCAAGGATTTTTTTATCCCTGCTCGGGGGGGGGGGGGGGATAGGGTACATTGTACAAGGAGAAAACCCCGGGGAAATACATGTACAGTAGGGTCCCTGGGAGTTTTCACATGGGTCCAGTGTGAACGGTTGTGGGGGTGTTGGGGGGGGGGGGGTAAAAAATCCCCGGGAATTCCCCGGGGATTTAATCCAGGGGATTCGCCCTGTAGTGTGAATAGGGCTTAAGGATGTGAAACATCTTGTGTGTTTTTTAAAGAGCACTACAAAACACTAATCAACATGGCGAACCTTGCCTCGTTTCATACACAAAGTATGGCCGGTGCAATGATGTTGTACCAGTAGTTTACATGTAGACACGTCAGGTTGTTTTGACATCCTACAGATGTACAGTACATGTATTTCCTAGCATTCTTTACCCCTAGCTCTAACTGTAATTTAGCATACAGAGAAAGTGAGAACATGAGAAACTTATTGACAGTGATACATTATGTAGCAAACTGCTTACTAACAAAAATGAACAAAAAACAGATATCCAAACTTAGGGTGGCCTGACGTTTTGATTGTAGAAGGACTTTTCATTCTGCCTTTTGCTTTGATTTGATTTGATTGATTTATTTTACTCTCGTGGCCAAAGGCCAAATTGCGGCAAATTGAGAAAGGTTCTCCTGAAAAAGGATACCTATTTGCTTCAAATAAAGTTGAAAGACTATTTTTTTTCCATCAATGGTGCCTTTTGAATTTTGCTCCATAAACATAATCAATGTAATGTATGCATTTCGTCCAAAGTTGTCGAGGGGTGGGTTTTTTTTGGGGGGGAAGCGTTTTTTGTGTGTGTGGACCGGTAGCATGGGTGATTTCACTCACTGATTGGGAACGTGGATAGCCTAGAGAAGAGATGAATGCCAAATCTTTACCCCCACCCCTTTCCTCCCTCCCTCCCTCCCTCCCTCCCTCCCTCCCTCCCCCCTCCCTTTCCTCCCTCCCTCCCTCCCTCCCTCCCTCCCTCCCTCCCTCCCTCCCTCCCTCCCTCCCTCCCTCCCTCCCTCCCTCCCTCCCTCCCTCCCTCCCTCCCTCCCTCCCTCCCTCCCTCCCTCCCTCCCTCCCTCCTCCCTCCCTCCCTCCCTCCCTCCCTCCCTCCCTCCCTCCCTCCCTCCCTCCCTCCCTCCCTCCCTTCCTCCCCCTCCCTCCCTCCCCTTCCCTCCCTCCCTCCCCTTTCCTCCCTCCCTCCCCCTCCATCCCTCCCTCCCTCCCTCCCTCCCTCCCTCCCTCCCTCCCCCTCCCTCCCCCTTCCTTCCTCCCTCCCTCCCTCAATCGGTCCTCCCAACCTCACCTCCTCGATCCTTGAACGCATCGCTTGGCACGCCCTCCAGGAGGGACGCCCAACCCCGAGAAATTGCCCCAGCCTTTAATTAAACCTTCCGTGATGGACAGTGTTGATGAAATTAGCATGTATTTGCCACAGACCTCAGGGAGGAGTTGCGAGCGCGCGAAAAAAAAAAAAGAAGGATTGAAAACATGGATGAGACTGAGATTGTTTTTCTTTTTTTTTTCTTTTTACTGATTTCAAATAATGCATCTCCATTGCCGGGACCCCTAAGGCCCTTCCGATTGGGTGTTGATTGTTCCATAGTGATTTGCGATCCCCCCCCCTCCCTCCCCAGTGGAAACTGTGGCTGATACGGCACGTATGCGTGCCAAGCACACAAAGTGCTATGCAAGCGTTTGTACAGTAGGAGGAGAGCTGTCTCATTTTTTATCGACAAGGAAAAAAGGGGTGATTTAAAAAAAAGAAAAAAAGAATTGAGTTTATTGGGTCAGTCATTTCCTCACTTCTGCCAGTGATATTCAGATGGCTTATATATCCAGTTTTTTTCTTTAGAAATCTTCTGTACGGCGGTCGCAGCTGCATTTGTATTGGCGCTTCTCATACCGAGTCTCCGTTTGCAACAATATAACAGATTTGGGGCATTACCCCTTGAAGCAGTTCTCCTCCAAGTTCTTTTTATTGGGAGGATGCGGCGGCCATCATGAAAGAGAAACTAGAGCCTTTTCCCTCCCGATTCCTCTGCCTGCTCCAACTCCACTGAACAATTTGTGTGAAGTTGTCTGTAGATAGAACCCCACAGGGTTTCTTCTATTATTTTGTTTAGATAAAGGTTTCCCATTTGTAATAGGCTTAAACTTCAAAGTGACTATCTCAGTGTACAGAGCATGTCATTGACATTTCATTTTTTATGAAGACTTTTTTACCGAGACAAAATAAAGAGATGAAAGACATGCCCACATTTCAGTTTATTAACCTGAAATTATTTTATGTAGCACTTTCAAGGTGGACATTAGCTCTACTTTCTTTGAGCAAATTGATTGTCAATTCTACAAAGGAATTAATGGGTGAAAAAAAAAACTACCTCCTGTACCTAAATCAGACCTTTAAGTGAAAATACTGAAGAAATAAAGTGGGTTTTGGGGCTTGAATTTTTTTATTTTTTTTTATCTCTGTGGAAGTTGGACTCCTCACACCGGAATAAGAGCAACGAACACAATTCTAAAATGTCTTAGGATCTCTGATATACTGGAGTCTGGTAGTATGCCTCAATCAATAAAGCTTTCAGCCGTTTTCTGCTTGGTACAAATCCACTCACGGGCTTAGTCTGTGACGTTTCCGGGACGGTTTTCTGAAGTGCTTTAGAACTCCTTTTTTTCCCTTCTTCTAGAGACGGTTCAGATCACTCTTGTCTGACCGAGGCAAGCCTGGATGCTCAATATCCTGGCTGTAACTAATGAAATGATGTTAGATAGAAGAAGAAGAAGAAGAAGAAGAAGAAGAAGAAGAAGAAGAAGTAGACGAAACAGAAGAAGAAGAGGAAGAAGAAGATGGAACCACCACCCACCCAGCCAGCCAACGGGCCGTGCTCCAGTTGGTGGGATCTTAATGTCTGTCTCGGTGTTTTTTGGGGCCCTTCCTTGGCCGACCTCGTCTCTCAATCAAAACCCACTGAGTCTGGCTGCAGTCCAGCCGGTCTGCAGCCCGGCGTGAATTCATCCATTTTTTTTTTTGCCAGAGACCCCCTCGCATCTCTTGCCGGCGCGTCTCTGCCATCTCAAATCTAGCCTTGGTGAGGTGTCGCTAAGAGAGAGAGAGAGAGCAAGAGAGATAGAGAGAGGGGCAGTAAGGGATAGACACCCCTGACATTTTTTTTTTTTTAGGGGTTTTAATTTCTTATCGGGAAGAGATTAATTGCATTTGGAAGCTGGGAATCGCCAACGAAGGCCGGCCTGAGGTTTGCCGGAAAAAAAAACCCTCGAAAAACGAAACAAAAAAAGAGACAGAGAAAAGTCCTTCCAGATGTCCACTAATTTTTTCTGCACCAGTTGATGACTTAATTGAGTTAAGCTCCAACTTTAAAGGGGGATTATGGCGCACATGCCACCATGCAGAACTCGGTGGTAGTTTGAACATTCTCCATGGCTCCCTAGAATTCTGCTGAACAATCTTTGTGCATGTGCAATACATGCAGTGTACAGCTTTTCTCAACCAGGGTTTTCCCACTTGTTGAATTGTACAGTACTGTACATCACTACATGTACATATGTGACCCGGCACAGCGACATGAGGATTATCCCACCAAAACACTTTTCGAGTAAACAACGCCAGAAGTCAAAGTATCTTCTTAATTAGATAACAAATAATTTTTTTTTTTTTGTATTTTTGGAAAGTTAATGTATTGGAGGATATTATGTCCAAAGGATTTTTCCGAAATCCGTCTCTTAATGTTGAAAAAAATAGGATTCCCGGAGAGTGTGTGTACTGTTTTCATGAAAATGTAAAGTTCCTGCATTTTTGAACGGCCGCTTTCGAGGAGTTACAATGTAGAATGGTGCTGCTATATTGTGTCTGGTACCAAATGAACGAGCGAAGTCCCCTTTTACTATTTACAACAAAGTTCACACTGAAATAATTTTGATATCATTTGAAAGCTAATGGTATACTCTTTCACATCATTAGAAAATCTGAAAATCTCAAAAGCGAGGGTTATTCCTCATTATGCTGTGCCGGGTCACATATGGTATGATGCAATATTATATGGTATCTGAGCTACGGTACAGATCCACTACACAACCCTGATCAGCTGGGTGGTGCAATGGTCAAGATGCCCACTTTCGAAAGCTTCACGGGTTTGAATCCCACCTGCCTGTATTTTTTTTAGCAGGCCATCGGGCAAAGCACATGGACTAGGGTCTACCGGTACAGTGTTTAATTACATGGGTGTGTACGGATTCCCCATGAAGCGGAATAATATTTTTTACTGTATGTACATTCATGTACATGTGTTTGTATGGAGATTGTATCTTATGATTGACAGCTTTTTCCATGACTTTGTGGAGCACTCATGCATACACGTGTACATACAATGTACAACATGTACTCACTGTACATGTACATATTTTGTATGTTTCATGCATCAGTAGATGAAGTCTGATGTGATCAAAATCCCCCCTCCTGGTTTTCCACTTTTTTTTTAAGATTCCATCTCCACGTCAACCTGCCCCACCCCCTCCTCCAAAAGAAGATGAAAGAATACCCCTCTTCACTGTACATGTACATCCATAGCAGTTGAAGTGAAAACAAAAACAAGTGCACATGATTTCCATTGCCAAAGCTTGGCCTACTGTATATATATACTGTATGTGATTCTGTTTAGCCATTGAAAAATTGCCAAAGAATAGACGCAGAGACATGTACTGGAAATATATGTTTCTACATATATGTATGCCCTCACAGCCTCTGTTCTCCCTCCCCCCCACCCCCACCCCCATACCCAAGAATTGAAAACTCCTGCAGAAAAGGTCACTAGCAAAGTATATTAGCCGAGTTGGTGCCCCGGACACGTATACATGAATGTCTAAACTCTACCCCAAGAGAGAGAGAGAGAGAGAGAGAGAGAGGTGATGGAACCTGGGAATCTTATTTGGGAATTTGGGATGGATGCAGCGGTTAGTGACTCCACTACGTGTCGGGTGGGCCGGA
The DNA here is from genome assembly GCA_949987565.1 of Luidia sarsii. Taxonomy (NCBI): domain Eukaryota; kingdom Metazoa; phylum Echinodermata; class Asteroidea; order Paxillosida; family Luidiidae; genus Luidia; species Luidia sarsii. Next base: position 10,474,212 of record OX465118.1, read on the forward strand.
GGGGGAGGGGGGGGGGGGTAGAATGACACCCCCAAAGCATGCCCTGCAGGGGAGCCCTGTCTCTCTTGGATGATGCCTGGACAAAAGGTTAATCACCCATTTCTTATCGATGGTTTACATTCTGAGAGACCCGGGTCTGATCCCTCCCCGATAGGTGGATCAGATCCCGCTATCAGATCCTGACCGCGCGAGCGTTAAGACTCGCGTTGATCGCCCTCTGATCGCCCTTTGACCGCCTTTTGCAGGATCCGGCAAAAACATGGTCTGAGAGACAGAGAGAATCGCAGAGACAGAGATGGCCATCTCTGAGACTTAGAGAGAAATGAGACAGTCACAGACACAGACAACATGGCAGATGCAAAGACAGACGCAGAAGAACACTGACCGAGAGAGAGCAAAGAGAGAGAGATGCAGAGACAGAAAGAGGCACAGAAACAAGAGCAGACAAACAGACAGAGAGATGGAGAGAGACGTGAGAGACAGAAAGAGACAGACAAAACAGAGAGAAAAGTGATAGAGACGGAGACAGAAACACAAACAGAGAGAATTATACTTATCCGGTATAGGAGACAGGAGCCGACAGATACATGTATGTACATGTATGTAGATATGCAGACTCAGAATCAAAGGCTGTACATGTACATCTGCATACATGTAAATGGGCAGGAAACCTGCCCATTTGATTGGTTAAGATTCTCAGTTGAAGGCTTGTGTACTGAGGAAAATTTGCGAACAGCTTGGGGTGGGGCTGCCATTAGTTTTGTGTTCCCTTTTCCTAAATTTTACATGTACCTACATATAGTATACGGTATATGTACATTGTATAAATGTACAGTGTACAGTATTTTGCTTTTGTGCTCTGGCAATATTTTTATTTCACTGCTCATATTTTTGTCATGAGCTTGCAAATTGAATTTAGAAAGCTTATTAAAATACATTATATCTAACAGTTTTTTTCAGAAGATGTGTTGTAAATACACCATTTGGAATCAAAATAGTTTTCCAATTTTTTGTATTAAGATTTTAAGTACAAAAAATGGTAGACAAATCCTTTTTTTTGTATTGTCTTTTACATACGTACAGAAGTGTAAAATGGAAATACAATATTACAGTAGGCAGTTCCCTTTTCCTATTTTCCTTTTTGATGGTAAAACACAGTACACAGTGAATGGTTGGAGAATCTAAAGATGGTAATTGATTGGACAGTATCATGTACGGAGAAGGACCAGACAGACACACAAAGAGTGGTAGTGGTTCTGTTCGCCGGTTATACTAATGGTTGATCTACTGGCAAGGCAGAGGAACACCCTGCAGTGCTCTACATGAGGGAAGACACGGAAGAGTGCTCCGATACGGCTTTGCCTCAGATCAAATTGTCCGGGCAGGTTTTTCGGCAAAGATTGCAATCGGTGCAAGGAGGAGTGTTCCTTGCCCAAATTGAATTTCTGGAGTGCTTTTATAACTATTTCTTAAAGGCCCTATATACAACATTGGTAAAGGTCAAAAAATTGCCAGAGTACGGTAAACTGTTTGTGTGTTGAAAGCTATTAAACATTCCAAAAAAGAAATCCTGCAAAGGTTTTACATGTAGCTCAAATGGTAATCTGAGAAAGTAGAAAAACTCAAAAAGGAAAAAAAAGTCACGGTTTTTGCACCGTTAGTAATAAAATAGTTTATTACTCATGAGTAATATTTAAACTATTTGTCGATGTTTGAGTAAAGATTTATTGATAAGTACATGTACATACAGTATGTACAGCATCACAGACCGTAAGATTCCAACATGAGGATTCTATTATGCCTGTACAAACTATGTAAATTAGCAGGAAATCTGTGGACATCGATGTTTTCCGATCTTCCCAATGTTGTAATGGACCTTTAAAAGCTGATCAACCCCTAAAGGAAAGAAATGAAAAAGAAGAAGGATTTTTAAGTGATGTTGTTTGTTTCCTCTATCACTGCATGGCTCCAGCTGTCTCTGTTGTGATGCGATATCGTTTTCACTTCCTTCCTCTGTCGTCCACTGTCCTTCGCAGATGATTCAACAATTTGAGAGGCTCGTCGTCTTCAGACTGGGACGTCTGCAGCCACCCAAAGGACCAGGTGATGACGCTTAGACTATAAAACTGCGTAAACTCATCCAGTAGACACCCCCCTACTCATTCACCCACAGTTCAAATGTCCAGCGAAGTAAAAACATATTACAAAGACCGCCACTATTTGAGGCATGATGACAATTTAAAGATAGCACCTACATGTAAATACTAACCCGTTGGAAAGGGTGCATAAATTATATGGTTTTATAGCAATAACTGCTCATCTGTACATGTACATTGTACCTGTACATTTCTGTATGTTTACCTTGTACAGTACAGTATGTTTTTACAGTAAGTGCTATCCTTAATACCCATCAACTCATTTACCGTAACATGACCACTGTCAGACTGTACACAGTATTGGACATGTCAATTGGTGGTTTAGAGACCAACAAGGAAAAGAGGTGGGCAACAAAACTAATTTATGTATGTATCCGGCTCGTAAATTGGGACCTTCCCACATAATATTTAACGACATTTGTACATAAGGTGATATACAAAAATGTTGCAAACTGCTTACTGACTAAAATTACCAAAATGTAAATCTTAAAATTTAGTGGGCCTGACGTTTCGATCCTAGCAGGACATTTGTACATGTTCATGTAGTATGTTGTACATGTACATACATGTATATCTTTGATAAGGTGGGGAGCCAATCCCATGCATGATTGTTATCATTAATGGTCATTTACACTATCTCCAGGGATCACAGTAATTTTACAATTTACAATTAACCATTCTTGCCATACGTTCCAACCACACGGCAAAATCTAATAATAATAATAGGGGAAAAAAAATCAACAGTTTACTGGTGTCTTGTACTCTTGTTGCATTGTCTCTACGTGTATGTGCTTTTGGGATGTACAATGTACAGTGTACATGTAGATGAACTCTTGGCTCCATTTTGTTTTGGTCCCGATTTCAGGTGTTGTAATTGTTCTTCCTTTCATTGACAAGTGGCGAAGGGTGGACATGCGAACGCGGGCCTTCAACGTCCCTCCTCAACAGGTAATTGCAATAGAATCGTCTGACAAGTACTTAACATTTCTGGAGTCTAAGACCTTTAAGACTGTTTCCTAAAGGCCCAATACAACATTGGGAAGATCGGAAAAGATCAATGTCCACAGATTTCCGTCTAATTTACACAGTTGGTAGATGGTCATGATAGAATCCTCATGTTGAAATCTTACGGTCTGGGATGGTTAACTTCCCTAGAAATCTTCACTCAAACATCGACAAATAGCTTGTTTTTAGATGCCTGTGATAATATAAATAGTAAGATAAAATATGACCGAAGCCTAAGCCCGAGCCTAAGCCTTCATTTCAAAAACGGCCTATGTTACATGTACATGTAGTTGGAACAGGGTCCTGCTAGCATGCTAGAATAGAAATGTTAGAGTGTACGAAAACACACCATAAACCCAATAAAATCATTTGCAGCTTTGAAGTACTCCTTGAACGAGGCTAACAAACCGAAAGCACGGAAATTGGGAGTGATACCCCTCGAGATGTTTTCCGTCCGGGCTGGGGGAAGAAAGGGGGAGGGGGACTTGCCAGAAACTTAAACTGAGGTTGGGTCCGAATGTAATTGGAATTCCAATTAAATTTAATTAAAAAAAAAAAAAAAACAGTCGGCTTTTTCCTTGGTGTGGTCGGAGAGTTGTACAGAGGCTGTGTGAATGTGCTCTGTAAATTGCCTTGACGGCAATTTTTTTTCTTTTTTTTTCTGGGGTTAGGGTTGCTGTTTGGTTTATTTTCTTCCTCTTTAAACGACCTGCGATTTGATTTGCACCGGTCCAATGAGGGACCTGGGGCGTTAAGGCACAGTGCAGAGCGTGGGTCACCAGTTCTTTCGTCTCTCTGCAGACATTGGGCGGGTGGGTAGGAGAAGGGGGAGGGAGAGGAGGAGGAGGAGAGGAGGAGGTACAAACCCGATGACGAGAAGTTGGTGAATTGGCGGCGACAGACCCCCCTATTGCATCTGTCCAGTCAAGCAAGGGGCTCTGGAGCGACGCAGATTAATGTCGGAGCACGGATTAAATGCGCTCTTGCATTAGCACGGAAGTCCCCCCCTCCCCTCTCTGCGACGTCTGCCAGTTGTGTAATGATGCCACATTCACACGATACAATGCACGCTCATGCGCTTGTGCACGCACATATTACAGCACCAGATTCTACATGTAGATGTACACCACATGTACATGTAGATGGATATATATACATGTACGTGTATGTAGATAGGATAATGTACAAGTGCTGTATCACGATTTATTATCATACTTGAAGATACCCCCAAAGGTTGATGATCTTCAATTTGAACTATAATTTTTTTTTAATTCATGTACAGCGCCTGGCAATTTATAATTATTATAAGGCGTTATATAAATTTCAATTATTATTATTATTGATATACAAAAAATGTTGCAAACTGCTTACTGACTAAAATTACCAAAATGAAAGTCTCAAGATTTAGTGGGCCTGACGTTTCGATCCTAGCAGGACCTTTCTCAAAGGCAGAGTGACAAGGACAAAACAGATACATGTACACGAAGGAAGGGGGAAGAGAGTGAATAGGACACGGATGAGAAACAAAGGACAAAGAGTAAAGCTGGTAGGGTGAGATCAAAGGGAAGGGCAAGGAATAGAGTAGGGATTGGTGAGAGGAGGGGGAAAGATCAAAGAAAGAAGTGTGGAGGAGTGAACACAAAAGAGGGATTATCAGATTATCCGCATTTTATTTTGAATGACTTTTAAAAAAAAACTTTTTGCAGTTGGTTACAGCCGACAGGGGCGACCATTTTGTTGCAATTTTTTTTTGAATGACTTTTTTTTGGTGCAGTTGATTACAGCCGACTGGGGCGGCCATTTTGTGGCATTTTTTTGAATGACTTTTTTTTTTTACGTTTTGCATTTGATTACAGCTGAAGGGGGCGGCCATTTTGTGGCATTTTTTTGTGTACAGTTGATTACAGCAGACGGGGCAGCCATTTTGTGGCATTTTTGGAACAACTTTTTTTGTTGTTACTTTTTGCAGTTGATTACAGCCGACAGGGGCGGCCATTTTGTGGCATTTTTTTGAATAACTTTTTTTTTTTACGTTTTGCAGTTGATTACAGCCGATGGGGCGGCCATTTCTGTCGGCGCCACTGTCTACTTCCGAACCAAAGATGTGGCCCTGTCCATTGCCAGTGTGCAGGACCTGAACCACTCCACTCGCATGCTGGCCCAGACCATCGTGCTGAACATGCTGGCCGCCCGCTCGCTGAAGACCATCGAGAACGACAAGAACATAGTCAACGCCTACATCCAGGAGGAGATGAACGTCACCACCAACAACTGGGGGGTGGAGGTCAGCAAAGTGGAGCTGTGAGTCCCCAAAAACCTTGGCCGTCCCTCAACCGCAGTCCGTCCGCTCCGAAGCTCAGCCCGACCTCGGCCTCATTCAATGTTTTTGGCACGCCTTGTGAAGGACGTTAACCGGTCCTTAGAAGTGGTTGCCTTGTCCAAGGCGGTCTCTCCGGTACAGCATCCAGGCCAAAGGCACGAAAAATCACGGCACTACCTGGCCGGGTCCAAGCTGGACATGTGCTCGGCCCGCAGACCGTGTCGCTGCCATACCACACCCAATGTAGTGTGTGTGCGTACAAGTGTGCGAGCCTGTACGCAGCTGTCCTGGCCGCCCTCGAGTTGGTTTACGGACCATGACAGGACCTGTTGAGATTTTACCTATTTCAGGGCAGTTTGAGTAAGAACTGCCTCTCGGCAAGCAAGCTTATGTAGAAGATTACACGTGAACCCTAGTTCACTGCAATGAATGGAATATGGAAGCGGGGGGGGGGGGACTTGCTTCAGAGAGTAGAACCTACATGTAAGCTTGAGGTGTTTAAAGAAGGTCTTCGATTTTATTTCCTTTCTTCTCTTCTGTGTTCCTTGCTGACCTGCTTGGCTATCCTAGATCTGAAGTGACTGTCGTTCAAGAGGCTGTAGAGGGTATTAGCCTGGACAAGCTGGGAAGCATCTTTGGTCAGCTCATCTCCGGTCAGCACATGCGTAAGTGATCAGCTGCCAGGAATGAGACATCTGCTTCAGAGGAATGACAATTATTTGTTTGCTCGCCTTCTGAAGGCTCCAGTGGATCATTGCAAAATTGCAAAATGCTTTGTTTTGTTTGATAGACATGTACATACTGTGCAATTGCAAATAGCAGCCTACCATAGAAACATTGCCCCTCACTGGACCAATCCTCTGGTTCACTGGAGCACAAAACAAAAAAAGAAGCATTTTGATTAAAATGGTTGAACTCATAGGCTGCCGACACCTGTGTCCTTATCCTATCTCTAAAATGTTATTATTTTTTATTGTTATTATTATAGTTTTTTCTTTTACTATAAAACCAACGATATGCAGATTCACACTACAAACAGTAAATAAGTAGATTCAAAGAAACGGAACAGCCTAAACCGAGTTGACCAGTGGTCGATTTCATCTCATCGTTTACTTACGATGAATCGCAAGGGGGTTGGAGATGCACAGAAACCATATTATATAGCCTATGAAAAGTCACAATGGGTTATCAATCGTAGGTTGAGTTACGGTGCATCGTAAGGCTCTGTGAAATCCACCCCCAGGACTGATGAAAGTACAACAGAAACCACTGTGACTGGAAAGGCTGTCAACCTATCGTGTAGTTATCCTCTCTGTTTGGCTCGTGTCTCTCTCCCTCTCCCGCCACTCTTGAAAAACCAGCCGCGGGCAACATGATGAAGCTGTCCAGCCGGCCGTCCATCAACCCCAACCTGCTGCCCAACCCGGAGGTCCAGCCCTCGGGCGTGGCCGGGGGCGCGGCCGTGCCCGCCGCCACGCCGCGAGAGCTGCTGGCCTCGGTCCGGCCCCTCCTCAGCGATGCCCTGGTGCGCGACGTGGGGGCGGTCTACAAGTTCGTCGTGACCGGCCGCAACGGCGGCACGTTCTACTTGGATCTGAAGAACGGTAAAGCACTGTTTGAGCGTCGTTCGCACTTTTCAGAAGTTCATACCAAAACTGTTGCAAACTGCTCACTGACTGGAAAATGACCTGCAATACATAAATCTCCAAAGTTAGAAGGCCTGACGTTTTCGATTCTAGCAGGACCTTTCTCACAGGCAAAGATAAGTTTCTTTGCATGAGCCATTCATCCATTAGGTTTGGGCCATCCTAATTTCCACCCTCCCTTTTTTCCATCAGTTCCTGCAAGTGATTGGAAAACCCGGCCTTAGGGAAACTCGGGGATCACACAAAGGGAACAAAGAGATTTTATCAGCTTTCGTTAAAGCCCCTACACAACATTGGTCGAGGTCGAAGAATAGCATCCATACGTTGTCTGATCCAACATATGCATGAAATAGCACACCTGTGAAAATTTCAGCTCAATCCGCCAACCGAGTCTCGAGAAAATCGTGAAAACCGCTTTAATAATGTGTTTTGCGAAAATGCAGCATTCAACGCCGTACTGTTCCAAAAAAAATGTTTAGATCTCGGTGAGACTTAAACTATTTCTTTTACTCATTTCTCCCAAAATACAACATTTTTGGCAGAAATGAATCAGTGAGAGGTTTCTACTATAACCATCTTCAAACTGTATAAGTTTCATGTAAATCTGTGAACATTTGTTTTTCAATCTTACCAATGTTGTGTAGGGGCTTTAAGAGGCAGTGCTTGTGTTATTGGAGAGCCACATATTACCATCAGCCACATCATTAATGATTGTGTTCAAGTCCACAAAGAGGAACCCCTGGTCTGATTGGCCTGGACGATGAAGCTATCAGGGGCCAATTTCATAGAGCCGTTTAAGCGCCAAAATTTGTTTAAGCATGAAAACTCTTCCTCAAAAGAATCAGGTTGCCAGCCAAAATTCCACTTGTATTTCACACGAAGCAACCCGATAGTAGAATATGAGTCAAGTACAACAAGCATCGCGTGAAATAATATGGTTGGCAATCTCAATTTAACCAGGGGAGAAATTTAAAATCTTAAGCAGCTGTATGAAATTGGCCCCCAGGTGGTTAAAGAGGGATCTCCCTCTGTGATTTCTGATTCGCATGCGTGATAAAAAAGGAAGTACAGTGAAACGTCGCTAACACAAACGCCGTGTGGTTGTGTCTCTTTCAACAAGAGATGTGGTTCTAAAAATGACGCGCTCCGTTTTATCAATTTTCTCTGTTTCTTTTTTTCCCCCTTTTCATCGTCCAAAAAGGGTCCGGGGATGCGGGCGTTGGGGAGCCGTCCGAGCCGGCCGACGTCACGCTCACCACCTCGGCGGCCGACCTGCAGGCCATGTTCATGGGACAGATGCGGCCCTACATGGCCTACATGGCCGGCAAGTTGCAGGTGGAGGGGGACCGAGGGGTGGCCATGAAGCTGGATGCCGTCATCCAGCTGCTGCAAGACGGCACCTGCTAGTCCGATCATCGTCCTCCTTCCACTCCCACCCTTCCCCTCTCCCCCTCCCCCAAAGTCTATCCAGCCACCTCGACAACCTCTGGCAGGTTGGGGCAATGATATCTGATTATTTTTTTTGTCCCAGCGTCTTCCATCCTTCCAGCGTGATGGGTTCTAATCCCACCCAGCACCTAGCTCAAACTCCCTAAACTCAAAGCAACCTGGAATGCCATAAGATCTGCTGGATCACCCTCACTCACATTGCCCTGAGTTCACGTCCTGCCCGATGCACCATGGTCTCAACATGGACTAGCGTGGAGCTTCATACCGATCCCCAACCTGTGAGCATGGTGGTCTGGGTTTGAAATCTCCACCCAGTACCTCATCCCAGCCAACCTTTGATAGGTTGGTTTCTCCATTATGAAGATCCCTTGCTTACCCGTGCTATTCCTCTTTTCCTTTTTTCCCCTTTTTTTAAGGGGGGGGGGCTGTTTATGCTCATTTATAAAAAAATAAGTCAAATTTAATGTCAAACGACAGCAACATTTTTTAAAATTAGTTTTAGTTGTCTAAATATGTATGTGTACAAGTATTTTAGTTGCATATTTTTCAGTGTAAGCAAAATAATAATTAGGTGGTGTATATAATTATGCAAAGTTGTGTGTTCTTGTTAGAAGTACTGAATAAAGCAATATAAATTATCTATCAAGTTGAATGTGTTCACATTTTTGTCAGTCAACCATCCGATCAAGCAATCAATCCAAATGAAAAAATGCACTCCAAAAACGAACAAAACAAACCAAAAAGATAATAGTTTATATACTAATTACAGATGTTTATTTTATACACATTTACTTTTCAGACTAGTTTTGTGCCTGTTAAATATAAAATGCAGACTGAAACCCATTACTTGAATATGTGACTTCCCTATTTCTTTGAAATAATATCCTTTATTGTCATAAAATGTTCCTGTATAAGGAAAACTAATGTTCACTACTTCAAAACTTCAAAACTTCAAAACTTCAAAAACTCAAAATCTCTTGACTATGGAATTCCAGTCTCTTCGGAAAAAAGATTTCTACTTCATAACAGTAACCTCTGCCTGGGTTTATCTTTTTTTTAAAGCTGACAATACAGCTCTTCATAGTGAAAAAAGTCCCCCACAATCAATATTATTATATATACATATAGCAATTTGATATGAAAACATATGAAGTGTTTAAAGCCCCTACACAACATTGGTAAGATTGAAAAACAGAAATGTTCACAGATTCACATGAAACTCCTACAGTTTGAAGATGGTTATAGTAGAAACCTCTCACTGAAATATTTCTGCCTGAAATGATGTATTTTGGGAGAAATGAATAAAAGAAATAGTTTACATCTCACTGAGATCTAAACTATTTTCCGTAACAGTACAGCGTTGAGCTGAAATTTTCACAGCTGTGCTATTTCATGCATATGTTGGATCAGACAAGTATGGATGCTATTCTTTGACCTCGACCAATGTTGTGTAGGGGCTTTAAGATAGCTCAAAATTATGTAGAGAAATACAAGGATATGAGCAATGAAAGGAAATGTTAACTTTAATTGTAGAGCAAACCTAAAATATCGTGGCAGTAGGTACAGTATATAGCGTTACATCCTGTGCCTTCTCCCTGTAAAAATCCATAACATTCTGCAGACAGTTTCATCCACAAACCATTACGCGAGAGTGCTTGCATCAAGCGCCCTCTTGTGGCATTCCACCTCCAGTTACCTACTGTAAAAGCTGAATAAAATGATACATGGTTGTGAATAACAATGAAAAAATGTGATACACTAGTGAAAACTTCAAGCCTCTCTGATTCAATGTAAGTTTTACCAAATTACCACATGGCAATATCTCTTCAAAGTTCTCTCTCAATATTCCAAAAGTTTTTGAATCAACTCAGAGGACACCATTTCATACACTGATTGGGGAACACATTTGCTGGGTACTTTCACAGGACTAAATAAGCACAACCACACTCACAGATACCAAAGTGAAGCCACACACCCTGCATTTTTTTTTTTTTGGGGGGGGTGAGCGGGCTAAATTTGGGGGGAAATGGGGGACACTAGCATGTAACCCCCCTCCCTGTTACCATGGAGATACACATATACGTAGCATGACACCATAGGGCATTTGCAATACTCAAGAGTTCAAGTCTGGTTCCTTGACACTTTTGTATTATAACAAATAGAGAGGTCTGCGCGGTTTCTGACTATGTACATATCAGTTCAAGTCGTCAAAGTGACAACCAAGTTCATGAAACCATTCACTTCGGACCAAAATCCACATATTACTGACGGAAATGGGGCTAATTTTTTTCCCACAGCTAAAGCCAAATTCCCTTTTACTCCTACCAAAGAAAATACGTAGAAAACAAATCAAATACAAAATCTAAGCACAACAGAAAGAGTACCTTGTAATATATTTACGTTAAATTATTTATGAAATACCCCAACCCCAAACAAAAGCACATCTTAAGACGAATGAAATAAAACTTCAGCAAAATAACATTTCAGAAAAAAAGGCCCCAAGCATATAGAATCACAGATATAAACGATTCCCAATTACAAGTACAGAGGGTAATGCAAAATGGCCAAAGCAGTAAATAGTGATAGAACAAAACAAATAAATACAAAAATAAATTTTGAAAGACAACAAAAAATGTCTACAGAAGCACAGATAGGAATCCACAGCCGATTTCAAGTAAAGTTACGTAAGCTACGCAACGTACAAAACGTGCGTAAGTCTTGTGCCACAATGGTTCTTTTCGTGCACTATTTAGAAATGGCAGCAAATGTTGCATAAGTTACGCAAACAAAAAAGTTTCATGAAATCGGCCGCAGATCCTAATCCCCCGGATTCAATTTAGCACTTCCGCCAGTCAAATCACCTTTCCCATATGTGGATGCATGCCAGCCTTGCTTCTGTGCCAACCTTGTATCCATGCCAACCTTGTATCCATGCCAACACTTGCCCTAGCTGGTGCTGTGATGACTTAATTTGACATTTCCTGTGCATACACACACAGGGTCCTGTTTCTTTCAGAGCACAATTTTTGGGGGGCTGGGAGACAAACTGCAAGATATGACAGTGGCACCTTTGTAAAATGCTCAGCAATGTTTCCTGTCCCGAAACACAACACAAAGGCCATCTACACTCTGTAGCCAGACATCTGCACTTTGGTATGCTGATGTCATCACCCTGTAAGATGGGCCCTTTTCGAAATAAAGGCCTAGGCTTGGGCGTAATAGGCTTCGGTCATATTTCTCTGTCACGCTATAATATCACGGGCATCAATAAACCAACCGTTTGGCCCAAATTTCTGGGTGAATACTCTGTACTCAACAATCCAACAAAACTTCAAATTTGGCAACCAACCACAACCCGTATTTTCAGGACTTGTCAGACGGAGACGAAGCCTGAGCCCGAGCCTGATCCATGGATTCAAACATGGCCTTTTCACTCAGTGTGAAAGCATGGCTACTCGCGGGGTACCTCAGGTCTACCACGGGAAGCTTATCGAGCCCACCTTAAGCTACCAAGTAATGAAGGATAGCATCAAAGGTCAGCTAATTATTATTTGGGGGGGGGGGGCGGGGTGGTAAAATAAAGGGCATACAATATATAATTCTACTACAGAAACCTCACAATTACACTTAAATCTCGAAAACATAACTTGTAGGTGACAGGACAGTCTTTTATACAAAAAAAAAAGATGACGTTTCACTGGAATGAAAATAAGTGTACAAAAAAACAACCAACCACAAACAATACAGAGCGTGTACAAAAATAAAAAGTGTAAACCCTGTCGCGGTTCCAATTGGAGAAAGTGAAAATACTCAGCAATAAATACGAGTAAAACTCTAGCTGCGGAGACAAAAGGGTTGCCAACGACAACTCCACTAGTTTCCTAAGATTCGGAAGCTTAAATTTTTTTTTTTAAATATAACTTGTTTTGTGTTTTCCCTTTTTACCAAATCTCAAATGGCAATGCTGTCAGCGACAGATGCTTTGATGGTAAAGGTAAAACTGGGCACAAAATGTGCCTTTAAAAAAACCCCGAATGCTTGGTGGGCATGGCTTGTAAAAGAAGGAGGAAAAAAAAAGGGAGGCGTTGCGAGACGTTCCTCACTCAGTCACAAGTCTAGCAAATGTCACTGCCGGGCTCGGGGAAGATTCTTTTTTTGTTTTGTGGGAGGCTCAGTCACGTCTGGAAGTACGATTCATCAATCTACCCTAGCTTCCTATAAAGGACTAGGTATCGGCGTCTGCCTCTTCGGCTGGAATGATTTGGACTTGTGTTTCAGCTTTCTTTTTCTCGTTTTTTTTTTAATGGTGATAACATCTATAATGCACGTTTACGAAAAAGGCTACACGATCTCACTACCCATCACAGACACAGTAGAAAAAGTACTTTACACAGACAGAGCTGTATTTCAGTGAGATCGTGACGGTGGTGAGAGTGAGATAACTCAAAGTGAGTAGGAATGGCGGTGCGACAATGGCCGTGTCTGGTGCCCCCTCGTCTGCTCAGTGCTGCCATCGCGCCTTCTGCCGCTTGACGTCGCTCACCAGGGACGTCGCGAAGCAGAAGCCAAAGATCTACCGGACAAACAAGTAAGAAAAGTCATTCTGAGAACCACTACCAAACATTTTAATCCACATTAATACATGAACATGTATATCAAAATTTGGAGGGCCCGACGTTCTGATTCTACCAGGACCTTTCCCAAAGTATTATTTTTTTTTAAAGGTCCTGCTAGGATCGAAACGTCAACGTCGGACCCTCCAAATTTTGATATTCGCAATTTGGTCATTTTGGTCAAATTCAGAAAAAGATAAATATTCATCCAGAGCAATGTTTATGAGGAATTCAGAGTCAATTTCCAATCCTTTTTTTTTTATTAATGAATGAAAATCTGAAGTAATACAAAATATGTCCTACAAACTGCTTAATACCGACTCAAATGGCAGTACTAAGATGAGTCTCGAAAATTCCAAAAACCTGGGGCGGATTCCACGAAACCTAACAATGCCTGGTAACTCAGCTTACAATGGATTAACACAAAGGATAGCCCATTGTAAGTTGTGGTAGGTCCTATGGTTTCTGAGCATCGCCCATCATCTTGCGACAGGTCGCAAGTTACAATGAGTTTGATGAAATCGACTGGTGGCATGTAATCATAGCAGAGACTTTCTCTGCCACTGAGAAGGGTCCTGTTTGCTTAAAATCTCAGGCCGCCTGAATTTTTTGAGAAGTAAGACATTTTTGTAAATCTAGACAATGAACTGGCTTCTAACGACCTACCTGAACCAGTAGGATGATGCCTGCTACGATAGCGATGACAACTAGGTTTGTCTGAATCCAACTCTTGAAGGTCGTTGCACATCCAACGGAGTAAATCTCACTGCTGAGACTGTTCATCTTCTGCCAAAAAAAAAACAAGCCCAAGAGTTGCTTAACGACTCTGCGCCAAGTGGTTTTACAGCGCATCAACAACATAAACAATCATCTTCAAATCTCACTAAAACAATCGGAACAATATATTTCTGTGAAATAAATCGAAAAGGGTACAAGAGAGTAAAACCTGGCACAATTAGGATGTCATTGTGGCTTTTGTCAAGAGAATATCCGTTCGAAAAAGGGCCCATTGTGCGTCGTCAATGGACCGCAGACTCCAGTTTCCACTCCAGGTAGTCAAATCTTTGAGTTGGTCAGCCACAACCGAGCGTACAGATTGCGGTGAAGAATGTGGATGGAATTCCACTGCCTGACCGACGACCATTGGGCTGTGTGGCATGCTAACACAATGTCCCCCGCATGCTTTCAGCGGCAGATCATCCACAGTAAAGGTCCCACAATTGCACAATTGCTGCTGCTAATCTTGCAATTCATGTGGCAACTTGTGTCAAAAAGGGTCTTTGTACTGATTCATATTGCTTTGTTCTACGCTGAAACAAGTCTTTGTTTAAAATGTGGACAAAAGTGGTGCCCAGATTCGGAGGGCCCCGTCACACAGTCAAACCAACGGAGCTCCGATTTCGGAGGTCCCGGCACGAAGTGGTTAAAAGACTCAATCTGTACACAGAAAGGCATCTAAGTATCAAAGAGGAAAGCTCATTTTCTGGGCACCGATTTAAAAATGACTTACTTCAGGAGTCCGAATATCGTAGCCACACTGTGTGTTAATGACGTCGCTCTGGAAAACAGAAAACGAGTACAGTCAGTGCAGTGCACTCCTTTAAGACTGCATACAATTTTCATGGCAACGGTATGTCTGGTAAAACAGTTACAAAACTAGATGAGGACAGCCGCGATGGTCCACTGAGGACTTACTGGAATGGAACCAACTGACAGATGAGCTCTCGGGCAAGAGGCCCATGAGTGAAACAAGAGCCAAACAATTGGAATTCCTTGGTTGCAAACTGAGAAAAGAGGGTTTGGAAAAACCTGGCTTTGAGGGGGAAAAAAAAAAAAAAACGGGGGGAAAGAAAGGGCGACTTGGATGCCTAGCCTGAAAGACTGGCTACAGGAAAGGGGAGTGAAACCCAGAGATGGAGCTTTTAGAGAAAAGAAAATGCAGAAAATTGACGTAATGGCCAACAAAAACATCAAGATAAACTGTCCCTGGCAGTACAACAAAGGTCAATTACATGTACTTCTCCCTGTGCCTCTTATCTCTGCCTTAGCGAGTAGTTGACTTGGTGCCCCCTGGTCATTGCCTCGGTGCCCCTGGTCATTGCCTCAGTGCCCCCTAGTCATTGCCTCGGTGCCCATAGTCACTGTCTTGATGCCCCATGGTCACTGCCTTGATGCCCCCATGGTCACTGCCTTGATGCCCCCATAGTCACTGCCTTGATGCCCCATGGTCACTGCCTTGATGCCCCCATGGTCACTGCCTTGATGTCCCCATGGTCACTGCCTTGATGCCCCCATAGTCACTGCCTTGATGCCCCATGGTCACTGCCTTGATGCCCCCATAGTCACTGCCTTGATGCCCCATGGTCACTGCCTTGATGCCCCCATAGTCACTGCCTTGATGCCCCCATGGTCACTGCCTTGGTGCCCCCATGGTCACTGCCTTGATGCCCCCATGGTCACTGCCGTGATGTCCCCATGGTCGCTGCCTTGATGCCCCCATGGTCACTGCCTTGATGCCCCCATGGTCACTGCCTTGATGCCCCCATGGTCACTGCCGTGATGTACCCATGGTCGCTGCCTTGATGCCCCCATGGTCACTGCCTTGATGCCCCCATGGTCACTGCCTTGATGCCCCCATGGTCACTGCCTTGATGCCCCCATGGTCACTGCCTTGATGCCCCCATGGTCACTGCCTTGATGTCCCCATGGTCACTGCCTTGGTTCCCCCTGGTTCCATCTCATGCCTATGATCAACTCTTCCCATCCCTGTTCTTCCCATCGTTTCTCCCCTTTGCCATTCCCTCGGACAATCCCGGGCGGATTGTCTCACCTCTGGATCCTTGATGCAGCAGGAGAAGGGAACGCCACACGCCTCCAGGTTGCGGTTATTTCCTACCATCCTCTCTGAACAATTGAAATACTCGTTCTTATCCCAGTCGTCGTAGTTCTTCACGCCGCAGCATTTCAGCTAAAAGGGAAAAGAAGACACCAATAATTTCATAATATTCTGAGACATTTTACATCTTTGGGTTTTTTTTGGAGAGCAATACTAAGTTTGGCTTCTGGGTTTGGGTGTTTTCAGAATTGGGATTGGGAGGTTTGGAGAAAGACGTTTTTGGGGTGTAACTGGCACCCTTGGTGGTGTTGTGCAAAAGAAAGTCAAATCTCAGGGATGTAAGTGACCGACAAAGTCAGATTACCGAAGGCCAATAAATTGTGCGACTGCGAGTGAGCGCTCATGCAAACAAGGGTTTTGATTGCGAGATTCACGCCAGGGGTGCAGGCGCCCTTCAGTTTTTAGGGTTTTTAACAGAATTTTTTTTTAGCAGTTTGAGATGCCAGTTTTACAGGAAAAAAAAAATAAAAAAAAAAATCTTACATCTTACATTTCACAAGTCTTACATCCCTGAAATCTGCATATATATCGAAAAATCACAGACTTAGGTTGTCACCTTACCCCAGTTTGGAATGCGTCAATGACATCTTGAAAGTCTTCATTACTTCGGTAGTTGGCAATGGCGTGGTCGGACAAGGCCTGAACAAACTTGTCCTCAATCTGCACAAGAATAGCCCCCCCCAAAAAAAAAAAGTTTCATCAAAATGACACAGCGACACACACAAAATGTTGCACAAAACTGATCACTGACTGACCACAACCACAACGCAAATCGGAAACATTTACATGTAGAGGGCCCGATGTTTCGATCCTTCCTCTTGCCTTTGAGAAATTAAGGTCCTTCTAGGATCGAAACGTCACCCCCCCCTGTAAATTTTTAGAGATTGAATTACATGTAACATTATCACTTCAAATTGGGATTTTTATTTTCAGCAGAGGGAGGTCCCGAGACAATCTGATGAATCCAACAAAAAGGAAATTGCTACTTAAAGAAGGCCGGCTGGACGAATCACTGTCATAAAAACGACGTGATCGGAAATTGCCCTTTCAAGGGAATTAAGTGATACACAAATATCGGTTTGATAAAACGGTCCACTGACCCAGTCCCGGCCTATCCAAGGGCCCAGCCTGATCCCCGTAGCATCTTATCTGACTGGACACCCCTGGTGTCACTTTCCTGTGACGTCAAACCCTTCAGGCCAAAGCCCCATTCTGACATACATGTACATACATGATACATACATGTACATGTACATGTGTATGCACATGAAATCCATGTGTAAGGCGGAGCGGAGTGTACCCATTATATCTGCATACATGTATACGTACTGTACATGTATGCATAATGTGATGGGTACAATGTACATCACAACATGTACATGTACATGTACATTATGTACCGGTACATGTTGGAAGTCAAAAGATATACATACATGTATGGTATTTGATTTTCTGCTGTATTCTACACAGGCTTTGACCTCTGACACAATTTCATCTGAAACAGACTGAACATGCACAAGTACTGTTACATGTACAGTATGTACAGTACATGTACATGCACAGTACATGTACGTGTACATGTACGTGTACATGTACAGTGTACATGTATACTGCACATTACATGTACAGTACCGGTACATGCACATTGTACATTCATGTACAGTACAAAACATGCACAATGTAAACTTCCATGTAACATAAAGCAAGCTTGGGAAGGGATGTCAGCATGGCACACGTACATGTACATGTACACGTACATGTGTGTTTATACATGTACAGTATGTACGTCGTGTACATCATGGAGGTGTGTACATGTACATGTACAGTCTACTGTGCATGTACATATGTATACATGTACCTGTACCTGTCCTGTACAAGTACAACACACACTACATTGTACACAGGGCTTTACTATTATTTGGGCTTCTCAAACTCTTTTCAAACACTTCTCAATCTCCCCCCCCCCTCTGATGACCTTTGACCTCTGACCCCCATTTAGGACAGAAGCAGGGTTTAGGGATGAGCAAATCTGTGAGTAGACCCAGGCAGTGGCCAACCTGTCCCTTCAATATTCATTCCCGGGGGGGGGGGGGGGGGGGGGGGGGGGGGAAGCCAGCCTCCCTCATCCCCCTCAATGGCAATACCACATGTTGAGGACATTCCTCGCCAATGACTCACATGGGAGGGGTCCCTGTGGCATAGAAATGGTGTAAAAAACAAACAGTGCAAAGCAAATGACAAGTTGACACGTCCTAGTGAGTGTTGATCCTGGCTATTGCCTTGAATTCATCCATGTACATGTAAATGTACCATACACACAGTATAAGGTACATGTACAGTACATTAGCCACATTGATCATGGTGTACACACACACTGTTCGTGTGCATAGCTACTCAATGCTAAAAGGAGCAAGCTTGTCATTGCCAGATGGCCTACATGTACACAACAAAGCATGTGGCAGGGCTTTTGACAGGCAGGAGTTGGTTAATTTTCTCATATCCTGTTTTTGGTGGACAGCCTTGCCTGTTTATTCCGAGAAAGTCATTCCAATTGCTGTCCCTTACCCTACATGTACATGTACATGCACGTGTCTTACATGTACTTGTACATGCACACTGTATAGTTAATGTGCATACTTTGTGGGCAGTGGGTACTGTTACTGAATTTGGTCAAAACCGGTGATACAATTATGGTGTGGGTGTGGGCCAGGTCAAGAGGCAAAGCCACAGAGAGATGGATGAATTCTTGCCATGGGAAAGTGCTGTAACACGAACCGCCTGCTGTCAGAAATAGGCTCAAAGGTCTGCTACATGTACATAAAGTGTTACAGTGCTACACTCTCAGATATCTGAGTAACGTTCAGTCCGGACTCCGACAGACATGACAGAATGCAGTGGAATTGATCAACTTTTCATGGCACTTATCCCACTCCAATGAGTGCAGGACGAGTACATCTACGAGTACAGTGTAAAATGATGATGTAAAATACAAGGATTCTACCAGAATCCAACAGCTTAGAAATCCACTTGATTCTGACTGAGTCAGAGTCTTAAAAAAAATGGCAAAGAAAAATGTCATTGGACTGGGACTGTACTGTACATGTAACACGAGACCACTGGGATAACCTACAGCACTCTTAGTCTTAACACCCAGCCTATACATAGATGGCTTACTTAATCCTTAGCAAAATAGTCAACGGCATGGATCTTTGCCAAGACAGGGGGCACCAGTTAGAAGCAGTGAACCATTAACTGCTTATTAATATATACATAGTATCTCTGGGGATCACACATTCCAGGTTTCCCTCCAGCCCAAGTTTCACTCCGTCAGAACCTGTGGATTGAGTGAGCCACCCTCATTGACATACATATGTACAGTACACATGTACTACTGAACTATAATATGGAATAAATGTACCTCTGTTCTGTAGAAGTAAATTGCGACTCCACCTCCAATTTCCAGCAAGAGAATGAAACCAAGAAGGAAACTATACTGCAATGACCAAAGGGGAAAGAAAGAAAAGTATAAAGCATGAAGTTTCAAAATACTGTGCACGTACATGCATAGTACATGTACATGTAGGCCTCTATGAAATACATTGTACTGGTGTACAGTATCCAAAAATCATTGGAAAATTGGTGTCTATAGGAATGGTGGATATTTTATGGCTATTTTTGTTTACCTGATTTTGTTTTATTCCAGAAAAAGGAGTGCTCTGATTGAACTTTCTGAAAAGGTGAAGGGTCCCACAAGGACCTTCCTCCAGTGAGAGAGTTCCTGCTTGGATGGAAATATCAAGCCCTCTGAACTTTTCATATCTTTTAGGTCACTCGAATCAGTGAAAGTTTGCGTTATTTTTGAATGACCTTATGAGCTGCAAACTTAAACAACCTCGAATACTTCCACCACAGAAAAGCTGCAGTCATGAAATACAGACAATTTGTATTTCAAGTCTCTCGAAAAATGCAGCAACCTGGGCATTTACTGTAGTCTCCTGATGACGAGCAAAGTACCGGTACACAATGCCCAAAATGTTGAGTTACATGTACCAGCTCTTTTCAGAGCCATATACATGTACATGTAGGCCTACTCCATGTCAAAAGAGATGTTTTATATGGTGTCACCACAAACCGTCCACTTAACGGCATTTGAGTACTGTTCCTGCAGAATCCTGTTTGCCTTTTGCAGGATTCTGCAGGATTCAGGCCACATGAGAGTTGACACATTGCAGGATTCTGCAGGATTGAGGGCATTAGGGATTTATGTCACTGTAGGAAAATGCAGGATACAGGCTACTAGTTTCGAAGTGCTGGAGAAGGATTTTGCAGGATTGAAGGCACATGATAGTTGACACACTGTACCGTAGGAATGTGCAGGATTGAGGGCATAAGGCGATTTTGTCTGTAGGAAAATGCAGGATGCTGGTAACAATTCGGACGTCGTTGTGGCTTTGTCAAGAGATTATCCGTTCAAAAAAGGGCCCATTGATCTCAGCTGAAAAAAGTCTTTGTTTAGAATGTGGACTAAAACTCCATAAGCTCAGTGCAGGATTTTGCAGGATTCAGGCAATGGTCCACAGTAGCCATTACTGCAGGATTTTGCAGGATTCAGGTCACATGGAGCTTTGAACAAGATAGGATTGCAGGATTTTGCAGGATTCAGGTTATATCTTACCAAAAATTGGTAGGGGGTTAGGGTTAATTAAAGACAATTTTAAAAGATTCATTTTTCACAACATTCTCTCGAGTTCCTGCAGATTTTCGCAACTGCTAACCATCTTGACAGGCACTTGCTAATTTCGTACAAATATTCCGGATCGCCGGCGACTTACGATCTTCAGCAGGATGATGTTCTCCCTCAGCGCTCCGATGCAGCCAAAGGTGGCCAGGCCAAAGATGATGGCTCCGATGGTGATCAGCCACAGGACCGGGTCCGCGATGGGACTGAGAGAGGTGAAGGTATCCAGCGTCGCCAGGGAGCCCTGCTTAAGACACACAACAGAGCAAAGACAAGTTAGGGCTGCCTAAAATTATTCGCCATCCTCTGGCACTGGATTCTTTAGAAGGCTGCAAATGCAAGCGAACACAATGTCACGTGTCACTGTCACAAATGTCACATTTTTGTTGAAACACTTTTTTGAATCAAATAAAGTGAGAAGTGAGGGACGTTCATGAATTCTATAAGTTTAGTTGACAATTTGGGATAGCCACCATCTAATGGCTGGATACATCCATTCACATACATACATGTACATGTACAGTAGCTCAGATGGTAAGAGTGCTTGTACACAAAACCAGAGGTCTCAGGTTTAAGTCCCAGTCCAGTCAAAGCTTTCGTTGCCATTTTTCAAAATTGTTCACAAATGTTCCCAGTCATTTTTTTGTCTTTGATATGTTTGATTCAACTAATTTTCATCGCTACAGTACAGGACAGTACATTTTAGCACAGAAATGAGACACAAAACACCATAAAGTTGCTGGTAGAAAGCGACATTTGCGAATACTTAACTGTACCGGTACATGTACCGTACTGTACTCAGTACAAATGTATGTACATGTACAGAACTTTGTACATGTACAGTATCAAAAATACACTTGTGCATGTATGTATAAATGTACAGTGTACAGTTCAAATGATGTGGTACTGTATTCAAGTACACATGTACAGGTACTGTACACGTGTGTATGCACATTGTAGAATGTACATGTACAGTACAGTATGTGCCATTGTATGTACCGGTACATATATCAGCACACTACACTCAATTTGGGCACTATTTCCTGTTCAACCTTGCCATCAGTGCACTGTAATTTGACAATGCAGACTTGGTGGAGCGGGCAAAGCACAAAGGGAATCTGCCCAACCGTGACCCGTTGTCAAGAAAAACATGTCCAGCTTGTGCTTTGCATTTTGCAAATGAACAGTCGGTAATTTTCTTTGACTGCTGCTGGTGCACAAGGTCAGAGGGGAGAAATAAGGCACTGCTGTACATTTTCTAGAAAAACATGTTTTCATTCCGATGGCACACCATTCTGTTGGTTGATAAAAAGCAAGATGTCATCATGGAGGTAGAGGAGGGAGTACTACTGGTACTTGCTGACAGATGGACAGAGCATAGGCCCCTACACTGTTGGAATCGTAGAGATAATCCAGGATCTCCACAGAACCACACATTCACTCAGGAATATCTTTAAACGGTGCCATGGCAAACCCGCCCCTGACATACATGTACTAGTAGTACATGTATCACTTGAAAGAAGGGGGATACCGGTATCTATCGTCTGAGAAAGTAATATGCAAACATGTTGCAAATTGCTTACTGACAAAAATTACCAAAATGCAAAATAAAAAAAAATTAGGAGGGCCTGATGTTTTGATCCTAGGAGGACCTTTCTCAAAGGCATGGAAGCCATGGATTCTCTCCAGAACCACACGCAGTCAAAAAAGAGATCATTCTTCATACGTGTGGTGTCACCAGTGTACAGTGTACTACACCATGAATGGCCCGAAATCCCATAAAATAGGCCCTACATGTAAAAAAACAAGACACATGAAGCAGGGCTCGACTTTAGCACTAGCCGGACGGTCGTTGTCTAGTAAAAACAGCTGCGGGCTAATAAAATGACCCACTTTGCAAGCCCGGCGGACTAGTAAAAAGTAGACAGCGGTGTGGCAGCAAAAACAAAAAAAACATACGGGCAACGTTGAGAAAGTAGAAACTAAATTTGTTTTGCTTGACCTAATAACCTTGTGTTAAATTCAATATTAATTTTACAGGGCTAGTAAAACTTGCTGCGTGCTAGCAAAAAAAACTAAATTTAGTAGCCCGGTGGGCTAGTTAAAAAAACCTTTTTAAAGCGCAAGGCTTGTAGCATATACCGGTATATACCTTGGTACACAAAATTGTGCATAATGGCCTGTCTGTCTGTGTGTGTGTTACATATGGCCCACAGGTAAAGAGAGATGACTTCATTAGTTGTGCTGTTTGTCTAGTCTTGTCTGACACAGTGACATTGGTTATTTACCTCTCTGTTTTCTATACTCACCCTGTCAAGGAGAGCCCATATGCCTGCACCGATGCAAACACAGCCAGCAAACTGCGAAGGCAAGGGGAAGAAATTACTATTATCATTTAGGTACGGTGTCATCCGTACGTGTACATGAACATCATTACACTGCTTTTACGCAACCCAACAAGAGACCACGGAGCTGAGGACAGTGAGGACACTGATGGTGGTGGACCAGGATGCATGGATGGTGACCATCAGTGGCTCCCGTTACAGCGCGGGCAAAAGACAACCTCTCACTCACAAACCACGGCCTCATCACAATATATCTACTCGGCATGCTCAGCCGCAAAAACGACAATAAACAGATTCTGACAGATTCTGCATGTAAGCCTACCAGGGCTACAGTACATGTACATGTTCATTGCAATAGTGTTTGCTTTCTAATTACAGTATACATGTACCGGTAGGCCCTAAAGTTCATGGGAATGCACACCTTTTCTGTGTGGCATACCAGTTTGTGGGTACAGTCAGCACATGCATTATTTATGAGTCCTCAGATGGCATTATCCAACCAGTCCAACTACATTGGTGTATGTACAGTACACTGTACATGTAACTGTACATACATGTACATGTAGGGATTGTAGGCCTACATGTGTACATGTACAATGTACATGTACATGTACAAGTGTACATGTACATGTAAATGTACATTGTACATACATTGTATACTGTATATAATAATACAGCACACAAATGTGTACTGTGTATTAACTACACGTATTATACTGTACATGTAGCATGTGTGCTTGAGATGTAGCGGTATACATGTACCGGTATGGTACAAAATTACATGTGTACAGTGTACATGTACATGTATACTACATGTACATGTTTATGTACAAAATTGCTATAGCATGTAGAAATGTACATGTATGTACATAAACGCATGGGTGCAAGTACATGTACATGTACTGTATTGTCATGTACGGGTAGTCGGGTTCACGACATGTGTACACATGTACATGTATGCCATGTACACATGTACAGTGTACATGTACAACCATGGTGGCAAAATGTACATGTACATGTACATGTATTGTACATAATATGTCATGTCCACATACACTGTACATGTAAATGTACATGTAACATGTACATGTACCGGTACGTACATTTTTGTATAGCATTGTACCGACTAAACTACTGTACAAAGTATGGCCGTGATCGCAAAATGAAGCAAACTCTTAAATGGAGCGTGTATGACTTGCAATAACATGGACATGTACATTATTATAACATGGACATGTACATGTACTGTGAGAAATGATCAAATGAATAGGAATATCCAAGGCCAAGGAGCAAGGGCAAGTACATGAATAATGTACACATGTACTACTCCATGAAAAATTAGGGATTTTCAAGGGTACCAGTATTTTGCATGGCCTCCAAACTGTAGTGCATGACTGCATGGGTGTGTGCTCAACTGCTCATACAGTGTACATGTACATGTACACAGTGAACATGTACATGTATGTACATGTACATGTCATACTACATGTATACACTATACAGTACAGTACATTATGCCCTTCATGAACAGTACTATACATGTGTCTTGTGTACAATCTACATGTACATGTTGCTAATAATATCTGAAAGTTATCTTCCACCAAAATTCACCACAAGGCACAAGGGAAAGAAGCAAGTATACAAGCAAGCAAATCACGCATGGGAATATGGTATAATGTACGTACACTGTACTGCAGAATGTTCAGCTCCCCATTCAACATGAGATTTCACAATGTAATGTTCATGTACATGTACAGTAGTCTGTCTGCTAAAGTTATATTAAAACTTACATGTAAGTGGTTTATGTTCATATTAACAGCACATGTAATACAGTTGTTTCTAAGCACACCATATAATTGTCTGTCTGTAAATAACTACCCAGAACTTAAAATAAAATTCAAATTGAAACATTACAAAGAAAACAATGACTCAAATTACATGTGTAATCATGTTCAACCATGTACTGTACATGTACATGTACATGCACAGTATACATACATATTTTGTACATGTACATGTAGGCCTACAGTACAAGGAATAAGTTGATGAGCACCCCCTGTACATGTACATGTACAACAAAATGTACATACTGGTACATTATACACATGTGTATACATATACTGTACACGTGTACATTTGTACGGTACAGACTTCAGTACGTTCTGGCCATGGTTCTGGCCATTGCCTGACACACCCAAATTGATTAATGTAGTGCAGTGTACTGTACAGTATTGTAAACACTATTCCACATAGTGTTTTGCTGATGCGCAATATCAGAATATTGTACAAAACAAATCTGGGCAGAGCCATTCACCATTTTTTAGTGCTGCCCGACAGTGGCACCTGTACATGTACACGTATAGTACATGTATAGATCTAGGCCTACATGTATACTGTACATGTATACAGTAATGTGGTCTGCCACTCTCAGCCGCTGCCTCACCCAAAAATCAATTCGGCCCTTCAATTTCAGTTGCACATTAGCCGCGCATTATCACTCAGGATGGGGACAGACAGATGTGCTCTGTGGAATCTGCACAGCCGAGCATGAGAACATGAAATGTGGCAATCAATAGGATTTTGGGAGGGGCCCACTTAAGTACGGTAAAATACCGTAACAGGAAGTTTTCGTGGCAACAGAGGAAACATTCACATTGTTTCACTTTCACCTCGATTTCGTTCCTTAGGAATAACCATTGCTCAAATGAGTTTCATTCAGCATGGTTTAAGTACATTGTACGTGCAGATCTACATGTACATGTACATGTATGTGTTTATGAATTCTTACTTGCACATGCTAAGTACATGTACTGTACATGTAATTAAGGTTTTTGAATTGCTGCACAACATTTGAATAACATCTATTTTGGGAGGCACAACAAACAAGAATATTTGCTACCAAATTCAATTTGGTAGTCAGTTCCAAATGCACTGTATGACTCAATCATCAGTACTGTGCTCAATGCGTGACTTTACATTTCATACAGAAATTGTACAGTGTACTGTACAGGTCCGTGACTGACTCTGTGTACATTTACATGATTACAAAACTCAAGGTGGTATTTTTTTCTCAATTTTGGTTCAGATCTGTGTATGTGTATGTGTACTGTACATGTACCGGTACATGTACATGTACAATACATGTACTGTACAGGTAAAGTATGATGCATGCTAATTTACAAAATACAATGTACATGATGTACCGGTACATGTACAGTACATGTACATAACATGTACATGTAGCGAACATGTACAGTGTACATGTACATGTACATGTAGCAGTTCATGTTCATGTACATGTACACGTACATGTAGGCCTTACATGTAAAGTACTGGCAGTGGTACTGTAGATTGTACCATGATTGTACATTTGTACACATGTACATTACTGTAAAATCTGAGTATATGCCCAGCTGATAGAGCCGGTTTCTCCAGACACAACCACTTAACTTCTTTGGCAGCACAGTTCTAGAGAGGGGATTGAGTGAAGGAAGTCGTGCTAATCTGGGAAGGGGGAAAGGGTACAAAAAGGTCGGCATCAGGAATACATGTAGTTCAACCCCCCCACCCACCCATTGAATGTACATGTACATGTGTGTTTTGTACTGTCACAAATTTACTGGGTGTAGTTTGTACAGTACATGTATTCCAAACAAAAATGCTACAAACTGCTTTAGTGCTTACTGCTTACTGACTTTTTCGATCCCAGCAAGTCCTCTCTCAAAGGCAGATTTTGAAGCATCGGGCTCTTGTGAAAAATAGTGTACAACTGTATACTGTACAGTATGCACATGTACTTCACTACATGAACTTGAGTCAGAATGTCTAAGTTTCTGTATTATTACAACTTGCAGTCACCGTTGAAATTTACCGTACATGCAGGTTGTCAAATTGAATGAATGACTGCCATTTTCCTCTGTTGTTGTGTAGGCCAAATCCTCCGTTACGCGCAGAAATTCCGCGCCAGCTCTTGCGCCGAACCCTAGCTTATGCGACCCATGAAATGAATTCTGCGCTTACAGTTACAGCATCCCATAACTTGGCATAAGAGCAGGATTCTGCATTACCTGTCAACGTAAGCAGAGCCGTGAAATTGGGCCCTATGCATACAGTACATGTACGTCGTGTACATGTATGTATGTACATGTACCTGTAGTACATTGTACAATGCTTCACCAATTGCATGTGTTCAGGCCTGAGTACATGTGTACATGATACTGGCACATTTTATGTACATAAATTATGTACATGTAATATCTACTCACGGTCATCTTGTCAAGCATTCAGTAATTAGACTATGATTAGACTAATAGACTCACACCAAAAACTCAACAGGTCAATAAAGGCATGACACCTTCCAAAGGCCATTGAACTTTTCAATCCATTTCTGACACAAAAGGCGAAACAAAGCCTCCATACGCTTTCAGCTGGGCCCAGAAATACATACACGTACATGTGTGTAGATTGTAGACCCAGGTGAATTTATGGGATTTTAAGTACAGTATAGTACAACAATGTTATGTACAGTACATGTGGATTTGCAGGATTTCTGAAGTATTCACAGAAATCTGCCCATTCAAGAGCAATGATCATTTACATATTGTACTGTACTGTGTACATCAAAGCACAGATTACCAAGGCTTTTGTTTGCGTCATTCAGAAACGAAATTAGCAACCAATACTACAATGTAGGGACCTAAACCGCCTAAGGCATTGTCTTAGCTTAGCTCCTGAGGCAGCTTTCAATCTGTCACCCAACTGAAGGACAGGTACCGGTAATGGAAAAATTCAGCCAAAAAATGCCTGATAGGAACTTGGAACCAAAGGAGGAAGAGCTACCGGTAGGTTTGTATGAGTCATGCGAAACTGTTTCAATAACTTCCTGATGGCTAGCAATAGCATGTGGGTGTTTTTTTAGAGCAATTAAATGTACATGTACTGTACACATGTTAAACGTTGCAAACTGCTTTACATGTACCTCCATGTTTATAATGACTGAAATTACACACATCGTGTGCCAAAATGCAAATTTCAGTTTTAATCCTAGCAGGACCATTCTCAAAGACAGATCTTTTCTGACTTTGAAAAAGGTCTTGCTAGGATCAAAATGTATGGCCTACTACTTTTACTGAAAAAAAAACAATACAAAACTGTAAGGCATTCAAAATTTTAAGATTTGCATTTTGGTAATTTTAGTCAGTAAGCAGTTTGCAAAATTGTTGTATCACCTTCTCCAGATAAGAGCTCACTGTTCGAAATATCCAGTGAAACCCTCCGGTTCTTTTTAAAACCCTAACCTTCCCAAATCCTGTGGAATCCTATTTGCCTTCAGCAGGATTCTGCAGGATTCAGGGCACATGAGAGTTGACACATTGCAGGATTCTGCAGGATTCAGGGCACATGAGAGTTGACACATTGCAGGATTGTGCAGGATACAGGCTACTACTATCAAAGTGCTGGAGAAGGATTTAGCAGGATTGAGGGCACATGAGAGTTGACACACTGTAGGAATGTGCAGGATTGAGGGCATGAGGTGATTTTGTCAGTAGGAAAATGCAGGATGCTGGTAACAATTCGGACATCGTTGTGGCTTTTGTCAAGAAATTATCCGTACGAAAAAGGGCCCATTGTTCTAAGCTGAAAAAAGTCTTTGTTTAGAATGTGGACTAAAACTCCATAAACTCAGTGCAGGATTTGGCAGGATTCAGATAATGGTCCACAGTAGCCAATACTGCAGGATTTGGCAGGATTCAGGTCACATGGAGCTTTGAACAAGGTAGGATAGCAGGATTTTGCAGGATTCAGGTTATATCCTACAAACAATTGGTAGGGGGTTACCACATTCACCCACAAACGAGCATCCATATTCACATGGTGCCACAGCACTGCCACTGCAAACCTCAGGCCTCACAATGGAGGACTCACCCAGAAGAAGAAATTGGCAAAGAAGAGGGAGTACTTGATGCAGAGACTGATCTCGGACACCTCCTTGGGCTGGCGGCGGGGACGCTGCTTCTGCTTGGGCTGATTGGACTGCTGCGGCGGTCGCTGCTGCTTCTGCTGCTGCTGCTGCTTCTGCGGCTGTTTCTGCGGTTGGTTCCTGTGATATCCACCAAGGCAGTCAAAATGTCTTAAATGCTCACTTACATATGTACATGTGAACGTACATTACGAGCAGATTTCACCGCCCGTGATATTTGTGTGGGCAGAAACACTCAAAAAGTTGAAAAGTCCCTGTACACGTATGTACATGTACCGTACATGTATATTGTCAAGAAAGTATACTGGACACTAGACAAGATGTGCGCACAAGAATTTAAAGAAAGCAATTGTTGGTGGTGTACTAAAAACTTTTAAAATTTCTATTTTAAAATTCTGTTTCTTTTGTATCTTAAATCCGCAATTTGTAAGATCTGATCAAAGAAATCAAAGCACTGTACATGAAACACACATTTTCAAACCTTGAAGTTGTACAATGTGCATTGTGCATGCACTATAAAACAAATAATACACGCAGTTTTATGCTGTAGTGTAAAGTATAAAATGTCTTCATGACTGTGTGCACTTACATGTTCACACGAACTTACAGTTGAATGGTCAGACATTAATATGTATAGCACATACAGTAAGAAATAAGAATGCTCAGAATTGACCATTTTACAGACAATATAAATATACTGCAGCTTGTAAAATGATTCATCTCCATTGACTTTTGTAAAGCCTTGGTTAAAGGTCAAACAAAAGGGTCGAGGTCGGTTTGAAAGAATTCAATAACACATGAGACAGAGCCAAACCAAAACCAAAATGTTACTGTACTTGAAATTCAATGATTAATAATATTAATAGCAGTGAATATTCTCAAAACTCCTGAAAATGTGTAACATTGCTGGGACAGTAATTCAATCTCCTCAAAACTCATAAATTTCTATTTCTGCACTGTCATGACTCAGAAGTTCTGATAAAAGATGAGAATATTTACTACTCTACTGACTGTGCTGTACATGTACATGAAGTCCGAGTATTTTGGACCCTTACATTTATAATTGCCCTTTTAAAAAAAAATTGAGGTCGGGAGATATCGTCTGACCTCCTCAAAACAATTTTGAAAGGGCGATTGTAAGGGTCCAAGTTACTCGGACTACTGTACATGTACTGTATGGTATTTTCGTTTCATTTCCCTCTCTTTCATGGTGTACATGTAAATAGCTACAGTAAGTGTTGTCCTTTATTTCAACTCCTTTCTTAACAATTTTGATTTTGATTGCTGTGTGAAACATGTTTGTTGAATAATAAAATTAAAAACAAAACAAACTATGTTGATCGTTGCACGACAATCAAAACCAACATTATTATTATTATCATTATTATTATTTATTCAAGGAAAACAAACAAGAAACTACATTCAAGGTGATAAAGGTCATACAGTCTATATCATGGAAATTCAAGATGGGAGATAAATTGATGAATAAATACCAAACAAGGAGAATATTATGCCACATGTATCAGAGATGTGATAGGTTAGGATGAGAAGGGGAAGAGATAGGGCAAGGACTGGGGATGAAGGGGAAGAGATTGGGCAGGAGGGTAAGAGGGAAGGAGTAAACAAGCAGAGTAAGGACAATCCAATCTAAGATGGCCAGGAGGAACAAAAGTGAAAAACAATGTGACTCAAAAGCCTGTTCCTCCAGTCCTAGGTTGGTGAATAAATAGCTAACTAGTCTATAGTAAACTTAGTAACTTAGTAAAAAAACAATCAAATACAAGTAAACACTAGTAAATGGCAATGATTAAGATAAATCTTGAATTAAAAGATGTTAAAAATGCAGACATCAGTATCAACGTTTAGAACGTGTAAACTACACAATGTTTGTTTGAAATGGACCTCCTACTCCTAAAAGTCCTAGTGAGGCTAGTCCTACCTTGGTTTTCCCTGAGCCTGGGACCGTTGGGCCTCGGCGCCCCTACTCCGGCCACCGTGGCCGGGCTTGGGCCCCTGTCCCGGGTAGCCTCCCCTCGGCATCTCCTGCTGCTGCTGGGGCGGCGGGTAGCCCTGCTGCTGGTGGTACGGCGGCTGCTGCGGCTGCTGCTGAAAATTCTGCTCCGGATAATAGCCCTGCTGTCCCTGATAGGGATACGGATTGGACTGGCCCTGGGGGGGATACATGACGAAAGGCCTCCGCTGGGAATCAGTCGGGGATTTTTTGCCCTTTCCCCCTTCTTTGAAGCGGGTGAACACAGACGGTTTTGGTGGAGCGATGACACCGTTTCTTACGACTCGGTCACCCGTGTCAATTGACAATCAACAGTGGTACTGTATGCGCTGCATACGATTAGTCTTGGTTCAAGACGTCGTTGGTAGAGATACTCTAACGCCCGACGCGGGAGGGCGCAGTGAATACGTTTCCACGAATGATCCGCAAACACACGCACGCACCCACACAGCAGACCGGTCAACACACTCGTACGCGTTGAACTGAACTGTTGACCGGTCTGTGTGGGTGCGTACGTACTGTGTTTGCGGATCATTCGGGAAACCTTTCCATTGCGCCCTCGCGCGTCGGGCGTAAGAGTATCTCAACCAACAACGTCTTGAACCAAGACTACTGTGTGCACTGCATACGGTACGTTCGTCATCGCAATGTTTGTAGTCTGGTGCCGTGAATAAAACCAGTCGAATATCAAGGAGCTAACGTCAAGGAATAGTTCGTGCCTGAACAACCACAAGCCGCATGACGTCATTCGGAAAATAACTAATAGTATCAACAAACTAGAAACTGGAACTTTTTTATTCAGAATTATTTTGCGTTTCGTTGTATGTGCTTACTCCTTCCTCCATGTTCTAAGGGAGCCGTGTCAATGATGAAAGTGTAAATTAGGACACACATCTGATAACTAGTATAAGTATCACTATAACAAGAAAATGCAGATATTATAATTTGTATATATGTGACCCGGCACAACGACATGAAGAATATCCCACCAAAACACTTTTTGAGTAAACAACACCTGAAGTTAAAGTATCTCCACTATTCGATAACAAATCAATGTTCTTTTTTTATTTTTGGAAATTTTAAGTATTAGAGGATATTATATTTTGATATCATTTGAAAGCTAATGGTATACTCTTTCACATCTTTAGAAAACCTCAAAATCTCAAAAGTGGGGTTATTCCTCATTATGCTGTGCCGAGTCACATATTTAATTTTTGTTTTATTACTTTTCTGTTAACATTATTTTTTAGGAGATCCTGTCGACAGTGATTTAGTTCACTTTTAGGTAATCCATTTAGAGGTGTTTTCAGACTGTTTGATTGTATTCATGTCTTTTGTGCTGTTTGTTGCTTAATGATAATTGCTCGTTTGTTTGTTTGTCCGAATTTGAAGGTTTGTTGGCTTGATAGGAACAATCAAGGTAATCATCAAGAAACTGGGGCCAAACGCTTGTCGTTAGATGTCTGTGGTGTTATAACGAGTATGAATTATGACGAAGCTAGCTAAGCCCGAGCCTAAGCCTTTTTCGAAACGGTGGCTGTTGTTACGGCAGTCGTCCGTGTGGTTCCCTGACTTCACAGTATTTGTCAGGATGTTTAGCTCTTGGAACCAGACTATCAGTTAATAGACTGGTTCAAATCGCCCTGCAATGCTGACGAAATACAATCACGTCAGGGAACCACACGGACGACTGCCGTAACAACAGCCACTGCGTTTTCGAAAACGGCCCTATAGTCTTACAATATCTCGTCCATCTCGGCTCTTAGATCTAGAGGGTTGGGTCTCTATTGGTGCTCATGGAAATTCGACAATGATCTATATTTTCTTCCGAGATTATTGAATGATTTACATGCTGAGTAATAGTTTTCCACCATGCCTTCTCTCGTACGGCGCTAGCCATGCCAGTACTAGTTACATGTACATGTACATGTACATGCAGCTTACTAAATAAAAATTAATTTGGGGTGCTTTAATTGCGAGGGCTAGGGGTAGGCCGGTTCCCGTCCCCTATGGTCTCCAGACGTCTCACGTCCTCCGAAATGTAGCGCGGATTTCCACGAATACAGCGAAAAACCAATGGCTGCGGTGTAAAACAATTCTACCTCGTCACCACATAGCACCTCGGCCTTACGTGAGATTGCACCTGCCACCGGTATTCTATTGTCACACTTGAGAGAGTTCTTTTAACAAAAGAGCGCGCCCCTATATAACCGTGCCCCGGCACTTACGCCTCAGTGCATTTTTGTGACCGGTATCTATCGTCAAGATGTCTTCGGAACCTACACTACTCGATTTGCTCGCTTCCGACAGCGAGCTAGGCCTGACACAACTGGATCCAGGCCCGTCTACTTCAGGCTCTATCGCTGGTAGCAAGCCACCTGCGCCGTCTTCCTCGGCGAAGCCAAAGAAGAGAGCTGCAAAGACAACCGAGGTCGTCAGTCGAGAAGAATTTGCGGCTGTGCAGGACAAAATGGCAGTAATCGCCGAAGCAATGCAGACACTGCAGTCAACAGTGGTGTCCGCTCTCGACAGCAGACCAGCGAAACGTCAGAAAACTGACGAAACGGTCTCCTCGAGCGACGAATCCATCGTCACTGACAAGGCAATCGAGCTTCTACTTCAAGTTCAAGAGAAAGACGGAACTTCAGGGAGAGTGCTCGACGACATCGAACAGTTCTATTCCAGTGAAGACGCGGGGGAGAAGGTCGACGACCAATTGGCGGCTGTGGTGAGCAAAGTACTCAGACGAAAATCATCGGATGACAAGATCACCGAAAAACTCAATAGTTTTAAACGGCCATCCAACATCGACAAACTCGAGCAAACTCGAGTAAATCCAGAAATCTGGTGTACCCTGCAATCTAAAACTAGATCTACAGACATAAGATTTCAAAAGGTTGAACAGGCATTGCTAAAAAGCATTGTGCCGATTGTTCAATGCATGCAATCCTTAATGGGAAACGCAACCGAGAACCAAAAAGCTCTCATGACAAAGCTCTGTGATTCTGTAGCTATAATTGGTTACGCAAGAGATGAGCTTAACTTGCGTCGCCGTGAATTCATCAAACCAGATTTGAATCGGCAGTTCGCTAGTCTTTGTTCCGCACGGACACCCGTAACTGGGCTTCTGTTTGGGGATAATCTTTCGCAGCAATGCAAAGACATTCAGGAGACAAACAAACTGAGCCAACAATTTGGCAAGCGTACGGAGTCGTTCGCCAACTCCAAACGGGGTTATGGAAGGCAGAACTACAGTCGGGACGCCAAGTCGTTCCGCCCATCAGGTCAACAGCAGCAGGGTTATTTAAACTCCTCGCGCCCGAAGGCATGGCAGAGGAAAAAACCCGCATACGGGCGACAACCCACTGTGACCAAGTAGAACATAGCAACACAACGGTGAGTGAGCACAAATGTGATTTTATCGCTCAAAATCTTATGGTGTCAACGTTTATGGCAGGTAGACTTGCACACTCCATCGCCAAATGGCGTGAGATGACGTCTGACAAATGGGTTCTGGACACGGTCCAACATTACCATATTGAATTTGCCGAATGGCCTGTTCAAACTCGTATCCCTCAAGAGATATGTTTTTCTGATCATGAATCTTCCATGATAACAGACGAAGTTGCTAAAATGCTTCAAAAGGGAGCTATTGTTCAAAAAACCCACTCAGATGGGGAATACTTGTCGAATATTTTTCTCAGACCTAAAAAAGATGGTTCGTTTCGTCCCATTATAAATTTACGGGGCTTAAATGCTTTTGTTGCGTACCACCATTTTAAAATGGAAACTATTCGCAACGCAATTCAGCTCATCAGAGCAAATGATTACATGGCATCCATTGATCTTAAAGATGCGTATTTTGCAATTCCAATTGCCAAAGAGCATAGGAAATTCTTGCGCTTTGTTTGGCAAGATAAAGTATATGAGTTTAATTGCTTGCCGTTTGGCCTAGCGAGTGCTCCTCGGGTCTTCACGAAAGTGATGAAACCCATTATAGCTTCCCTCAGGCAGTTGGGTCACGAATCGTGTGACTACATTGATGATTCGTTACTTATAGGGCGAACGGCCCAAGAATGTGTTGACAATATACTTGCAAGGATAACCCTTATTCAAAGCCTGGGGTTTACGGTTAATGCTCAGAAATCTGTCCTAACACCATCCCAGGAAATTGTTTTCCTCGGGTTTAAGCTAAACACAGCGAATATGACCATATCCATTCCTTCCATCAAAGCTGAGAATACCCGTATGGCTATCCTGAGTCTTCTTGCCATGGAAACACCGAAAATTCGGGATGTTGCTAGCATTATTGGCTTATTGGTTTCATGCGAGTTAGCAGTACCATATGGCCCAATGTACAGACATACAATCGAAAACGAGAAAAACAAAATGCTAGCTCAAAATGGTGGAAATTTTGAGGCCAAAATGGTCCTATCCGAACAAGCCACATCTGACTTACATTGGTGGTCAAAAACCTTGCCGTCTTCAACGGCTCCAATGCATAGACATATGCCTGATTATGTAATCGAAACTGATGCCTCAAAGGAAGGCTTGGGTGCACATTGCGATGGCCGCACTACTGGGGGCCAATGGTCCCGCCAGGAAGCTTTGCATCATATCAATTATCTTGAGCTTAAAGCTTGCCTCCTTGCTCTGCAATCATTTTTTCCTAGCCATGGCAGAATTGTAATTCATTTGAAATCAGACAATGCCACAACAATAGCTTATTTAAAGCACTTTGGCGGTTCAAAATCAGAACTTCTGAATAAGTTGTCCAGAGAAATTTGGACATGGTGCATGAGCCGTAACATTTGGCTTACGGTATCGCATCTCCCGGGCTCAGAAAATATTGTAGCCGACTATGCGTCCCGACATTTCAGGGACGATTTGGAATGGAAATTAGATCCTTGTGTCTTTCAACGACTAACACAATCTTTTCAAATGCCTGATGTTGATTTATTTGCATCTCGGTTGAACTACCAAGTAAGTTCATATGTGTCTTGGCAAGCAGACCCATCATGTGCGCACATAGATGCATTCACTATTGACTGGTCTGCTTATGAATGCTTTTACGCATTTCCGCCATTTAGCCTTATTGACAGAGTGCTAACAAAAATTGAGCACGACAAAGCAAAGGGTATTGTTGTGGCACCTTTGTGGCACACACAACCATGGTTTCCGAAAATGATGAAAATGCTTACACGGAGACCTTGCATTTTACCCGCTAAACCTGATTTGCTCTCCCTTCCATTTTCAGACAGAGCTCATCCCTTACGGGATCGTCTAAGGCTGATGGCCTGCCTCTTATCAGGGAAACACTCCGAGAACAAGGAATTTCTAGACAAGCTGCCCAGATTATCCTTGCATCCTGGCGAACGTCCACCAGGAAATGCTATAGATCAGCATTACAGAAGTGGCTTCACTTCTGTAGTCAGACAAAGACTGATCCTGTTCGACCAAATGTAACTTCAGTAGTTGACTTTCTTGCAGCAGAATTTCACAAGGGCAGTGAATATAGCACCCTCAACACACTACGGAGTGCCATATCAGCAGTAACCCTACCAATAGAGGGCGTGACTATGGGCTCAAACCCGCTCGTCAAAAGACTGCTAACAGGTGCATTTAACCTTAGACCGCCGACACCGCGGTACTCACAAACGTGGGATGTGACTATTGTTTTAAATCACATTCGGTCTCTTGGACCCGACATAGATCTATCAACAAAAAACCTCACCATGAAACTGGTTACGTTGATTGCCTTAATATCGGGGCAACGCTGTCAAACCATAGCATTAATCAATTTGGACTATGCTAATGTTACAGCTACTGGTGTTACATTTGTTATTGATAAACTTACGAAAACAAGTAAAGTTTGCAAGCCTCATGTAGATGTTTCATTTACATCATATCCCCATGATGCTTTACTTTGTGTTATTAATGTTTTGAGAACATACCTCCAAAGAACCAAACCTGTAAGAGGTACTGAGAGGCGATTATTCTTGAGTTATGTTCAACCGTACAAGGCCGTAGGTTCAGAAACTATAGGCCGTTGGATCAAAGGCACATTGAAAGCAGCTGGTATCAATACTGACAAATTTACTGCACATAGTACCAGATCAGCAGCATGTAGTACCGCTTTCAAGTACGGAGTGTCACTGGATACAATTATGAAAACTGCTGGGTGGTCAAAATGCTCCACCTTCGCCAAGTACTATAATAAGAGTATTATTACAAACCCCGCTTTTGCTAATGCGGTTCTGGGCAAGAATCAGCCATAGAATTCACCTGTGTATCAGGCAACTTATTCAGTTATTTGATTCTTACTGAAACGTAAATATGAAAATGTCATATAAGGACCGACGCTTCAATTTATGTTTTAATGTTCACACACGGCGTGAATAAAATATCCAATAAAGAGATGTGCATGTATTCTGAGGAACATGAATGGTTGTTTCCTTTACTTGGTTTGCATTCAGAGTTGCTCCAAACATCTCACGTAAGGCCGAGGTGCTATGTGGTGACGAGGTAGAATTTAAAAATTAAACGAAATGAAATGAAATGAAATTGAAGTTTAATTGGAATTCTACCGAGTCACCACTAGCACTGAAGGACTTACGTTCCCTCCCAAGTCATTAATGACGGAAAAAGTAAACCGATGCCCTCCCGTTGACTGACTGCAAACGTTCTACGTACAAAAATGCCCTGAGGCGTAAGTGCCGGGGCACGGTTATATAGGGGCGCGCTCTTTTGTTAAAAGAACTCTCTCAAGTGTGACAATAGAATACCGGTGGCAGGTGCTAGTGGTGACTCGGTAGAATTCCAATTAAACTTCAATTTCATTTCATTTCATTTCGTTTAATTTTTAAATTAATACGCGTCCCGGGCATAGTCTTGGGCCATAACGTCAGTGATCGATAGTGAATTGTGGATTGTGATTGCGAGTGATCGACTCCTTAATAATAGCACGCCCTCTTCCGACATACTTTGTCCAACTTTGCTGGCGGCTCGTCTAGGCCGTTTTTTAAATGAAGGCTTAGGCTCGGGCTCAGGCTTCGTCTCCATCTGACAAAACCCGAAAATCCAGGTTGTGGTTTGTTTCCGAATTTGTTTGTTGGCTTGATAGGTGCAGGGTATTCCCCGAGAAACTGGGGGCCAAACGCTTGTTTTTAGAGACCTGTCATATATTATAACGAGTAAGATAAATATGACCGAAGCCTAAGCCCGAGCCTAAGCCTTAATTTCGAAAACGGCCCTATCTATTAGTAATATAGAGGGCGCTGTGCGTGTCAGTCGCCCTTTCAACTTGTATTATGCATCAGGTACTGACGTCGCTGCAAAACGATCCGCATCCGTACCACTCCGTATCCGGACCACTGACAGTACCTCTTCGTGTCCGTAAAATAATGAGTGATACGGGTCTGCTTTGGCGACCCTGGGGTAGAAAAATGGTAAACGGCAGAACTTAGTGGGCTTGACGTTGTTTGGAAAATTTCTAAAGAAGACGTACAGGCTTCGTAGCACTTCGTCTTTTACAAAGCCCTTGAAAGTCATGTGAAATCTGGAAAAGATCGTGGGAATTTATGGAATAATAAATTGATGATTAAATGATCTGGTATTAGGGCCTATGCCAAAAATCATAGCGGTTCTGTGTTAATTTTCTTTCTCTTTTATTTTTCGAGCATAATTATGCACAATGAAGGCACGGCTTCGTCTTTGAAAGGACGGGGATGTATTAAATCGTGAACCCAAACATGACGGGTGGCGCTCTCACCTCTGACCCTTAAACTGAATAACTAATAGGCCGCGCCTCGATTATATATCGGATCCAATAGAGTGGTCTTTTAGCCAGGGTTATCAATTTGAAGAAATCTAGCACGAACATAGATCTGCGCATGCGCGACAACCTTCAAGTCCCCGTACCGTTCAAACAGTGTTCTAACCCTAACCCTAACCCTTTGTGTATACATTGAATATAAGCGTGTACCCCCCACTCAGTTTCGCGGTCAAAGGTAGATTGAATTCAGCAGTCATTAATATTAACACTGAGTCGTCGTAGCGGCGCACATGATTGGATGGTTCTGAACAGAGCGGATAGAGGCTAGGCGCCTACTGTCTTCCCAGAATTCTGATTGGATACTCATCGTCAACGGTTCAATGTACCTAGCGGACGGTACATGGAGAAGCACCGACTCTCCAAGGGTTGCGAACTTGCTCCACAACACATGCACATTGTAACCAATTATTCTCGGCTGAGACAAGCACCGACTCTTCACAGATTTCAGTGTTAAAACCGTTCATCAGCTGGCTCTTGTTTTTTTCTTATGAAAACATTTATTTCTCTTTCATCTACCGTTGATATCTGCATCATTGACTGATCCTCATTTCAAAACGTAGGTTATTTGTTCAAAGCAAAACTGCAATAATAATGTTTTATAATTAAAACACATTTTTCTTTGAATTCATACAACCAAAACGTTTCAATTTTTTTTATTTTTTTTATTTAAATTATATCGTTTTGAAAAGGGGTCTTTTGTTTCTAAGCGCACCAGGGCACCATTGCAAACCTTTGGCACGATTCCGTGATGCTGGTATTTCTGAAAATGCCGCAGTAAAATATTCCAAGCATCAATGGTTTCTCGGGCATTGTGTACTCAGTAAGTAACGATGGTAACGCGTCTTGAAACCAGGATCCACCATTGATTAGAAAAAATAGTAAAGATTATAATTATTATTAAAAAAATTTAAAATGCAATCTATGAAACATCTCGAAGGAATCATTGATGGATGGTTCTTGCGAAACGCAAATCGATTAAAAGAATGCGGTTAGTTTTTCTTCAAAGCCCAAAAACTTTTCAAAATGCGCAGACGTTCGTTGCTCCAATTTCTTTGTTGCTTCTGCCATTACTTTATTTTCTAAAATATCCCGCCAAATTTATCATGTCAAAATGAAGGCACTTCTCATTCAGAATAAAGAATGTCGATGAAGCGTGTTGAAAGACTGATCCATCATTGATCAGAAAACCTAAACGACTAAGTTGCCTAATTAGAAATCAAGAATTGAAATGCATGCTATAGAATTAAACATTAAAGTAAATATTGAGTTTTTAAATGTCTAAATCACTGACGGCTCCTCCTTGCAAAACGCAATTAAAAATTAAAAATGAACGTGTCATTAAAACCGAACGTGTCATTAAAATCGATTCTTTTTTAGGTTCAAATAGATTATGATTTCCATTGAAGCTTTTGTCTTCGCTTCTTTCATACAATTCATTTCTTTGTTTAAAATTGTGCACCAAATTAGTATCAGAATCTAGGCGTTTCTCATTTAGTAGAACCAACATTGATATAGCGTTTCAAAAGTCGGAACCATCATTCATTAGAACAAATTAAATGACTAAGTTATTACTTAAGAATTAAAAAGAACTTCCGTTTACAAGTTTAAAGATGAGAATGAATTTTAAAATGCTGAAATCATTGACGGATCCTCCAAGCAAAACGCAGTTCGGTTTAAAATGATTGCTTGAATCCGATTCTTATTTTCATTTTACGCTTTTTACTTTTAATTTGTCACATTTCGTAAAGCATTACTTTTTGTAAATTGCAGCACTAAATGAATATTTTCCAAAACAATGTATTCGTCATCCAATAAAATTGAACGACAATAATGCGTGTTCCGAGGTGGATCCGTCATTGATTACGAAAATGAATAAACACTAAGTTCCTTTATTATCTAGGAATTATTCAAAAGTGCAAGATGCAAAATTGTAAGGACAATTATGAAATCATTGACGGACCCTTCTTGCAAAACGATATTCGTTTCAAAATTGCTTTCAATTATCCTCATCATATTATTGATCTTTTTCATTACATCTCAGATTGGTTTATATTCTAGGCACAGTTTCATTATCATTCCTACTGTTCAAAGACATCTTTAGTTTCTCTGTTTTTTCAAGTCGCTTTTTTAAATATTGCACAAAAATAACAATCACCAAAACAGCGCAATTTTGTCACTGAGTACAAACGAACGATTATAAACCGCGTTGAAAGATGGATCAATCATTGATTAGAAATATTGAATAACTATTATGTTCCTTTATCATTAAGCTTTGTTTCTAAAGTGCCCGCTATAAAATTGTAAGGACAATGATCAAATCATTAACGGATCCTCCTTGCAAAACGAAATTCATTTCATTTTTCGTTCATTTAAACTCATATATAATATTTTAGGCAAATTCTAGGCTGAGTTTAATCATCATTCCTACTGTTAAAAGAATTGTTTAGTTTCTTTGTTATTTAAGTCACTTTTTCAAAAATGTCGCACAAAAATGTTATTAACAAAACCGTGCATTGGTCACTGAGTAGGAACGAACGATGATAAACCGTGCATTGGTCACTGAGTAGGAACGAACGATGATAAACCGTGTTGAAAGATGGATCCATCATTGATTAGAAAAATACCAAAGTGTGATTGAAAGAAATAAATGATCAAAAATTACACACAGAATATTGTTATGAAACCTTCCCGGGTCATTGATGGATCATTTCTGCTGTCTTAATATTTTTCGTCAAGAAATTAAACATTATCTAAAAATCAGGAACTTCCTTCCCATTGCCATTTACTATTCAAATCAATATCAAGGCAAGTGTTGTAGCACTTTACTCGAGCATTGAACTCTTTGGTTTTACATTAAAAACCACACTGAGTTTTCCAATTATGATCCATCATTGATCGGTGCTGATTATGAATACAAGGTGCCTGATAAGGATAATGTGTGAAATTAAAAAAAATCAAGAAAAGTTAATATCAGCCTCTATATTAACAATAATCAAAAAAATTGTTTTAAATATCTCCTGTTCTAATCCATTCTATAAATCTTATTTCAAATTCCAGTGCCGTTCTTCATTCCCTTTTCCCCATAGTATTTCTCACTTTGATGGATACTAGCTCGTTCAATTTTGAGCGAGGTCGTAGCCGTAACCATTTCGTCTTCTAATTACATTTGCCACAATGCCTTGCAAATACGACAACACTCGATAATGCACTAACGAGGAAAATAACACTATAACAAGAACAATCGACTTTGAATTCAGAATTTGCATTCCAAAGCCCATTGCTCTTCAGTGAGCAATCGAAATTCCTTTCCTTTCACCGCATGAAAAAAATCAAATTATTTCGATTC
The DNA here is from genome assembly GCA_949987565.1 of Luidia sarsii. NCBI lineage: Eukaryota > Metazoa > Echinodermata > Asteroidea > Paxillosida > Luidiidae > Luidia > Luidia sarsii. The sequence goes on from OX465118.1 coordinate 10,516,551, forward strand.
ATGCGGTGATTTCTAAAGGAATATCCATTGAGAACTAAGGAACAACACACCTTTAAATGCAAATTCCGAAATCAAAGTCGATTGTTGTATTGTATCATGAATTACAACAATACCTTTTAACGTTTGCCAAACAATGAAACATAATTCCAGCCATACTTCTCTACTCCACTCAATATGTAGGTGATAATGGAATAAGGGACGAGAACCAACAAAGCCACTCTTTTATGGCTTCAAAAACGTTGTCGTGATAAACGGAGGTTTGTTTAAGCACAAGCGAACGTCAACATTTAGTAGAGCTTGACGTTTCGATGCTAGCAGGCCCTTTTTTAAAAACGTCAGTCCCACTTTTTTTTCATAAAAATTATTTGCATTTCCATCATTTTAGTCAGAAAGCAGTTTTCAAGATTGATGTATAATTATCAAATGCTAATTTCTCCAGTTGTTATCTGTGTAGCAATTATCATTCATCGTCACATAAATTACATCATATGAAATTTCCCCGGCCAAACAAACCATTTTAAATGTGGTGGGGGCATAACTGCCATTACGGGTAAATTTGTTTCAATCGGCACTATATGTTAAAGTAATTACCAGTTAAGGCCGCCGCACACGAGAGCTAGCTATCTGCTGAGCAAAAATTATCTCGAGGTCGTTAGCTCAACACGTAGCTCACCGTGTGCGCTAAACTTTTGGTGAGATTTCTGCCTCAAGAGGCCGTGAGACCAATATCTATCCTGTTTGGTTTGTTTCGCCTCGCGTGGATGAAAACTCATTGTGTGCGCACTGTGCGTCGACTTGAGCTACGTGCTGAGCAAAAAGATAAAAACTGGCCAATGAAAGCGCACGCACTGTTCACGTGATGGCTTCCAAAAATATATCTTTTGCTCAGCTCACGAGAGCTACGTGCTGAGCTAACAACCTCGAGAGATAATTTTTTGCTCAGCAGATAGCTCTCGTGTGCGGCGGCCTTTACAATGAACGGTAATGTATTTCAGGTCTTTTTTTAAAGGAATAATGTTTAAAACACTGTTCCCGTCGATCCGAAAAGCACGCACATTTCCATTGGTTTCTTGCATTACTTTATATCTATTTTTGTGGGGTTGGGGTTCGATTTGATCTCCTGAAACATGTATGTCTTAGGCTTATTTCATATGAAGCATTTTTGTTAATACACTGTATTACATAATACCGATCTAAACAGCAGATCACATAAGGTGCCTCCCATATCTTCCCATACCCTCACTCTAAGACCCGAAGCAGCGTTTTCATTGGTTATGACGTCACAACTTTTTCCTGACTAGACCAAGAGAGCGGCCCACCCAGCTGGTTACGACGAGAATGTGTCCCACAATGAACAGTTCTAAGATGGTTTTCATGATGACGTTTGTTATTGGAACTTGATATCATGACCTCTTGACCTCTGAGACCGTTGTCAAGGGTCAACAGTCTCTCCAATAAGCTGCGTTCGTTTATTACAGCTGCAGTTTGTGCAACGAGGATAAGTTTGTATTATCCCGTTTGTTACAGAGCCATTCTTATCTTCATATTACATTCCTTCAATGAATAAGACCTCCCTTTCCAGTGATGCCACAGGATTCCATGCTTAATCACTGCATGTGGCCCGTGGTAGTATTTGCCATTGAGATGGGAGTAAAAGCAATCATTAAACCACCATGCACCTTCTATAAACTGTGCACAATTTGACAACGATCTACCGTCACAGTCCTGATCCTTGGTTGTGAACTCCTGTGTATTATGATATGCCATCGCGTCCCCGGCTGAGCTACTGCCATCATACAACCCTACACGAAGTCTGTACCTCTCCCCTGTGATTGCAAACTCACCCCATTTACCCCAAGCTGTGTTACCCTCCCAGTCCCATAGGTCAACTCGTAGCTCCCATTGGCCCGATGCAGTCAGGTTGCGTAGGATGTCATTCCCCAGCCAGAACTCACCGGACAGATCGCCAAAGCCACATTGGTAGTCGGTCCAGTTACGGTAAAAGTCAACGGAGCCATCTTGACGCCTCTGAAACAACAACCAACCTCCTTGATCCGTCTGCATATCGCAGTATACATGTATGCCATCGCTCATCCCATCAGGGAAGATGGTGTAGACACCACTTTCATTATGACCATGCCGTAGTAACATCTGACAACTGTTGTGCTTTTCATTGTAACGTACCGACAGTGCAGGAGTTTGCGGATTGTCATCAAAGTAAGCCCCTCCGTGTAACACAACGAAGTCACAATTTCCTTGGCCTCTGGTGATATTATTCAACTCGCATAAGTGGTTCATTGCGACGTAGTTGAAAGATGCACACTGTGGGTCCATAGAGCAATCTCGTGCACAGATCACAGCAGAAGACGTGATCTTGGTCTCCATTACATGATTCCGCAGTACGCGATTATTAGCCATGTGAAAATTCTGATTGAACCGTTTCTGGCATTTACTCTGACAATATCCTGCCGTGCAGACTAGAAGCAAGACTATCACACCGATTGTAGCCATGACGCTTATCAACAGTTTGGTTGTATAGGCGATTGTCAACAACTTTGTTCCGTCTTTTCTTCAAGTATTCAAGCATCCAAGATTCAGTCGACAATATCATCAGTTTTCTCACGGTGTTTAACCGACGAGCTGATGTCCCGGTTTCTTGATTGTCTGAGAATAGAGGCTATTTTTATCAGGGCGAATGCATACTACACACTCTTGCGATACTGCTGTCAGCTTGTGATGTAGCGTCCTTCATGCAATGGTCTGCATACAACGCTCACCAGGTTCACTCTGAAGTGAGTGAAGATTGCCACCGCCTGGTCGGTAGAGACGATTTGCTTCCTTAATTTGCCATTAGCATATGCCTATTATTGTCATTTTGTTGGTTTTTCGAAGACGCAGGCCTACACCCTAGACAATGCCACGTAGCCATGATTGGCAGCTTATTAACAAGTAAATTGACACAATTGTAATGTAATGTAATCTAAATACAGCCCACCATATCAGCATAGCAACACTGGCAAGAACGACCACAGCTACCGCACGACTTCGTGAGATAATTAGTTTAAACATTTTTTTCTCTTTCATGATAAAACACAGAACTTTGTCTTCCAGAAAGTGACACATAGCCTTCATGGCAGCCTAGTAAACGTCCAGTTAATATCGTTGATAAGAAATTGCTTCATAATCTAAATGCAGGCGGCCGTTTCACCATGGTAACACTGTATGATTATTTACTAAAAACACATACTTTTATGAGAGTGAACGGTCTTGTATTTTACAGTTGTATTTTACAGTAAGGGGCTCCTGTGGGGAGCTCATATCATCATTATCATGACAATAGGAATTGGACGATACCCAAATCATGACAATTAAATGATTGACAAACGAAGTGTCAGCAAAAATCTCCACACTGTGATCTCTCTCTCTTTCTTCACAGAATGTCCTCGTGTGAATTTGTGAACAGTGGTCCGACACAAGGCACGACACACGATATCAAATTCATTTAAAGGCAGTTATGCACTATACACACGGCAGGGCCTCTTCCAATTCACTGGTTGACAACGGCATGTACGTTTACTATGCCATTCATCGTATGTTGTTCTTAACTGTTTAACAGATTAGAAAATTGATGGTCTACCCGTAAACACAATTCATGTAATGAAGCGTATTCAATGGGAGGGGAGGGGACTTTACTGCAATAGGGGTAAATTCCTTTCAACCATCACCACCGTGCTAATGTAGGCTAATTGTCAGTTACAGTGGACCTTAATGTAATAAAAGTCTAGGAATAGTGCTCAGGCTAAAAGTCACCTTACACCAAAATTCACGCATGTTTTCAGTTATTAATTCCAGTTTTGTTTGTGGGATGAACTGACGTTTAAAAACATCAGTATCTTATGGCGGATTTTTTTCTTTAATACGTTGTACTACAAAACTACAGATCAAAACAGCAGATCACATGAAGCGCTTCCGATGTCTTCACACGCGCTCACTCTAAGACACACAGCAGCTTTCTGATTGGTTCATGACGTCACATCTTATTCCTGGCTGGACCAGGAGAGCGGCCCACCCAGCTGGTTACGAAGAGAAAGTGTCCCACAATGCACAGTTCTAAAATGGCGGAAGCCAGGCACACGGATATACAAGACTCGTTGTGTGGACTGTCTGCACCCAATTTTCATGGCTCTGGTTTACGCAGAATTCTGTGCTTACGGGACGCTGCAAGCGCAGAAATAACCATTTTCATGGATTATTGAAGCAAGGATTCGGCTCTGAAAGAGCGAACGTGGAATTGTTGCACTTACGGGACGCTGTAAGCACAGAAATCATCAATTTCATGGATTATTGAAGCAAGGATTCGGCTCTGAAAGAGCGAACGTGGAATGTCTGCGCTTAAGGGTGGATTTCGCGTTCGAAACAGCAGAGAAAAATGGCGGTTGTTTATCGATTGCGACAAACCCGACTGATAAAAATCACCGATTTGCTTCCATAATTTGACATTAGTATAATTATAATTGTCAATGTTTTCTTTCAAGGAGGAGTACACCCCAGGGTAGACACAAAGCCATTATGGCAGCTTTTTAAACCGTCCAAATGCACGTTTCATGACACCGTAGAAATTAAATCGTTGTATAATATAAATACGGTCAACCATGTCACCATAGCAACACTGACAAGCAGAGCGTCTACTCCGAAGTGAGCGACCCTATAGCTACCGCACGACTTCGGGAGATAATTGGGTCTTTTCTTTTATAATAACACATAACTTGGTTTTATCCATTAATCATTCCAATAAGTCTTTCTGAGAGTGACAGAGAGCCTTCGTGGCAGCCTAATAAACGCCCAGTTCAAATCAATTGAGGAACCGTAAACACGGATTAGGCCTGCTGTTTGACAGCGGGTAAGTGTTGCATTTACAGGTATACAGAAATAGGATTTGAAAAAGAGCTAAAAACTCTCTTTTGAGGTACTGTTCACAATATAATCAATGCAGAACTGATTAAAAAAAAACTTAGTTCCTAATTTCGTTAGTGCACAATTTTCGGACCAAAATATAGCGTGTTGTTTTGCTAGATTAACAATTTTTGGAACCAAAAAGGATAAACACGTTGGGTTTTATAACAATACCGATTTATTTAACCCCAGGTTAATTTTAATTCCTGTATACCTTTAAAAGGGATGCTATCTTCTATGTTTGTGCACGACGCTGACAATTACTGTTAAGCTTTCCCCCTTTACTTAAATTTCGTGTTTTCTCCGTTAGTTGGCAACTTCTCCATTGTCAAAGTTCATTGGACACAGTTCACCTCGTTAGCCCAACTACATAGTATTTTAGCAGACGATCTTAGGCATGGAAGCAATGCACGCATGCTCGTAGTGAATGTTTTTCTTCTTATTTTGGATTCGAAGCAAGCATAATAATTAATGTCCATGAAATACGCTTACGTTAAGTGTGGATTTGTTGATGAACAGTGGTACGACAGAAGGCACGACACAAGGCACGACACACGATATTAATCTCATATAAGGGCTGATTCTACGCTTACGGTAATTAGCAGCGCCATGAAATTGGGCTCAGAACGAGTCGGATCGGAGGATGGACGTGTACTGTATAGAGAGATGCATCAGAATAAGAATGGTGTACAATCGTAGGGGCAGACATTTTTGTGTGTGTCCGAATTTGCTCCGACCGTCGAAGACTGGTGTTGAATGGCCTACTGATTTCATGTCACCCTCGTGACGTTTGTAATTGAATGATGATAGCATGACCTCTTGACCTCTGAGACCGTTTTCATTGGACGATAGCCTCTCCAATGAGCTGCGTTCTTTTATTACTGCAGTTTGAGCATACTCATCTTAACCCGAGGATACACCACGGGCAAGCGCGAGAGAAGACATCGAAGGCACTACTTGTCTGTTCAAAGTAGGTGTAAGTTTGTATTATCCCGTTTGTTACAGAGCCATTCTTATCTTCATATTACATTCCTTCAATGAATAAGACTTCCCTTTCCAGTGATGCCACAGGATACCATACTTAATCACTCCATTTGACCCCTGGTAGTATTTGCCATTGAGATGGGAGTGAAAGCAACGATTAAACCACCATGCACCTTCTTGATTCTCTGCACAATTTATCAAAGACCAAAGGTCGTGGTCCTGATCCTTGGTTGAGAACTCAAGTGTATTATGATATGCCATCGCGTCCCCGGCTGAGCTACTACCATCATACAAACCTACACTAAGATTGTACCTCTCCCCTGTGATTGCAAACTCACCCCATTTACCCCAAGCTGTGTTACCCTCCCAGTCCCATAGGTCAACTCGTAGCTCCCATTGGCCCGATGCAGTCAGGTTGCGTAGGATGTCATTCCCCAGCCAGAACTCACCGGACAGATCGCCAAAGCCACATTGGTAGTCGGTCCAGTTACGGTAAAAGTCAACGGAGCCATCTTGACGCCTCTGAAACACCAACCAACCTCCTTGATCCGTCTGCATATCGCAGTATACCTGTATGCCATCGCTCATACCATGGGGATAGATGTTATACACACCACTTTCACAGTATCCATTCCCTAGCAACATCTGACAACTGTTGTACTTGTCATTGTAATGTACCGCCAGTGCAGGAGTTTGCGGATTGTCATCAAAGTAAGCCCCTCCGTGTAACACAACTAAGTCGCAATTTCCTTGGCCTCTGGTGATATTATTCAACTCGCATAAGTGGTTCATTGCGATGTAGTTGAAAGATGCACACTGTGGGTCCATAGAGCAATCTCGTGCACAGATCACAGCAGAAGACGTGATCTTGGTCTCCATTACATGATTCTGCAGTACGCGATTCTTAGCCATGTGAAAGTTCTGATTGAACCGTGTCTGGCATTTACTCTGACAATATCCTGCCGTGCAGACTAGAAGCAAGACTATCACACCGATTGTAGCCATGACGCTTGTCAATAGTTTGGTTGTATAGGCGATTGTTAAACAACTTAGTTCCGTCTTTTCTTCAAGTATTCAAGCATCTAAGATTCAGTCGACAATATCATCAGTTTTCTCACGGTGTTTAACCGACGAGCTGATGTCCCGGTTTCTTGATTGTCTGAGAATAGAGGCTATTTTTATCAGGGCGAATGCATACTACACACTCTTGCGATACTGCTGTCAGCTTGTGATGTAGCGTCCTTCATCATGCAATGGTCTGCATCCAACGCTCACCAGGTTCACTCTGAAGTGAGTGAAGATAGCTACCGCCTGGTCGGTGGAGACGATTTGCTTCCTTAATTTTCTATTAGCATATATTATGCCTATTATTGTCATTTGGGTTTTTTTTCGAAGACGCAGGCCTACAGCCCAGACAATGCCACGTAGCCATATTTGGCAGCTTATTAACATTCAAGTAAATTGACGCAATTGTAATGTAATGTAATCTAAATACAGCCCACCATATCAGCATAGCAACACTGGCAAGAGCGACCATAGCTACCGCACGACTTCGTGAGATAATTAGTTTAAACATTTTTTTCTCTTTCATAATAAAACGCAAAACTTTGTCTTCCAGAGAGTGACACAGAGCCTTCATGGCAGCCTAGTAAACGTCCAGTTAATATCGTTGATATGAAATTGCTTCATAATCTAAATGCAGGCGGCCGTGTCACCATGGTAACACTGTATGATTATTTACTCAAAACACATACTTTTATGAGAGTGAACGGTCTTGTATTTTACAGTTGTATTTTACAGTAAGGGGCTCCTGTGGGGAGCTCATATCATCATTATCATGACAATAGGAATTGGACGATACCCAAATCATGACAATTAAATGATTGACAAACGAAGTGTCAGCAAAAATCTCCACACTGTGATCTCTCTCTCTTTCTTCACAGAATGTCCTCGTGTGAATTTGTGAACAGTGGTCCGACACAAGGCACGACACACGATATCAAATTCATTTAAAGGCAGTTATGCACTATACACACGGCAGGGCCTCTTCCAATTCACTGGTTGACAACGGCATGTACGTTTACTATGCCATTCATCGTATGTTGTTCTTAACTGTTTTGCAGATTAGAAAATTGATGGTCTACCCGTAAACACAATTCATGTAATGAAGCGTATTCAATGGGAGGGGAGGGGACTTTACTGCAATAGGGGTAAATTCCTTTCAACCATCACCACCGTGCTAATGTAGGCTAATTGTCAGTTACAGTGGACCTTAATGTAATAAAAGTCTAGGAATAGTGCTCAGGCTAAAAGTCACCTTACACCAAAATTCACGCATGTTTTCAGTTATTAATTCCAGTTTTGTTTGTGGGATGAACTGACGTTTAAAAACATCAGTATCTTATGGCGGATTTTTTTCTTTAATACGTTGTACTACAAAACTACAGATCAAAACAGCAGATCACATGAAGCGCTTCCGATGTCTTCACACGCGCTCACTCTAAGACACACAGCAGCTTTCTGATTGGTTCATGACGTCACATCTTATTCCTGGCTGGACCAGGAGAGCGGCCCACCCAGCTGGTTACGAAGAGAAAGTGTCCCACAATGCACAGTTCAAAGATGGCGGAAGCCAGGCACACGGATTTACAAGACTCGTCGTATGGACTGTCTGCACCCAATTTTCATGGCTCTGGTTTACGCAGAATTCTGTGCTTACGGGACGCTGCAAGCGCAGAAATAACCATTTTCATGGATTATTGAAGCAAGGATTCGGCTCTGAAAGAGCGAACGTTGAATTATTGCACTTACGGGACGCTGTAAGCACAGAAATCATCAATTTCATGGATTATTGAAGCAAGGATTCGGCTCTGAAAGAGCGAACGTGGAATGTCTGCGCTTAAGGGTGGATTTCGCGTTCGAAACAGCAGAGAAAAATGGCGGTTGTTTATCGATTGCGACTAACCCGACTGATAAAAATCACCGATTTGCTTCCATAATTTGACATTAGTATAATTATAATTGTCAATGTTTTCTTTCAAGGAGGAGTACACCCCAGGGTAGACACAAAGCCATTATGGCAGCTTTTTAAACCGTCCAAATGCACGTTTCATGACACCGTAGAAATTAAATCGTTGTATAATATAAATACGGTCAACCATGTCACCATAGCAACACTGACAAGCAGAGCGTCTACTCCGAAGTGAGCGACCCTATAGCTACCGCACGACTTCGGGAGATAATTGGGTCTTTTCTTTTATAATAACACATAACTTGGTTTTATCCATTAATCATTTCAATAAGTCTTTCTGAGAGTGACAGAGAGCCTTCGTGGCAGCCTAATAAACGTCCAGTTCAAATCAATTGAGGAACCGTAAACACGGATTAGGCCTGCTGTTTGACAGCGGGTAAGTGTTGCATTTACAGGTATACAGAAATAGGATTTGAAAAAGAGCTAAAAAATCTCTTTTGAGGTACTGTTCACAATATAATCAATGCAGAACTGATTAAAAAAAAACTTAGTTCCTAATTTCGTTAGTGCACAATTTTCGGACCGAAATATAGCGTGTTTTTTTGCTAGATTAACAATTTTTGGAACCAAAAAGGATAAACACGTTGGGTTTTATAACAATACCGATTTATTTAACCCCAAGTTAATTTTAATTTCTGTATACCTTTAATTTAAAAGGGATGCTATCTTCTATGTTTGTGCACGACGCTGACAACTGTTAAGCTTTCCCCCTTTACTTAAATTTCGTGTTTTCTCCGTTAGTTGGCAACTTCTCCATTTTCAAAGTTCATTGGACACAGTTCACCTCGTTAGCCCAACTACATAGTATTTTAGCAGACGATCTTAGGCATGGAAGCAATGCACGCATGCTCGTAGTGAATGTTTTCCTTCTTATTTTGGATTCGAAGCCAGCATAATAATTAATGTCCATGAAATACGCTTACGTTAAGTGTGGATTTGTTGATGAACAGTGGTACGACAGAAGGCACGACACAAGGCACGACACACGATATTAATCTCATATAAGGGCTGATTCTACGCTTACGGTAATTAGCAGCGCCATGAAATTGGGCTCAGAACGAGTCGGATCGGAGGATGGACGTGTACTGTATAGAGAGATGCATCAGAATAAGAATGGTGTACAATCGTAGGGGCAGACATTTGTGTGTGTGTCCGAATTTGCTCCGACCGTCGAAGACTGGTGTTGAATGGCCTACTGATTTCATGTCACCCTCGTGACGTTTGTAATTGAATGATGATAGCATGACCTCTTGACCTCTGAGACCGTTTTCATTGGACGATAGTCTCTCCAATGAGCTGCGTTCTTTTATTACTGCAGTTTGAGCATACTCATCTTAACCCGAGGATACACCACGGGCAAGCGCGAGAGAAGACATCGAAGGCACTACTTGTCTGTTCAAAGTAGGTGTAAGTTTGTATTATCCCGTTTGTTACAGAGCCATTCTTATCTTCATATTACATTCCTTCAATGAATAAGACTTCCCTTTCCAGTGATGCCACAGGATACCATGCTTAATTACTCCATTTGACCCCTGGTAGTATTTGCCATTGAGATGGGAGTGAAAGCAATGATTAAACCACCATGCACCTTCTTGATTCTCTGCACAATTTATCAAAGACCAAAGGTCGTGGTCCTGATCCTTGGTTGAGAACTCAAGTGTATTATGATATGCCATCGCGTCCCCGGCTGAGCTACTACCATCATACAAACCTACACGAAGTCTGTACCTCTCCCCTGTGATTGCAAACTCACCCCATTTACCCCAAGCTGTGTTACCCTCCCAGTCCCATAGGTCAACTCGTAGCTCCCATTGGCCCGATGCAGTCAGGTTGCGTAGGATGTCATTCCCCAGCCAGAACTCACCGGACATATCGCCAAAGCCACATTGGTAGTCGGTCCAGTTACGGTAAAAGTCCACGGAGCCATCTTGACGCCTCTGAAACACCAACCAACCTCCTTGATCCGTCTGCATATCGCAGTATACCTGTATGCCATCGCTCATCCCATCGGGGAAGATGGTGTAGACACCACTTTCATTATGACCATGCCGTAGTAACATCTGACAACTGTTGTACTTTCCATTGTAACGTACCGACAGTGCAGGAGTTTGCGGATTGTCATCAAAGTAAGCCCCTCCGTGTAACACAACGAAGTCGCAATTTCCTTGGCCTCTGGTGACATTATTCAACTCGCATAAGTGGTTCATTGCGACGTAGTTGAAAGATGCACACTGTGGGTCCATGGAGCAATCTCGTGCACAGATCACAGCAGAAGACGTGATCTTGGTCTCCATTACATGATTCTGCAGTACGCGATTCTTAGCCATGTGAAAATTCTGATTGAACCGTGTCTGGCATTTACTCTGACAATATCCTGCCGTGCAGACTAGAAGCAAGACTATCACACCGATTGTAGCCATGACGCTTGTCAATAGTTTGGTTGTATAGGCGATTGTTAAACAACTTAGTTCCGTCTTTTCTTCTAGTATTCAAGCATCCAAGATTTAGTCGACAATAGCACCAGTTTTCTCACGGTGTTTAACCGACGAGCTGATATCCCGGTTTGTTGATTGTCTGAGAATATAGATGATAGAACAAATGGATCCTACACTCTTGCGATACTGCTGTCAGCTTGTGATGTAGCGTCCTTCATGCAATGGTCTGCATACAACGCTCACCAGGTTCACTCTGAAGTGAGTGAAGATTTCCACCGCCTGGTCGGTAGAGACGAGTTTGCTTCCTTAATTTGCCATTAGTATATCAATGTCAATTTTATTTTGAAAGAGCTGTACACCCCAGACAGTGCCAGGAAGCGATGTATAGCAGCCTATTAACCGTCCTTGGAAAACTCTATATAAGTTTGACTGACAACGTGAATGACATGTTTTTGTAATGTTTATATATTTATAGTCAACTCTGTCACTAAACGGACTGCCAAGGGAGACTGCAAAGAAAAGAGCCACGATAGCTATACCACGGCCTCGGGAGATGATTAGGTTGCAGATTTGGTTTGTGATAATAACTCATAAAAATTGTTTTCTTAATAAGCTTTTCATCAAGCTTTCCAGAGAGTGACAGAGAGTCTCCGTGACAGCCTAATAAACGTCCGATTAAAAATCAATATAATCTGTCTTACTCGTTATTAGTGATATGAAGTCTGAATACGGGCGGCCTTGTCGCCATGGTAACACCATGGTGACACTGACAAGGATGGTTGTTTACTAGGATCCCCAAGCTAGGATGAAAACGTTTGAGAGTGGTCGGTCCACTTGTATCTGATGTGATTCATGTGGGGAGACTTTGCTATGATCATTGCAGTAGGGAGAGGATGGTACCGGAATCATAGCAAAACCAAGCATTGGAGAAAACTCTCACACTTTGAACATTGCGCTCTCATGTGAACATTGGTGCACAAGAGACGATACACTGTATCAATCTCATAATACGTGGTCATTTATGTACTAGCGCCCTCTGCTGGCTGATCCGTGCAGCCGTTACTATGCCCCATCCGAGGGCTCCCGATTATCCCCAAATAAGGCGTCTTAGTGCTTGAGCATCCTGGGTTGTAGCACCCTTCTCCTCGGGGACGGCCCAGGCTCCAACCTCACCGCGAGCGTGGCCCTGGTTCGCTGCGGAAACGCTCTCAAAGTGCAGTGCATGCGTAGTCGAGGTCCCTGGCCATCACAATTTTTTTTTAGTTCAGTAGCATCGACGCCTGGCAAAATAATTTAGTCTGCAAGACTTAGACACGACCCACCCTGATGGAGCGCGTGGCGTCGGTAGTACCGGTCTAAGCCAGGCCTAATGGACCTTTCCCATGAAATATGCAAATAAGAGCTGGCGCATGCGCTTTACTAAATTGGTGGGCAAACGAGTGCGCGTTGCGTGCAGGTTTCGAAATACGCGCGCAGGAGACGCTGATTAGCCAATGACCGCACGCCAAACTGTTAGTGAGAAGGAACGCGCGCACGCCCGTGGAAAACTATGATTGGTTGGCAGCCCGCTTGCCCACCAATTTAGTTAAGCGCATGCGCTAGGTCTAATTTGCATATTTCATGGGAAAGGTCCATTGCCCGTCTCCACAGTCGAAGTGTGCCAAGACATGAGCGCCCCGTGCTGTACATGGTTATCTTGCAACGACATTCCACCACACGGGAAGTTCACGGCTATCGTCCGAGGTGAGAATTTGGCCAGAGAGAGAGAGAGAGAGAATCAATGAAGGGAGCCGGGTCGCTTGAGAGCATTATTACAGAGGTTTGGCCGGGTAACGGATGCGGTTAGAGCAATTTACGGCCGCGTCATACGTTACTTGCCGTCCACTAAAAATAAACAAACGTACGAACGACACGGATAGGCCTATATCGCTCGCTGCACGTAAATAAGAAACGAGGACAATTCGAAATTTCTAGTAGCCTAATACTTTAGTAATAGTCTTTACCTTTTGGTTAATATGGAATGAGTAATCGTTGAATATGTAAGAGCAATTTTTGTGAGTTTCAAAGACTTTAAACATTGAAATACGAAAAACAAGTCTCAATGTAGGATATCAGAACGTGGGTGCATGGTGTCGGGAATAGACTTCATTTCATACTTATTTTACATGGCGCAGCGCTACCACGGTAAACGTATAGGCCTACGCGTATCTGTTAGCGTGCAAAGAAAACGGTGGGCGACTTACCTCCAAGGATCTCCGACACCATCCCACCTCTGCCCCAATTTTGCGATAGCCGTGGTCTTTGAGCGAGGACTGGAAGAAAAAGACGCTTGGAGTCCCGTTTTGCGTAGCTCGCAGGCCGATGCCGACCGATTAAATCCAGGAAAACTGGCATCCACCCTGTTTGGCGCTACACGTTACAGGCAGCGACAAAGCGCCACTGCGCACGCGCATGGCCAACTCAACTTTCCACGAACCGCCAGTCAGCGGGCTCCCGCTGACTGGCCGGACCGTAAAGGAGGTCGAGCGCCCTCCTGTGGCCGAGGCGAACGGCGGAGCGGTTGCGATTTTTCCCCCCCATCATGCATGGTGCTCTGTTCAACTGCTCAGCGTTGCCTGTGCTTCACTCTATGCATTGTTCATCAATGGACATTATTGATGACACCATGAACAAAATGCAATTATATGCTATTCGGTAAAGGTGCATTAGTTTAATTCGGGTAAATTCATTTACATCGTCACCACCCTGCACGTCATTGGCGATTACAATTCCTGTCGAGGTATTTATGATGACAAAAAAACCCAGAAACATTTGCCATGTGATACGCAATTACCGAGTAGTTTATATTATATCAGAAGACCTCAATACCCCTCTAACTTTACAGTGACAGAGAATAACCAAAAGGTACCTCGAGAAAAGGATTGCATTCACATTAATCAGAAATTACTCAGTACTATTATACGTATAGGTTTCAAAGAAGTATGAAAAGTTCCAATTTCAACAATAGGCACATTAACATCTCTCCGAGGTTCGAATGCAATAAAAACCGTCCACAACAAATTAAAGTCAGATAATAATGTACATAGAATTAACAATACTGTATACACATTTTCGTGCCGGATCAGAAAATAGGTTTAAAAATACAAGTGTCAATTTAAGTGCAGGGTAAAATATACCAAGTTCCCTTGCACGTCGTATATAATTAATGCAATTACTGATTACAATGTAAATAACTATAAATTAAGAAAAGAAATTGGTGCACATTTTCAACATGCACGGTAATCAACCTCAGGCTTTGGACGTAGGCTTTTGTACGTCAGCAGTTCAGAGCTACATTATATTCGCATTCTAGTGAGCTGTCGAGTGTGATGACACTAAGAAGCAAGCAGGACTCTCGGACACTCTGTATTAGGCGATGCCCCCTATACAGATCGCAATGCAAATCGATGTCCGATGTACGCTGTCCAGGCAACTGACGCCGGTGCAGGCGCCATGTTGGCACACCCACTCCCCTTCAGTGACCCGCAAAGAGACGGCGAAGCTACTGCGTGCGTCGGGAGCGCCAAAATGGCGGACGGCAAGTGCCGACTCCACACGACCCCAGTTTTCACAGAGTTCAGCGGTTGCATACCGCCAATGTCAATGAATACACGAAAACTGGTGGCCAGTTAATGTCTCCGGAGCGCCATGGCACCCCCATCCACCCCCGGAAATCCGTCAACATGTCTGCAGAATGACATCGATTTTGCATCAGGAAGGGGTTTCATGTCTATACTAAGGTCAAGTACAAACGACTTGAACACACGTCATATAAACATAATGCATACGTGTACATACCGACATACAATAACTGAACCAATGCCCCCTGCCACTGTTGGTGTCATGTCAGGAATTATTATGGTTTCCTTATACCTAAAAAAAGAAAGAAAACCAACAACGTAAAGGGCATTGCTTAACCTTAACCAAACACCCCATTGATTCGCAAGGCTTAATATTCAATTCACGCTAGTCCGAGGTGTGGAATTCACATTGATGACTGCACCGTAGTCAAACCCATGAAAACGCGTGCACACAACATGCCATACCGGGAAGACCTGGCTGGCGTCATTACGTCAACGGTTTGACGGTCTATACCACAGCGCAGAATGCATTTTGATCAACACATTCGGGTTCATCTGAGGCTGCAACACCTTCTCTCGCTAGGTAAGTTTTAGGGGCACAGGGTTGATCAGGGAAGGCTAACCACAGCCATACAATGAGCACGCTTCTCCAAAACCCGACTATAGGCGTTATCCAAAAGCCGAAATATTCACTTGGGTTCTTTGTTGAAGTTGAAGCTTGAGAGTCCTATTCATTCTCTCGGAATGCATAACCACCTCCGATAAGGAAGCCTCCCGTTGTCAATTTTGGGTACTCCACAATGGATGGAAGAGATGGCGACAGAGGTGGAGCCCGAGCCCGAGCCAGGTTTTGGAAAAGGCACCTTTGCTTAGCGTTACCTTCCTCGAAGGGTCCGGTAGTGACGCGAATGACGTATCTCATTAATATTAATCAATATCCACACAGGTCAGCGACTACACAGGTACGTTAACATAAGTACATGCGCTGTAGTCGGGAGCGAGTATACATAAATTATATTCTTGTTGGGAATTGCGGTGAAATTGAAAGGTATATTGAAATATGTCATTCGCGTCGGTACCGGATCGACGCCCGTTGTTGTTCTTCCCTTTCTCAAATGACACACAGAACAGCTCCATTTGTGTCACGAGCGTGATCCAGATTAGTAGGACGATTCAATTTTACAACCCTTTCGCTTCTTAGATTAGTGCTCCTTAATTTCTGTGACCAACTGTTCGCACATAGAACTACATGTACAGTTAATTCACCTGTTTAAAAAAAAACATTTACATAGAACCTGTAATGCTATTGAGTTTGTTCGTTTAGCACTGTCCTTGCCTACATAACCCCTCATCGGATTTCCTTTGGGATCCAAATCAAAAAAAAAAACCCAACACAACATTAAAAAAAATGGATTACCCAAAACCAGTGATTTAAAAATCTCAACAAATTAACACGACCCCCACCCCCGGAGATTCCCTCTCATGAAGGGAGTATCATGAATAAACGTGTTTGGTGGAGCAAGGCGCCATGTCTGTCTGAATCTACATTTTACATTATCCTCGCATGCATATTCATGAGGTAATTCCAAATATTCACTGGACAATCATTTGAGCGATAACGAGTGCAAATGGAATGGCTATAGTCTTTCCAGAGGGAATTGTTGTATTGATCATTCATTTGGCGGGCACTAAGCAATTAGGATATCGATTGAAACAATTAAGGGTGGTTGGAAACAAAAATCAGACCCTGAAAACTTGCATTGAGCTAGCGGGAATTCATCCAAACTTCAAAGACAATATGAATATCGCTGAACGTGAAAGGAAATTACATTACCACTGAACAAATTCACTGAAAGGCAAAGAAAGGGAAGACTACCAATGCAGTTTAAGGACTGTATCCTGAAATTAACTTACGACACAAGTACTGGGGAGAGTTTATTGAGACTTCAATGAATGGGGCTTGATTCACTCCACCATTCTAGCGAAGCCACAGCAAGTTTAGGGCCAGAATCAACACTGACAGCTGTGGCTTGTGGGGGGTCCGTTCAACACCAACACATGGGACTCCAAGGCACACAAACCAAGCCAATAGAAATAGCCAGTAGCCACAGCCATTGCCTCGGCTCTGACCCTAACGCTGTCGGAAAGCAATACAGCCTTCACATTCTTTATGTAAACAAAGGACATGTAAAGCAGCATTGAACCTCACAAGAGCCACAACCACACGCACGGCCGCATACACAAACCCAAACATCGACGCACTAGCAAAAGCATCAGTACAGTCCGCGCACAGGCAGAGATTTCTGATAGATTTGTTAGGGGCTTCTCTTCGCAAACACAAATGGAATGTTCAATGGACCCGACTTCTCGACACGTGGCCGTGGGACAGGCACACTCTTCACCTCGGACACACATGGCATCAGACAGAGAGAACTGTTCTCGTCTCGTCCATCCTCTGATCATGATTTGGGAAACGAGGATACGCTTCTGCACTGCTACGAGAGAAAAAAAGAGCAGCAACAATTTGTCCGAGTTGAGTAAACTCTTGTTGGGAAAAAAAACACACTTCATTACTAGATACTGTGCGTGTCGGGTCAACGTTTGATCCACAAAGTTGTATTACTGTTTTGGTTCATAGCTACTTTTCTATACAATCAATTATTCAGTTTGCTTGAAGATTTTTTTTTTTTTTTCGCCCTTACGCTAATGTCCTCTTTTAACACTTGCGAAATATAAGCAAATATACACATTCTGAAAAAGTATTCATCGGAACTGGGTAGCTTTTCTTTTGAAATCCCCCACGAGTCAATTTAAGAATTTACAAAGCAGACCAATGTCTTCCAATTACTGGGTTTCCTTTGCGAGATGGAAGGGGCTTTGGGGTTAATTCATTCGTTTTGGTAAAGAGGTTTCCAGACCCGGTGGAAAACGTTTTTGTTTTTGTTTTGGATGACAAACAACTCCAGTAGTTCCTGCTGTTAAGGAGTTGTCCCATGCACTTACAGTCAGAACGTGTCGACATCAACAATAGTGCCCTACAACGTTGAGTGAAGGCAAACTCTCAGTGCTACAAGTCCATAGGATTGGACCATTTTTTCCCCCCTTCTGACCACAAATTCTAACCAGAAAATGTTCATCACTAGAAGGTAAAAAAAAAACAACCACCCAACACTCTCCATGGGACAAGTTCAAGTGTTGGCTATTGTAACAAACACTACACCAAGGCAGTGTGGCCCCCTTCATTGCTTTAAAGTCTGTCCGGCGCACAAGAGAAACTGTCCCGGGAATGGGTACCCATTCTCAAGCAGAATTCACCCGACCCCCCCCCCCAAAAAAAATAATCAAGCCTCTTCAGTTTCTGGAGATCAATCAGTCGTTTCGCGCGGAAACGCAGAGGCAAGCACCAACTCGACCAAAAAGTTTTGGCGGCCGTCTGCTAGACTCAAGGAGTTGTAAGACACACAAGATGAATCTCAGGAGGTGCCATCAGACAGGTAGTTGTGTTGCCCGGTGTGTGGTGTGAGCAGTGGTGTGCGCTGGCCCCTTGCCCCCGTTGTGCGGGCAGGGCAGGGGAAAAAAGACAGTCCAATTATCTACATAGCCAGCTTCTTTGGCACCTCCCAGGGGAAACCTTCCTTGAAATGTCCGTAGGAGGCCGTCTTCAAGTACATTGGCCTACGTAGATCAAGTTCCCTGTATGAGCGGAGGGTGGGGGGGGGGGAGGGGTGCAAGCAAAATAAACAAGAATTTAATGAGAAATTGCTTACTGGTATGGCCAATTCAATCTAATTCTCACGGCTTCATGTTTCCAACCTTGCCTTTGAGAAGGGTCCTAATAGGAAAACTCGCGTCAATTAATTCATTAAAAACATCCAAAGTGTATGATATTTTTTGGTAAAGGCAATGTTCAACAGTCAACCCAGTGGCCATGAACAATGATACATCTTAAAAATCAATCGGCAGTATTATCGCATCAGACTATCGTCCCCAGGCGATAAGCAGGCCTTTATCACCTGTGAAAAAGCTCCCAATTACGAGTGGGGGAATATTAGCATGTTATCGGTGTAAACACAGGCTAAAGGGATTCTCAGCTAAGCCAGATAGCAGAGGGAAGGACAGGGCAGGGACTGAGGATTAGCGGGACTGCTAAACAAGGACAAGCAGACTCAATAGCACATTGTGGGAGGTTGCACACAAACTGAGCTGAGAAGATCTCTCCTAAAATGTAAAATGTTATGAAAGAAAACGAGCATGACAAATGTCTGCTCATTATTTGTTTTATACTATTTACAGTTAAAAAAAGGTAAAGGGGCTGAAGTTTCGATCCTAGCAGGACCTTTCTCAAAGGTATCAAGTAGGCAGTGTAGGATTTCCAGTAAATTCGGAGAGGGCTTGCGTTTTGGGGAAATGCATAGCAGGTAAGGATAGCAGGCTTGCATTCAATACAGCATTGGTAATATCCGTATACACAACAGTTACAAGCTGCTGACTGACTGAACTGGCCTAAGTCGTGCAAGTGCCCATCTTAACAAAAAGGTAGAGGCCCGACGTTTTGATCAAAGCAGGACCTTTCTCATTGGAGGAAGGCAGCATCGGATCGGACTCTCTCACCTGATGATTGCGCCCGGTCGTAGATCAAAGTTGTCGTTGATGATTTTCAGGAGTTCCTTTTCCGTCTTGTCTGACGTCCCGTAGGAGGTGACAAAGACCGAGAGAGGTTCCGAGATGCCGATGGCGTACGCCACCTGTGGATCGAGTGAAATGATGAGGAGATGGGTTGAGCGAGTGGAAAAATCTCAAGCGCGGTGGCAGGCAACACACACACACACATTATACCCTATGGATGGACAATAGCCGGTGCCAGACTGCAATATAATGTAGTTAGGCTGCTAGTAAATAGGTGGAGTAGTGTCAGCATGGCAGGAGAAGATTTGAACCAGCAGCATTGGCCAATGCTGTTCCTGAGCGGTTCTGCTCAACACTTTTGAACACTGCTCCAAATAACCAAAGCCGTAGCCCATTGCTGCAACAGGTGTTTGTGAAGGCATGCCACTGAATCAGCTACAGTTTTACAACCGCTGGCAATGTAATTCCCATTTTATTCACAAGTCCAATAAAAAACGACAACAGAGGATTAACATTTCAATGCGTAAACGTATCGTGAATTATGCAGGCAATAAGAAAAGGTATCCCCTCAGTAACAAATGACCGCAATATTAATGGTTTTTTTTTTCGCAGTGGCTGTTGTTACAGCAGTCGTCCATGTGGTTCCCTGACTTGATTGTATTTCGTCAGCATTGAAGGCTGGTTGAACCAGTCTATTAGCTGATAGTCTGGTTCCAAGAGCTAAACATCCTGACAAATACTGTGAAGTCAGGCAACCACACGGACGACTGCCGTAACAACAGCCACTGCGGTTTTTTTTTCATTTATTTGTTTGAATTTAATTGCCATTTTTTTTCAATTTAAACTTTAAATCAACATCTGACCAAATGGTGAGTAGGAAACAAAAACAATAACAAAACATATCGAATCATGAAAATCCGACAATCTGAGGAAACCTTAATGGCTGAGCAACGGAAGTTCAACTGTTTTCCACCTTATAGTGCAAGGCTACCTTGCGACTCTTTCAACCTGGGTGGCATTGCTGTTTCCCGTGTCACACTCTGCAAATAGCCACTATCTAAATCTAGCTATCAGTAGATATGCCCAGCAAATAAAAAGAAAAGGGGCGTGCAATGTTGACGTAACTGGTGGTAAATCCTACAAAAAGATAAATTTTTCTCTACCATGTGCAAATAGAGCGCGTCAAAGGTTACTAGCAATAACGTGTTCAGAGTTGATTCGGTGCATGGTGGTCCTTTAGCTTTTTTGTTTTCAAATTTCAATTCATCCCAAACTCTCTGTCAATATCCGGGTTTTGTCCCCAACCTCAGTGGAGTTACAGATGACAGTAGTGGTAACTTGCAACCTTTCTTCATTCACTTTTTATGCGTCAACGGTGATTTGACAGTGTCACAGTACTGTTTACTGACACAATCTCAAATGCTTCCAAACTTGGAATCAGGATTTCAGCCGACATCAAAGACCCGAGGCTTGGTGCAAATGGAAACAGAATTCTAAAAGGGGACCGAGTAGTAGTCAATATCACAGAAAAAGTGTGATGAGGTCGCTCGGCAAACTTTAAGGGCTCAGCGGCAGGAAGAAAATCCTCTAGTCAGAGGGGAAATATCCGACGGCTTATAAAGGGTTTCAGAGAGATACTCATCAAGGCAACTGATAGTTGCAGTAGGACTCCATTCAACCCCATGAAACGACCTGATTGCCTGACTGGTGACTCGTGGGAAAAACCAACTGCCAATAGCATTAATTTTTTTTTTTTTTTTTTAAAGCATGGGGAGGGGAGGTGTATGTGATTATCTTGGGCCGGCCAACACCCTAGTTTACTTTTAAAAACTGGTTCTAACCGGTCCGGACTGGATCCGGGCATCAAATAAAGCCTTATAAGCTCCAGCTTGTGCAGCTATCTTATCTCTGCATTGGGATTGTTCCCTCTCTCCAATCTCTCTTATAAAGCCTTGCCTATTTTTTTAATGTTGTCCACACTAAGGTGAGGTCACTGCAAAGATGTGGAGGGGAGGGGGAGGGGGTGAGTATCAGCCTGGTGTTGGAAAACACAAAACTTTTCAGGCAGAATACAAGTTATTGACACCAACATTTCTGAGAAGGCAATACTGCACAATGACATTCATGGTCTGTACACATGCCACATTTTTGTCAATATTTCATACAAAAACCCAAAACAAATCACCACATGCCTGGCCTATTTGAAAAACTTTTCCCCACCATGCTGTCAACAGTGCATTCCTCCATACAAAAAACATAAACACAATGACCTTGACTATAAAAAAAAAAAAAAAAAAAAGAAAGGAAAGGTTCTTGTGTTAGCATGAACAGTACATTATAAAATTCTAAACCAGCAGCGGATGGCAAATCTATATAACTCGCTATTTCCGAGACATATACCATCCACAAAAGCAGGTCAGCAAACCCCCCCACCCTCTAAATGGTCTGCTAGCCTGAGTAAGTGGGTAAATTAAATGCATAGCTCACCTGAACAAGGACTCGTCTTGCCAGCTTTGCCGCCACGAGGGACTTGGCCACCCAGCGGGCAGCATAGGCGGCCGACCGATCCACCTTGCTCACGTCCTTGCCCGAGAAGGCGCCCCCACCGTGCGCGCCCCAGCCGCCGTACGTGTCGACGATGATCTTCCGCCCCGTTAGACCAGCGTCTCCCTTGGGTCCGCCTGAAATTGTACAGACGAAGAACCACCGCCCTTGATGCTAAACGTGACTAAAAACTGCCTGGCCCAGGGAGTTCTGGACCTCCGGCCATCATTATGCAAATACAAAATCAACCTGGGATACACGCACATTCCATTTACAAAAGCTCCCAGATTCCACTCGTCTACAATGTTCACAGATTTACATGAAACTTATACAGTTTGAAGATGGTTATAGTAGAAACCTCGCACTGAAATATTTCTGTCTAAAATCCAGCATTTTTTGAGAAAATAATAAAAAAATAGTTTATCTCACCCCCTAGATCTATATGATTTTTCGGAACAATTCGTTGAATGCTGCATTTTCGCGAAACAAATGAAGCGGTTTTTCACTATTTTCTCGAGACTCGGTTGGCGGGTTGAGCTGACATTTTCACAGGTGTGCTGCATGTATTTCACGCATGTGTCGGATCGGACAACGTATGGATGCTATTCTCCGACCAATGTTGAGCTATCCCTTCAAAGCCCGTCTCCCCCACTCACCCATGACAAAGCTGCCCGAGGGGTTGAGGTGGTAGACGGTGTTCTCGTCCAGGTACTTGTCGGGAATGACGGTGCAGATGATTTTCTCCTTCAGCATCTTGTGGATCTCCTCTTGCGTCACGTCCGGGTCGTGCTGCGTGGAGATGACGATGGTGTGGACCCTGACTGGGATCAGGTGACCCTCCTTCTTCCTGTACTCAACGGTGACCTGGCCACCGCAATCACGAGACGAAAAAAAAAAATGAGACCAGAGCCCAAAATATCCACTTTTACCCTATCTTTTCGTGCTAGATCTGATTAGAAAACACTTGAATGTTTGGATACAATGACTTTGCTATGTTTATTATGAGCTGAATGGTAACTCAACATACGTGTCATAATTCTGACAAAAATTCAATAGCTAAGTCCATTCAGCTCAATGTCAAAGCACGCAGCTGTTGGACCCACAGGAGGCCAACCCGGTTGTTATCGGATTGAGATCAACTGGAACCAAAAACACAAACTTCCACAGAACTCCCTTGACAAAGAAAAGCCTGAAATACCAAAACGGGAAACAAAATAGGGGAGTTTGAATTGGACCTTGTTTAATATTCAGAACCCTATTCCCATAAAAAATCAACTTGTGGTACCATTAGAGCCACTTTGATGAACTGAACAAAAGCACAGGATACGATGCCAATAAAGATATTTGCTGTAGGCAGGTGACTCTATACGTTATGTCCTCCTCTTCTCTCTAATGCGATATCCAGACTTCCCCCATGTCCTAACCTGAGATTTGGAGTCCGGCCGCAGGTAGGGTACAGTCTTGTCCTTCCGTACTTCCGCCAGTTTCCGCGTGAGGCCGTGAGCAAGCACCACGGTCAGAGGCATCAGCTCGTCAGTTTCATCTGTCGCATAGCCAAACATCAAGCCCTGCGAAAAGCACCAATGTGAATATCGTCGAGTCTCACATCACCTAGAGCAACACCGTTGTCATTTTACTCAGGTCGCCCTCAGTCCTAAGACGGTCAACTCCCTGATCAATTTTCACTCTCTCGCCACAGGGAAGAGGGGGAGGCAAAAGCTAGGGGGCAAAAGCACCACTGACCCACTGCAAGACCCATGGTTAAATAACCATGACCGTCACAAAGGAAACAAAGCGACCCATTTTGGGCAACCAACTCGAGTGTTTCCCCAACATCTATTCAGTGCTACAATTTTACAATTCTGGCCAGTGTTCTTCCAATTTTTCAATGGCATGTGTGAGGTGTTGAATCAGCTGATTCAAGGTAAAAATTGCATGTCTATTGACATGTAGAAGGTCTTATAGACCGTCGGGCTGATGTTTGGCAACAAAATAAGTATACCGCAGCCTAAGGACTGATTTGTTTTGACAGGGGGGGGGGAGTGGCGTACCTGATCTCCAGCACCGATCTCATCATCGGCTTTGTCGATGTGGACTGATGCAGCAATTTCCCTGGCTTGCTCTTCAATGGCCACTAGTACATTGCAGGTATCGGCATCAAAGCCTTACCAGCAAAAGAATAACAAAGAAACAGAAGCACATTTACACTGAAAGTCAAGTTCAGGTAAATCTGAATAAATTATACAGTAAAATCTTGATAAGTCGGACCTGGTTTAGTCGAACCTCTATTGACCTCAAACATAGGAATAGGCCTTTATGCACAATAAATCTTCTGTAATGTACTAGTTCAAATCCTCTGTAATACCTGTACAGTTTCAACTTATTTCCTGACATTTATATTTGAGACAAGGGATTGGACGTTCATATCCAGTTGGCCAGGATGCAAGTTACTGACGGCAGGGGTTGTTGGGGGGGGGGGAGGGGGTATTCTAAAGCCCTTTTCAGACGACGCTGAAAAAACTTGCTAAAGGTTTGAGAGAGAATCTAGTGCATAGCATGGGACGTCGTTCAATAAACAGTTCCTCCCTTCACACGATCGATTGTCAAGGGTCCCATGAGAAATCCTCCGCTAGCGGAAGATTTGGCGGAGGTCCAGACCTACGACAAAATCTCTCACTAGGGTTCGCCAGGGACGTCTGTCACTCTCAAACATCGCCAACCTTTCACACGATGGCACTTCTGTAAGATTTCTCATGCATGAGACATTTTCTCAAGCCTTGCGAGTTTTTTTTCTCAGCATTGTCTGAGAAGGCCTTACGCTAAGGATAGGGGTTGGGGGGAAGGTTTGAGAAGCGGCTTGGAAGGGTAGCGGGACAGTACTCATCGGAGAGAGCAAGTGTCTTATGTGACATCTTAACAGGGGCTTGCATACGAGGAAAGAGGGGTGCAGCATGTGGACAGAGGGGGGGGGGACCACACCCTTTCCTCACCTTTGGCTGAGCTGTCGTAGCCAATGTGCCGGACGGTGTCCCTGACCACCTTCTGATAATCAATGGTTGCGTTGGAGGAGATCTCGCCGAAGACCATCACCATACCAGTCTTGGAAGCAGTTTCTGCAATGATCCCACACACAACCCCGGAAAAAAAAACCAGAACATTAACCCTTACATAACCTGACCATTAAAAACATCACAGAGTTTGTTATGACCACTAACTTCAGGTTGCATCACAAACTTGCCTATCAATAAAGAAGTGATATACAAAAATCTTGCAAACTGCTTACTGACTCAAATTACCAAAATGTAAATCCTAAAATATAGTGGGCCTGACGTTTCGATCCAAGCAGGACCTTTCTCAAAGGCAGAGTGACAAGGACAACACAGATACATGTACACGAAGGAAGGGGGAAGAGAGTGAATAGGACAATAAAGAACTTAGAACTTAGAAAGCATACATGTGCATGGGTAGCTCCTATTGGATTAACATGTCATCGTTACAAAATCCCTCATTTGATTAGTATTCACTGAATATGAGCAGTTTGTCAACTGGTGATAACCAACAAGTTTTCATTTCTATCACTTTTCCCTTGATTTTTGCAGTGTGGACAGAGTGCATGTAAACATGTAGTAGTACATATCACCAATTGACTTTGTTTACAGGCTGTGCAATCTGCACTTGACCCACGACCTGCAGAGTGCAAAAATCCCCTGTGTTGTTGATTTGCCAAGGCCACTGCCTTGGTCAAGGCCACTTTGGCTCCCCAGGTGTCCGGATGAGGGGGTAAAAAAAAAAAAAACGCAGGGAGGAAGCATGGCTTACCACAGGCCACCTTGGCATAGGGGTCCTGGGCCAAATGGGCATCCAGCACGGCGTCACTGACCTGATCACACAGCTTATCTGC
Source organism: Luidia sarsii (assembly GCA_949987565.1). Taxonomy (NCBI): domain Eukaryota; kingdom Metazoa; phylum Echinodermata; class Asteroidea; order Paxillosida; family Luidiidae; genus Luidia; species Luidia sarsii. Next base: position 10,542,645 of record OX465118.1, read on the forward strand.
AATGAGTGCAATGAGAGAAAAACAAAACAATGAATAAAAGTACTGTATAGTGAAACCCTTCACACTCCTGTGGTTGATTTCACCAAACCCATCGTAACTTACGATCAATCGCAAGACAATGAGAGATGCACAGAAACCATACGGCCTACCACAACTTACGATGGGTTATCAACCGTAAGTTGAGTTACGTAAGCATCGTGAGGCTTCGTGAAATCCACCCCAGGGTCACTTAGAAACAAGGTGTGCAATAGCAAGAATGCCCAATACCCCTCCTAGCAATGTAACCAGTTTAAAAGCATGTATTGTGCTGAACAGCAAAGAAAAAAGAATTGGCAAACAGCCAGCTGAGACAGAGTTAGTCGGAAACATCCAAGGTGAAGCAGTTCAGCTCAAGGGGTTATTTCTTGTGTCCTAGTAAAAGTCAATCAACCGTGATGCTCCTGGAAAGAAAGTTACTGTGGACGGGCTCAAAGCATTAAAGATAGGTACCCAAACTGTTTCTTCTTTTGTGCAAAAACGCTTCTGAAGGACGCGCCAGGCAGGGAGCTTACGAGAAGTGACCTCGTGAATAGAACAAGTGGAATTCTCACAACTGCTCTGCCACTGCTGTCTAACTCACAAAGCAGACAGCCGAGTTCTTTCCTCAGATTGTACTAGCCTTCCGCAACAAGATCTATCACAAGGGCCTGCATCATAAATACCAGCCAAATTCACAGTAACATCCTAACTGCTTGACTGATGGATAATCAGTAGTTCAGTACACAACAGTTTTCTCTTTCCATCATATCCTGGGTTGGAGAAGTGCATGGCCCAAGGCCTTCCCAACCATTGAAAGCAAATGCTCCAGGATAACTGTTAAAAATAAAAATCTCAATAGAGGGCCTGACTTACTAAACAAAATAGCATTTTACTCTTCCTGTGAGTAATGACTGTAACCCGATACTAGGTGTTATAAAAGTCTTACCGTCACTTTTTCCATTATTTCTATGCCCTGAGGATTTAAGATTTGAAATGTAATCCTCCATTGCTTAAAAAAAAATTCTAAAAAAAATAAATAATTGTCTCTGAATAATGGCCCCAATTCCCCCAAAGTGTTCAGCATGACATGTTTGTGCTTACCCTGCAGAAATTCAACCCTGCTCAAAGATGACATGTATAGTGTGTAGACTTATTTGCCTATGAATTCCTTTAAGGAATGATGTGTTCCGTTCAGCATTCATAACTAATGACAAACTTAAAGCCCCTACACAACATTGTTAAGATCAAAAAGCAGAAATGTTCACAGATTTACATGAAACTTATACAGTTTGAAGATGGTTATAGTACAAACCTTGCACTGAAATCTTTCTGCCTAAAATGCTATATTTTTTAGGAAAGAGTAAAAAAATCACTATATGTCTTACCCCTACCGGTAGATCTAAACATTTTTGCAAAACAAGTGAAGCGGTTTTCAATATTTTCTCGAGACTCGGTTGGCGGATTGAGCTGAAATGTTCACAGGTGTGCTCTTTTATGCATACATGTATGTTGGATCAGACACCGTATGGATGCTAATATTTGACCTCGACCAATGTTGTGTTATCCCTTTAACATGTGCCACCTTCACAGTGGCTGAGTATTGTGAGCGACCGAAGAGTTCTTCCCCCCCCCCTCCTCTCCCACAGAGCCAACTAAAAAGAGGTTGCCCATCCATGACAAGAGACACTATGGCAGCATATGGTGCTGTACAATGGATTGTCCAGTCACTAGAATGAAACATACCGGTACTCTCCTGGCAAGTATCTACATGTACTGTACATCCTGCAAGCGAAATGTCACTCCATGTGCTTTATATATATCAGTCACACCAAGTCTGCTTTCTGTAAGCAAAGCATTACCCTGACAACAATGTCATACATGTAAATCATCCTTTTCCCATTAAACAATTGCTAAAGGTTGACAAAAATGTCAAGTATGAACAGATGCAGTAGTATCAAAGTAAAGTATTTTAGGGAGTGAATGTTTAAATGTGTTTTCTGCAAACTTTTTCTTGTTAATATCAGAATGGACCAGGGGCAATTTCAGACAGCCTTGCGCTACATACATGTAACATTGACTTCTTAAGGATTGTCACAATGTCATAAACATGTATGGAAATGCATGTTTGACGCATACAGGGAAATTTACCTTTAAAATATTTAGCACCCCAGCCTCTTACATGTACATGTAGATGTACATGTACATACATATGCCATGGTTTTGCAGGCAAAGGCACTGTAGAGTACAATAGGCAAGCACGAACTTCAAATACTGTACATACAGTACTCAGTAGGTGTGGCTCTTTGTGTGTGATCATAGAGGCCTGTGTGTGTGTGGGGGGGGGGGGAGGGGGCAGGGTGGGTGGGGGAGGTGATGTACTGCATGCACTATGCAGTATGCAGTTACAATGGTGTCTATACAGGACTTTCCAAATGTTCCAGTAAGTTCACACTACCAGGCAACCTGTTCAATCAACTTGTTCAACCTGTTCAATGCAACATTGCATTTGTACTTTTTGAGTAAACCGACAACATTGTCTGGCTTTGTTGTGATAAACCCTATGCTGTATGTACCAGATTATGGGGTATGTGTTACATGGAAATGATGGAATCTACTTCTGGCTAAACCCCCAGCAACCCTCACTCAGTGCAGGAAAGTGCCACTGAAACTCCAGGCTCGATCTTGCCCAATAAAATGAGCCCTCATTGTCATGTCGGCCCATACTCTGCGGCCCAGTGTTACCAGATCAGCAAACAAGACTTGGCGCAAAGCAAACAACGCAACGTTATCATGTGATAACTTTGTTGGTTTGTGTATAAGACAGGGATCCCACATTCGGCACTTTTAAGCGGCTCAGGGCATTTGTCTCTCTGAACAAACCATTTTGCTTCACCAAATCAAGGCTATTTTACAGCACAATCTAATGCTACCAATCCTTCATTAAACACGCAGGCAGTATAGGGTATCTGGATCCTTGGACAATGGGTGTTAGTTCAATGTCCAGTATTTACTAGCTTAATATTTACCATCTAGGATGCCCTAAAGGGGAGGGGACTGGGAGGGGAGGGGACTGAGGGGAGAATTAGGCTAAGAATGGAAGGGGGGGCTGAGATGGAATAGCAGGTATGACACAAAGTTATTGAGGAAAAGATATAAATCAGGTGAGAATGTACATGCCCATGCCCATGCATGCACAAATTGCACATGTAGGGTAAGACGTGAAATGAAAATCCAGGCCCAACGTACACATAATAATTGTCAAGCAGAACCCTAAGTCCCACCATGGAGGAATAAGACCTCCATGTTCCCACACAGGACAGTCTTTGCACTGAGTGAGTTCTCTATTGTAATAACTTAATGTAAACAGGACTCTTCAGGGCCACAGAATTGCAGTCAGGTAAGCACTGCCCACTAATGTGGTTGCATGAGGTAGGATGCCAGTAGTCCACCACTGCCATGTGTACATGCACCTGTATGCTTTGTGTACGGTGCATGGATTTTGGAATGTCAATGCTCAAATCAAGCTCCACCAATGCATCCCATGATGACTCCATTTGGGTGTATTGCAACATGTTCAACCCGAAACTACTGTACATGTAACACTAGCAAAGCCTAGACCTCTTGTACAGGGCCCCCAGAAAGAAATAATCCTCATCAACAGATCTTCACAATGTTGTTTGTTTGTGCCATTGCTTGATTACGATAATCATCTTAAAACCGTACCCAAGTACCCAACAGGCACACATGTATGTATAGATGAACAGCTGTCAACAGTCAACACTTCAATACAATGGGATTTTTTATCAATCTTAAGGCTCCAGGTCAGTCTAAAGCCGATATGAAGGCAACAAATCGAGTTTATACTAAACTAAGATTATATATATTTACTGATAGGATCATCAGATCTGGGCTACAGATATTGTCATGAGGGATAGGCATCGTCGATATATAGGCCTATTTTGATATACGTGTATCGATATTGACGATATGCAGGTTTTTTGCTTAAGTCGATATATATCTAAATTTTCAATCTCCAGGAATGATACATATCGATAATAAAATCAGTAACATCTGCAATAAAACCTTCACTTGTGGTTTTCCTGGGTTTCGTTGACAACCACAAAATCCAAGCAGCGTTGTTTTAACATTTTGAAGCCGACTTCGTAGATTCCATGGTATGTGTTACAAAAAATGCTCACTGGCTATACCTACAGTACAGCGCAAGCTCTGTATTACAATGTGCATCTTGTAGTCTGGTTCCCTCCAAGTCCCTCACACTTTAAACTGCATGCGTAAAAAGGGAACCACATCAGGGCCTGGGCTGGTACTGCTGCATATTCAAGGGAAGTACTCTTGTAAAGTTAAGGGTCGAAAGTCACTCCATCCATCCCTATTTGGGGGTTCTTAATACAACCCCGGCAAGAATGGAACCATGCATGCATTGCGATCTCAAACAAGAAATTAAAATACTTTTTAGCCACGGTGTTCTTTGACTTAATGCCAGGTTTTTTTTTAACCTTAGTTTTCTGCTATGAATTTACTTAGTATCCAATTTTTAATATTTTCAATAGTAATCCAAACAAATTTATATATCTCGATATTTGAGCACTGATACCATACATGTACATACATGTATGTATATCAATATTTGAAAAACCCCAAAACAACACTGCCCGATGTGGGACAGTGGGAGAGACTGTTAGTTAATCCAACCAGCTTGCCGTGTTTCATTTTATTTTGGACAGCCTGAAACATGACTCAGAAAGTTAAAAGGTGCAATTTAACATCCAAATTACATGTAAATCAGATCATTATATGCCATACATGTGCACAATTTTTTGGTGACTGATCTGAAAGTTTGATGTCTAGTTTTGCCAGTCTTGTTGCACTGTACACATACATTCATATTATTCACACCTACACATGTAGGTATACTAAGTGTGAATGGAATAAATCTAAAAGTGCCTAAATGGTACTAAGTCACTTGACAGCATAGTAATTATCAATAACAGTGACCTCTGTCAGTTTTGATAGCAGCTGACGTTCAGCCATTGCACATTTTTTTGAGAGTTTCAATAGATGGCCTGTTTTGTTTAAGTTTTTCCTATTCCTCCTAGTCCTACTGTACATGTAGCCTTCCATTCCAAAGCCAGTCAGCTGTACAATGTGAGTCATTGTGTACAGTTGGGCAACTGACAACAAAGAACACAGCCATTGGGGCACAGCAAAGTACAGTGTATGGGAAAAATCCTAGATCCATTTTTTCCCCCAAGCACCCTACTGCAAAAAGTGTATGACTGCCAGCAGCAACACCAGGGACACTATTTTGTGAGTTGTGTTGTCACTAGGTGGCACATACATGATGTATACATGTACGTGTACAACAACAATAGCTTCCACTATAAAAGAACAGGCCATGGTCAAAGCATTGCGACTAAAGGGGTCAAAGTTGGAAATGGGAACGTTGAAGGTACAATGCACAGCAATGTTTACATACTTTTTTTTCTATCTTTTTTTTTTTTGGGGGGGGGGGCGGGCTACATGGCGGAACAGAACTTAGAAACAATGCAAAAAAGTGGTGCTACTGGGTCCCTTTTTTCCCTTCTTTCCCAATTAATGCTGATGACCCGATACCATTTTAATAGGCCACTGACACAGGTCACTAGTTTCACTATACATGTACTGTAGAACCAGCAAAAAAAGGAAACACAAATTTGTTTGGGCCAAAAAATATAGCTAGCGATCAATGGACAAGGCTTCCACTGAAATAAGTCAATGTCAAATAAACAGGTTTAAACTTTAAGGCTGAATAATGTTACGAATTATTACCTAACTTATTTGTCTGGGTTTTTCTTAATCAAAATAATGTACATCATTTGTCATGTCAATTGTCATGTGCATTGGCATTGCTCAAGATTAGGCAGACTTAATACATGTATGCACTGGATTTCACAAAGCAGTACGATGCATAGTAACTCAACCTGCAATGGATAACCCATCATAAGTTGTTATAAGCCGTATGGTTTCTGTGCATCGCTCATCGTCTTGCGATTGATCGTAAGTTACGATGGGTTTGGTGAATTCGGCTGCAGGTATAACTATAATAAGGACGTATGGCACTGGAACTAGAAGTGGAATGATGTGAATCTTCACACGTCTCTTGTTGAAATATGGCAAGGTTTGGAAAATTGGCAGACATTTCTGGGCAAGATTGGGGGAAAATCTGCGGGGTTGGCTTGTCCCAAAGACTCTTTAAAATCATGTCAATGTCATGATGAATAATTCTAGCATAGGCCTTTTATTCAATTATTGGCAAGCTGTCAATGTTAAATGCCATGGTCATCAAAACAGGTGGCAACTCTCTTTGATATAAAAAAATTACACTGTAAAAATAACACCTTACTCCTTAGTCATGTTGTTGGGGGTAAAATGAAAGAAAAGTGTAAAAATATCACAAATCAAATGATGGTCTTTGTGGCCAAAAGAAAAGGAAAACAAAATCTCACATATTGTCATAATGTGGTCGTGAATAACGTGACATGCCGGTAAAAACAACCCAAATCAAATGACTTCTCACACCGTCACAGTCTACCTACCGTGAAGATGGTTTAGGAGGATGATGCAACGGCACGGCGTAGCAACTTGAACTAGGCCTATAGGAAAGCACGTGTCACTGTCAAACGACTTTCTATTGTCGGAGTCTCGTGTTTATGATCACATGCACGTCATGGCACGCCGTCATCGTCAACAACCCCCAAAAATGAATAAGCTTGAAGACCCACAAAACCATGCAAAATCGAAAAAACAACAACACCATAGCCCCAAATTGAGGCCACCGTGTACCCAAGACACAGAGCGGAGGATATCTTACCTGGGTGACCCTCGCCAACGGATTCGGAGGTGAACAGAAATGTGTTCTCGTCGTCGTCCATATCGACGCAGTTGTGATTTTGCTCGGCCAAAGGCATTTGGGACGTGTGCTGGTGTGTTTATCACGCACGTTGGGTCTGTGCTTATGGCTGGCTACGATGCTCGTGCAGTCGCGGTCTGCAATCCGAAAGACCGATCTCTGAAAATACTCGATTTATGTGGCCATCGCTGCTGAGGTCAGGTGCCATACAACGACCGATCTGATTGGTGGATTCCCACATGCCCACTACGTTTGCGTTATGATCCGAAAACATTTAATTTCTTGGTATAGATTATCATATAATAAAAAATAAAAAATTACTGAGCTCCTAAAATATTTAAATAAAACAGATTTTTCTATTTTAATAAATATTAATGAACATATAAAAATACCTTTACTTGAAATACTTTGAAACGTGCGTACTGACCACCCCATACTAGGTAGAGCATGGGTAGAGCAAGTATAGTAAATGTCAATACAAATTATACTTAAAGATTGCGTATGAATACAAACTGAAATTATCCAAAATTATTAATTCAATCAGTATTTATAAATTCTGGAAGATATGAAATTAGCGTAGTTTTCTCTCTAAACTGCCATCTGTACAAGATGAAAGATTGGCCCGATGGGAAATCACCCCTCTTATATTTTGGTCTAATCCAAGAACTGAGCAGGCGCGCTCATAAGCAAAACACATGTCATGTACATGTACATGCACATGTGTACATGTGCATGTGCATACGTACATGTACATGTACATGTACATGTACATGTACAGTACATGTACAAATGTACATGTACAAATGTACATGTACACGTACATGTGTATGTTATGTACACGTCCACATGTTTAGTACTCGGTGGTGTTGTCAGCAACGCGATGAAATAAATTGATGAAATTTGATTCGTATTGTGCTGAGATTATTCGCAAGTAACAGGAAGTGACGATCAATATCCTATATCAAACAACATGTTTCGACTTTATGATCGATCTCGATCATTGAAGTGTTAAAAAAGAAAACTCAGCTGCTCAGGTACTGAGTAGGAAGTAAAGCTAAATAAAGGAAATTCAGTGTCGTTTGTAAACAAAGAATGGGTATATCAACTAACGCGAAAACTGGGCGTCATGGCATGAAAAGTTCAGGCTGGTCCTTACTGTTGGGCTTCTCTGGAGTGATGGTTACCATCGTTTTCTTTGAACTTGGTAAGATGTTTTCCTTCTAATCGTTATTGCTAGTAAAAAAATATAATTAGTGTTGCTGTTAGTGTTACTTTGTTATGTTAGTCACTGACTAACAGTAACAGTAACACTGTACACAATATCTTTTGCACTTTCATTGGTTGGGTACCAGCCTATATTGTGTATCTGGATTATGCCAGTTTGATGTCTGGCACCCTGTTCGCTTCGCGGAAGGGGGCGTGGCATTTGATGTTGGACGTCTGTGTAAATGTAACCATGGAGGTAGTACACGTGTAGTAACCATTGCCATTCGGCATTGAAAAAGGCACTGATCGCATTATCCTGGATGAAATTACTATTTACTATTTAGCCAGCGAGTCTGGTGTGAACTGATACTTGATAGTTAGACCAGTGATCCAAATGATTAATACAAATAAATACTAAATTTAGTAAATAAAATAGGTCATCAGAGCTGAGCCTGAGGTCAACACTAATTTATAAAATGAAATAACAGGACTAGGACAGTAGGTCTTAGGAGGCTCTTCCTACCTCCATGGTCATAACAATGCAATGCCAGGCATATGAGCTTGTTACCTTGATCTTGTTTTCCCATAACTTCCCCCTGTAGTACAGGCTGTACTCAGCTCACCAGGGGAGTTGAGTAACTAATCTAATAAGTAGTATTGTACTACTACTACTAGCGTGGAGGTATTATCAAACAAACAAAGAAAAAAACTGACTGGAACTTTTGTTTTGAACAAATTTAGATATTGCCAATGAAAACTTTGATTGGACCGGGATTTGAACCAGAGACCTCTGGTTTTGCATGCAAGTGCTCTTACTATCTGAGCAATCCGGTGGAGTGATTTTTATTTTATTTTTCATCGATGTAAGCAGTTACACAGAGAAGCCAATTTGCAAAACATCAGACATCTAGTGCTTGTTCCCATTGCTCGCCTGCATTGGAGAATTGCTGTACACAAAGTATACTATGGTACATGTATTGTATACAATGAATAGACGTTCGCGTGACTTACTTTTGCTTGAACTCAGCTAACACTGGTCGGATCCAGTTTTGATGTGTTTGACTGAGCGCTGTTTGCATAGAACTTATTTTCGAGGCTCACGATATGGTTTGTTTCCCCCAAAATAAGCAAATAAAAGGGGGGAAAAAAGAACGATAAGAATCATCTGATCGATTAGTGGCCGATGTACCACGCCACCCAAGCTGCAATTGTGTCGGGCCATATCTTGTGAACTTGATAACGAAAATAAGTTTATCATCTTTGTAGATTGAGGAAGAATTGTATGAAGGGCCCACTCCAGTCTGACGTGACTTGTATCAATGTGCGCAGAGAGTGTACCTTGGGCATTGGTAATAAATTCTACCATGTACATGTACGTATAATGCGGATTGAACTGAGACTGAGAGACCTCCTTTTTTTCTGAACCTTGACAGAAGGGCATTTCACAATGTGCAAATAATCGTGATTTGAATCGCGATTCCAAAACGAGGGGTTTCGTTCGCTCGCGTTCACACACGCCCAAAAATTGCAACGTATTGCAACCCCATAGAAAATGTGGTCAAATTGGTGGGTGTATTCTTGAGGATGACCAAGGCACTGAGACGCAAACAAGCATGACACTTCCTGGCAATCAGAGTGTGAGTGATGCATCTTGTGGTATTAATTTTCTTTTTAGACTCTTGACCGTTCACACAGACTCCGCTTCGCAAATAATCTTGAGTATAAATTTTGAAAAGTCACACTGATAGTGTAGTACAAATCACGATTCAAATCCCACTAATAATTGTGATTTTAATATTCACACATCATACCAACCATGCCAACAAGTGGAGTTTCAATCGTGATTTGAATCACAATCCAAAGAATTGTGATTTTCAGCCCCTCTGTATTTTGTCAGTTTGTGGGATGTTTTCATAACAAACTAATCTGGAGATGACACCAGACAAGACAATCACAGAGATCGGGTTGACATTTTGACAACAAGTAGGGATGTAATTGAGCAGAATCGGATGCCTTGAGCAACTGACAAAATGGTAGCAAAATTGACAAAAGACACCATCTACATGTATTTGATAGGACTGGGAGTGCCAGTGGCTTGAATGTACCAGCGGTGTACCACCTGAGAGCTACATGTATCCTTCCAAGCCTTCGGTGACAGAGCATGACCGGTCAGGTCATATTTTGCAGCACCTCTTGGTTGCTACAAATTGGCCATGGATACTGTGGGCGCGAATCTAGTGCCTTGTGGAGACCTAGTCCAATAGGTTGAATAAGTACTGGTGGTCTCCACAAGGAAATTGTAAAGGTGTATATACAGTGTAGGTGTCCACAAGGTTTTCACGAAACTGGTATTTTAAAATAACTCAAAAATAGGGCATTTGTGATGATGGGTAAGAATCTGTTGCAAATTGAAGTGTTATATAATAATGTATAAGGGACATACTGGTACGGTCCAAATTTCTACCCAGGAAAGTGAATGTGGTTGAAATGGAAACATTTTTAAAACATCGTTTCTCACTCGGTTGTATAGTGGACGAGAACAAAGCAATGTCTCCACAAGGATATAAAAATGAGTATGTGTGTGCGTATCGTGTGCATGCTGTGCCCATCAAGGAGACGTGTCCTGTCTCATTGCACTTGTAACTCGGTGTAGCCGTGTGTTATTGTTTCAGTTGGGTCTTCGTGTGTGGCGGAGCCTATCTGCTCTGCAAAAAGGTGACCGTTCCCCTGGTTAATAGTTAATTTTGAAGATGAGGGGGAAGGTTGAATACAGGCCACTTGGATAACTGGGGCAGTTACCGATATACATGTATAGGACCTTTTCCTAATAATAATATGGACTTTGTCAATGTTTGGGTCGGGGATAGGCTGGAGGGAGGGTGTTTGAAAGCAGTTCACACAAAATTTGTGTCAGTTGGATTGTCAATTACTTCAATCCGAAACATTCTGGTGCAAACCGGTACAAACTAGATCAGTCTCGTTGGTGACTGACAATTCCTTTACCACCTTTTCCCTTTATTTTTTCACCTCCACAGATGTGAAGTTCATATTGAGAACGATAGTGCTTTGTTTACTGACACTGGGGCTGTGCACGTATGCTCTGTACCTCTGTGGCCAAGAACTAGAGGTGTTTTGGAAATGGATTCTCCCAAAACAAGAAGAACAGACAAGGATTGGCTCAGGTACTGTGTTAATTTTGGTTTGATTAGCATTCACTGGTACCAATGCACCAGGAACCAGTTAAAACTATGCTAATCCGGTTTAATTCGTCCGGTATTTTAATCATTTGTACCAGGGAATGGTGCTAATTGTTCCAACACATGTCATCTCGAGGTCATATTAAGCTTGAGTTACATACTGTACATCTATAAATTATGTATGAAGCACTTGGTGTTGAAGTGAAAATTAAGTGATACAAGAATGATGCTTACTGAATCACATTCCTCGTCATGACCTCTATATTGTACCAGGGAGAATTGAGAGGGCCTGAGGTTTTGATCCTTGTGGGACCTTTCAGGAAGGCAGTGGCTTGGGTCAACACTTTGCTGCCCCCTATTTTCTTCTCTTGGTTGAGATGTTTTGATTTTGAAACAAAACGCTTTCTATAGAATTATCGGAAGAGGAGCAGATTTGTCAACAGAAGTTGGTCAGGGAGAGATCACAGGAGGAATACCTGACAAAGGTACAATAGTTATTTTTTTCTAAGATACATGTACTTATCAGTATGTTTTGTCATTTCTCCATTAAAATTACCAGTTTGTGGTTGAAATTCTGAGCATTGGTAAGGGTCTAAGATTGCAATTGAAAGAAAGCAAGGGAATGGGTACAAGTTTTCACATGCATATTAAGTGTTCACCAATTTCTCACATTCAGAAAAAGTTTTGTTTTGTTGCAAATGGTACCAGGTATAAGTAATTCTTGGAAAGTCTGAAAAAATCTTTCACAAAAGTAAACAAAATCTGATAAGTTTTCTATTCTTTTTTTGTGTGTGAAATTGACAAACTGACAAAATTGTTTCATACTAATCTTCAATTTTTATATTTTTTTATTTTTTAACCGGTCATTTTCACAGGTAACCTGTTGTAGTGTGCCAAGCAAGAAAAACACTCGTAGAATGGTATCTTGTGACATGATGTCAAGGTTTTGAGAGGAATACGGGACGCACTTGAATTAATCATTTCCTTCATTTTGGGGGTCTTATTTTGTTCCAAAGGCCGCCAAGTATGAGGCAGAAGTTGCCGTGCCGAAACGAGAGGCCAAGAGAGCTCGTCTGGAGAAGGAAATCCAAAGGTTTTCTGGCCCTGCCTGGAAAGGGTCAGCTCACAGACTTGGAGTAAGAGAAAATGAACTTGCATCTTTATGTCCGTCCACCCATCTGTCTGTCTGTCTAGACGTCTGTCCATCCCTCCATCCATCCAACCACTCACCCATCCAAGCCAGCTTAACCACTTTGCGTTGGGTGCTTTTAATTCAGAGCACTGGTGGTGTCGCTTTGCGCCTGTCCATCGGAATCCAGACATTAGTATCGTCCAAATTTTAAACAGACTCTTCTCAGCCTACCAGAAGCTGACAAAAGCCATACAGATGCCCAATTGCGCCAGTTTTGACTCATTAGTACACATATTGTACATGTATTTATTGTACATCGTAATTAAAATTAAATTGAAAAATTGGCCCGAGACCTCTGAATTAACGTACCAGTGCTCTTCCATCTGAGCTACCCAGCCCTTAGATGGTGGCCTCCCAAATAGTCAACTACCTGTAGTCTTTGCCGGGGTGGCCATGCCAGTCAGAACCAATTCAACCATTAACTGTTGTATATCTCCAGGGATCTCACCCCCTCAGGTGCAGAAACTAAATGTTCTAAACCTGGCTTCGGCAGCTTGGGGATCACACAGAGTGGATGCAGCTTTTTCAATTCAAGTAAAAAATAAAAAAAACTGACGGGGAACTTTTTGAAAAAAAAATGAACAAATTGACTATTTCGGCCATCTTATTTATGGCTGAATAGATCAGATGGAAGAGCACTGGTACATTACGTAAGTCCCGGTCAAGTCAAAGTTTTCTTTGCCAAGTTTTAAATTTGTCCCTCTCAGTTTTTCCTTTGTTTGTTTGACTATAATTGAAGTCAATAAAAACATATTAAAAAGATGTCTGGAGGTCATTGGCACTGAACTGCGGCCTGTGTGTGAAATGGTATTGACTCTATCTGCAGCTCCCTGCTTCCAAATCTCAAGCATATAAAGTGCCGATTCATTCCTGTGTATTCTGTCCACGAAATCACTGAACCAGTCTCACACAGTCATGACAGTCAACACCATGACTATACAGTTTTTCCCCCAACACTCCGCGCACTGGTCTGGTGGGTTAAGCGGCTTCTTTTGTTCATTTAGCAAATAAAAAACCTGAGTGCCGATCATGTAAAGTATACCCGCTAACAAAACAATCACGTTAACCAGTTCCAATAGTTCATATTAGGCTTACTGCTTCTGACTTGTTTGAGGATAATTGTTCCTATTACCGAACATTGGCTGTCACTTGGAACTTGTGATTTCTATCTACATGTACTGTAGCACAAGTTATAATCCAGTACTGATATTTATTTAATACTTTCATTCTTTAGAATTACTTACCAGGGGGTATTTGAACAACATTTGGGGATTGTGATTGGTGACTTTGCAGTTACTTATGATTCAATTCAAGCATAGGGAATCTGAGTGAAGCAGGAGTGGAACCTTAGACCAAAAGATGAATGCATTAGTGCTCTACCACCGACGTGATCCAATCTCATCACGGGGAAAGGGAGTTGTACATGTATGGTTAGACACCTACCCGGATATCAGAGATATTCTTATTTTCTCACTTTCTATTTTATCTTACAACATGGGAGAACATTTCCTCAAAATTTGGGGAAATATTTGCCATATGGAGAGTAGATATGCCATGTTTTTGTGTTGAGGAGAGTAATACTTCAATGAGGGTTTGTCCTGCTTGATGTACATAGTTTTAGCACAACATGCTCATCAGTGCTTTGCCCGATTGCCTGATAAAAAGATAGTACTGGCAATAACAGTACACTATGAATAGAAGTGATTCAAACTTGCCACAAATGGATGCCGAAGCCTTTGTGTGGTAGGCTGAAAGAGTCTGTGTTTAGAAACTTGTACAATAGTGGGGCTGTATTCAGAGGGTCCAGCCCAGCTCAGATTTTGGAGGTCCTGGCATGAAGTGGTTAGTCATCTGCTAATAAGAGTCAGATCTCCCGTCTACATGTACAGTAGAAAATACACTTTCTGTTAATGCAGTTCACGTGCACCTTTTCGTAGCCTGAATTCTAACCCTATGGTTCTGCTTCTGGGGTTTTTGTTTTTGTTTTGTTTGTTTTTACATACAAAATTGATATTTTGTAATTGGAAGGTTAAAAGGCACGTACAGATGTTGTGATTTTTTTTTTCAGTTTGGGGATTGGTCTGGTACGTGCACACACATGCAAGGCCACAAAGTTAGTTATATATTTGCCATTTTGCCATTTGCCATTGCATACATTATACATATACATGCACATGGAGTATAATTACCAATTACATGTAATATGCACATGTGTGCAGGACAAAAATGATTTACATGTGCAATTTGTGCATGCATTTTGTGCAGTTTGAAATCTTTCTTCCATGAAAACATCAGAAAGAAAATTCCACCCTTTGTAATTAAGATGCATGTGGCATGTGTGGGTAGATTAGATTCCAACCTTCCATTGTGTAGAAGAATCTTCTTGGTATTTTCATATTATGCGTAATTATATGCCACAAAACATTGCAAACTGTTTTACAATCAGTTACAGACTTAAATGACCAAAAACCGATTATAGAAAATAAGGAGGGGCTGACGTTTTTATCCTAGCAGGACCTTTCTCAAACTCAAAGGACCTTTCTCAAAGGACCTTTCTCAAAGGACCTTTCTCAAAGGACCTTTCTCAAAGGACCTTTCTCAAAGGACCTTTCTCAAAGGACCTTTCTCAAAGGACCTTTCTCAAAGGACCTTTCTCAAAGGACCTTTCTCAAAGGACCATTCTCAAAGGACCATTCTCAAATGCAGAATGTGGATCCTGCCTTTGAGAGATGTCCTGCTGGGATCCACAGACCCTCCTAATTTTTTATTTATTACTATTATGAACATGGATATTAACTCTCCGGCACTGAAATACCCAATTGACGTGAATGAATAAGATCCTTTGGGAATTATAGTGTGCAGGGTGTGTTTTCTTCTGTGCGATATGGGGGTGGGGTGTGGAAGTGGGCCTTTCAAATGTGCACTTTTATGTAGAGGAAGTTGTTTAATTAGCTGATAAGCCTTTAATGGGTCAATTAATTGACACTGGCGACATCATCTAAGCACACCGTGGAGATATGACTTTCTGAGGGCTACCTGCATGTTGAACAGGTTTGTAGTGTCTGCAGGTTGAGAAAAGGGTCGTGAAAACTAGAAATTAAAAATTAAACGCCATCTGTTGTACGGGACCCAAATTGGTGAATTGTCCTCGCTGGATGGCCTCTTTAGTATGATTTCAGCTGGCTGGACAAGTTGAGTTCCACATGTCACCTGGTAGTCCTCCCAGCGAGCACAATTGTCCCCACTGTCCCCAAAATGCGTGATTATTTGGAGCGTGCAAACTCCACTTTTGGTGTGTGTGTGTGTGGGCTTACATAAGGTGGGTTATTTATGGGGTACCAGAACAATGGGTGGGTACCGGTACTCAGAACAATGGGACCGCTCCTTGTTGGGTACAGTTTTCGTACCCCGTGAGGTTTTCACGAAACTGATTATTTGGAATTAACTCAAAAAGGAGGAATTTCCGAGGTATGTTTATGTGTCGCAAATACAGCTGTTTTATATAAGGGACGTTCGCTAGAAATTTCAGCCTAGGAAAGTGATTCTGGTTTGAAAGGGAGCGATTTGAATTAGGCTTTTCTGGGGACATTTTTTTAGTACACGAGAACAAAGGGAATACCCAACAAGTATACTCATATACGGGGGTGTGTGTGGACACAATAAATGTGATTATTTGTGGGATTTTGAACTGTGACGAATTCGGACTCCTCTATTAGTGAGATTTTTCTAAATACCCATAATCGTGTTTTATTTGCCACCTGGTGTGCATGCACTAGTCCGCACTGGGCTTGGACTTAAAATCGGAGAAGTTACCGTCATCTCGGTATTAGTTTTGCCGAAAAAAGCCCAGTGCGGACAGGTGACAACATTGGTAAGATCGAAAAACAGACATATTCACAGATTTACATGAAACTTATACAGTTTGAAGATGGTTATAGTAGAAACCTCTCACTAAAATTTTTCTGCCTAAAATGTTGTATTTTTGGAGGAACGAGTAAAAGAAATACTTTATGTCTCACCGAGATGTAAACAATTTTTTTTGAACAGTGCGGTGTTGACGGAATGCTGCATTTTCGCGAAACAAATGAAGCGGTTTTCACGATTTTCTCAAGACTCTGTTTGCGGATTGAGCTGAAACTTTCACAGGTGTGCTATTTCATGCATATGTTGGATCAGACAACGTATGGATGCTTTTCTTTGACCTCAACCAATGTTGTGTAGGGGCTTTAAAGCTAAATAATGTAATCAATTCACATATGTATATAACTATATTTCCCAATGTTGGCACATAATACCCACTTTTGTGGAGCCGGTCACAAAATATGGTTTGGGCAAACAAGAAACGAACTTTGATGCATGGATGATGGTCGGTTCTGACGATCAATATTCGACTGTGGCAAACAGAGAAAATGGGATTAGTGAGATGTAAATTTAGTTACTGTCAGCCCTCATGGCCCTGCATGGTGCCTGTTTGAGGATTATACGCCCAAGGCTGTAAATAAATGCAAACGATCACTTGCATTCCATTACAATCATCATCACAGACATGGCTATTTCATTAATTCAATTACCATGGAAGACACGATGGTTCAATTGAAAGCTATATTATACATCCCCTTTCTTGGGGGGGGGGGGGTAAAGCAATCTGAAAATAAAATCATGCAGACTAGAAGGCAAAAGTAAAAGAACTGTAGCAAGCAATTTGCTTACTACTTTAGCAGGACGGTATTAACCCTAACCCCGCACCCCCCCCCCCTTTCCTCCTGCCAAATTGTTTCCATAATGTCGTATCTGCTGAGAATTGTGCTTCCCGCACATTTTTATACCAAATATATGTTGGTCACACCTACAGTACAAGCGTTGCATTATAATATTGCTGGTCAAATTTGGCAACTTTTAATCATCGTACAAGAAACAAGGAAATACATAATAGATCCCAAAACAATAAACAATGTAACAGTTTCCAAATGCAAATTTGCTGGGTCAGTGTTTGACCCCGAACTGATCATCATCTGTGACAAAAAAAAAATGCAGTCATCATGGCTATATATCTTGTGATTTATATGCTAAAATGGAATTTCTTAATAAAAATTTGCATTTACAGCAAAACATACAGCAAAACAATGATTGATCCAAGGAAATTGAGTATGCTCTTAAATAGATGACATAATAAGCTACTTGTTTATCTGGGTGTCAAATTTACATGTAGGGGTCACAATAATGCCTTGATAGACAGATGATTTAGGGCTCAGTCAACGTATAGGTTGTAGATACAAAACCTGAGGTCTAAACTGGGAAGAGATACATGTAATTCATATCATCGTGTTGTGGCAAACCCTCCTACATTATATCTATTCCTCTCAATTTTTTTTAATTGGAAGCAGTGTAACTTGATTGTCTCTCTGGAAATGGATACACAGTGCTCTTTTGAGAACAGGATCTTCAGAAGTTGATCAGATGTTTATGTGCGCAATTGGCTTGCCTGATGACTTTGTTTGCTGGTTGGTCTCGACGGTGCTAAAATAGCACGGGGCGCCATAATGATGCTTCACAAAGATCTAGTCACGTCACTCCAGGCCCACTGAAGGCAGTCTTTAGGTGCACTCAAGCCCATTGGCCTGTCCCTCAGCTAGCAATGAGCCCACTCCCATCCCTACAAGTACGTAGAGAGACGTCACCATGTCCTCGCTGTGTAATAAACCCACATTGTTCAAACCACGTCTGTGATGAGTGTACTTCAGTGGCTCTGCCTCTCGATCAGTGTCCTCTATCCAGCATGCGTCGTTGTCCCCTTTTTTAGCTCAGAATATTGAGCTAGCCACATTCATTACTGCATGGGAAATGTAGAATAACCTTTCCATATGTGCTCATTTTCTTTCTGTTAATCCGTGTTTATTGCTGACCTGCACATTAATTAATATCAGCATTCCATTGGAATAAATCCCTCATAAGTAATCAGACTAGTGTCCTCATCTTTGTCAGTTTTCATGGTTTTGGTATGCAGTTCCGCAGTGCTAGCTTTCCATAGCAACATGTGGAAAAGCCTCCCAATGCTACTACAAATGTAGCACAAATGTAGCAGTGGTGGGTAGCCCCACTCGTTCAATGCTTTATGTCCTTGGCATATGCAATTTCCACGTACATGTATGCCAGCTGGAAAAATGCAAACTTGGCACGCAGGATTACTAGGTGTGTACCATGCTCCATGTGAAGTCATGCGTTAAATACCGGTAAACAGTAGGAAAACAATAGATTTCGGTATGTAAAGTCATTCGATGAAAAAAAAAAACCTTTTTGTGATCTTTGAATAGAAATCTGTTTGCTAATTCTCTGCTATGCTGTAGTACTGTACATACTCCTCTCCCCTCAGACATGTTTTTTTTTTTTTTTTGCTTGGCCAGAAAGGTTCTGCTCGGATCAAAATGTCTGTCCCTCTCACTTTTTTTTTTTTTGGCTTGCTCTTTCCTCCTTTAGAATGGACCAGACGTAGACAAGGAGAGTGAAGAACCTTCATCAAGTGCCAAGAAATCGCTACCGAGGCGACGCGTGCAGGGAACAAGCAAGGATGCCTCAGACCTGAGGAGACTGCCTGAGTCCGTGACTAGACGGGCACCAGGCCAGACTGACAAGCCGGCCAAGGCGGCCAAGGCAGCCAAGCCGGAGAAAAGGGTCAGCAGCCAGTGGTAGTCTGGTTCCCGTCCCTTACCTGGTCTCCAGACGTCTCCTCACGTCCTCCCCAATGTACATTTCGGAGGACGTGATGAGGAGACGTCTGGAGACCAGGTAGGGGACGGGAACCAGCCTACAGCCAGTGGCTGGGATTCAATACATAGATCCAGGAGGCCACGCCCACCATGGCAACGGCCTAGCAACCGCGCACATGCACACCAATGTGTCATGATCGCCCACACGCCATGCGCATCCACTGCATGCCCAAAACCTCCGAAAGCACTCTTCTCTGTTGGACTTTGGTTTTGGAAATGACCCAAAAATGTACATTTCCTCTCTTGCCTGGATTTCTCAGAGTCAGAAATACAATGAAAATATAAACACCGCTTGACCGTGGTTAAGGATAAAACTCGGGTTTGCAAAGGAATTGCCTGCTACATACGAAACAAAAGTAAACAATGAAAAGTGTGTAGTAAAGAATACAACCTTTAAAACGTTATGTCGCCGGACAAAATGGAGGCAATTTGTCAGACCATAAATCACGCGTTGTGATTGGTCAATTTGTCTAGGGGCGTGGCGAACTAGATCGGTGTATTGGCCAGGGCCTGGCTTTATTCTAATAAGTTCTGTGGAGAAGGGGGGGGGCATATATTAGCCATAGATTCATTATAACCTATAGACAGACAGCGTCTATTAGAAAAGATGTCAGGATACTGTAATGCCATGGGGGGCCCAACTATATAATAGCGTCAATTAAACTAAGGGCGGAATTAAATAAAGAGGACTGCCAGTCCACCACAAGTTTGTACGCGTGTGACGTGACTCGCCTTCAAATTTGCCCTTGCTTATATACATATACATATGTATGTCTGTGATATTAGCCATGGTCATGAACAAAACCCAATGCGGACTAATCCATCATGCAGCCCCCAATGTCATCCCTGAGCCGGATCTGAATTCAATGGCTAATGACATTGACTGTGGCTTCGGCTAAGGTCATTCCTTGGAGCAGCTCTATGTAGGCTGCTGCACTTTTTGTCCTGAGCAATAGCCACAGCGTTAGACATTATGTTAGCCTTAGCCCTGAGCACGGATCTTGTGTTATGGGCCATGCCATTCGAACTAATGCCACCATGATGAGGTTAGGAATAAAGCTACATTCATTATAATCTCCTGCTGTAGACTATATAAATTTTAAGTGGAAAGGGTGATCAAAGTCATGCGATGTGTCCTTGCTGGTGGCGACGTTTCGGCTGCTAACTGCTAACCTTCATCAGGCAACTGGAGAATGCGCGCTGCGGCGTCCGTTTATGTCCGCTTCGCCGGTTCCTGTGTACCGGTTTGCGGACCTCGTAGTAGTGATTGTGCGGTTTGGCGCGCGATTCTGGCGTCCACTAGCGTCCGTGGTGGGTCGGCGGTCGTGGCGTCTGATGGTGGGGAGGCAGAAACCGGGGATGTCAATGCCGCTGTCTCGGTTGATGTTGTTTCGGCGAAGTCGGGTGTGGATGGCCTCCTTGACACGCCTGGTGTACCAGGCGTGTCATATTTTGCAATCAACAAAATTATCTATAAATTTTGCAATCTACCGTACATGCGCTGACTGACGAAATTTCTACAAAATTGTTTAACAAAAAATTGAGGTCTCCAGCTATCAGTTTGACATTCAGCCAATGTGGAATTGAGCCTGTACACCCTTGTTGAACATCTCTCATACATTTTGAGGGCCTGGCATTTTTATCAGTTCAAGCAGGACCCTTTTGGCAGACATTTTAGAAACACGATAATGAAAGGCCACTGTAGTGGACACAGAAAGTATTGCTGGCACTGCCTTAATCTGGGAACTCTCTCTTTGCTTGGAAAGTTTCCGTCGTTTTGTTTTCTATTTCTTTTAAATTATTTTTTTGGGGTTTTGTTTGTTCACAGGTGATCGTGTTGCCGGAAGAACCTGACCCCAGTAGAAAAGAGGTATGATGAAATGGAGGTCAGGAGAAAGAAGGTGGTTGTACTGTTGAAGATACGTGCACATGTAAATGGGAGATTGGATTGGTGCCTCAGTATGGCGCCCCCACCCAGCAAATTAAACGTAGTTGACTATTTTGGAAGGTCGCCTATCGAAGGGCCTTGGGCCAATTTCATAGAGTTGCTTAAGCACCAAAATTTGCTTTGAAAAGCATAACATGTCCCGATTCATGGGATCACATTGCCAACCTAAACCTCACTTTTGTTTCATGGTAAAGTAAAGAATAGTGGATTACAAGTCAAAAGTATTTGACGTCAAATTATAATGTGCTTTATTTGTAATTCCTCTTACAATGGGAAGACTTTTCGTGCTTAGCAGAAATTTCACGCTAAAGTGGCTCTACAAAATTGAAGGCCTGATAGCTCTGGTGGTAGACAGTTTGTCGGTACAGGATTAGATATTTCACAATATAGTTAGAAAGTTAGATCGTTCAAAAAAGCAATCACCACATTACTGAGTGCACTTAAAATTAGCTTGTTCCTTAATGGAGGAGGGTGGTCTCGTGTTCAGATCCAAACCTGCCTTGTCTGAAACCCGTCAAATTTCATTTTTGTATTTTGACCAGTGTGTAACAGTTGCCATGAGAACGCTACAAAGCACCATCAAAAGAAGAAGGTTCTTGTACACGGAAACTGTTCAGGTATTTTCTGTTTTTGTCTCGTGAATTTTTTTTATTGGTTTTGAACGCAAGTTGAATTGAAAACGCTGCATCAACTTTGTGCGATCCCCGAGCTGCTGTAGCCAGGTTAACAACAAATTAGTTGTTTGCATCTGAATGGAAGCGGGGTGTGATCCCTGGAGATATACAGCAGTTAATTGTTGAATTGCTTCTGACTGGCGCCCCCACCCCGACAAAGAGTAAATATTGACTATTAGGGAGGCCACCATCTAAGGGCTGGATAGCTCAAATGGGAAAGAGTGCTAGTACACAAAACCAGAGGTCTCTGGTTCAAATCCCAGTCCAGTCAAAGTTTTCTTTGCCATTTTTGTTTGATTTTTATTTATACGGGTACATGTATTGTTTTCCACCTGTGAAATAATAAATGAAATGGAAAGTAAAACTGATCAATAGATGTATGAATGTATGCGGATGATGTACATGTAATTATTGTGCAGCAGCACAGACAAATCAATAAACACAGGATTTAATTTACAATCACATTATAATAATGCAGAAATAAATCAATACACATATTCTATGAGGTACCCATAATGTCCGCAAATTATAGTACTTTAGTAATTTCCGCCTCAGCAACAGTATAATTGCAGAGACCTTGAATAATTATAGTAATATTTGGTGTGTAGGATAATACGTGCAAAGGGCGTTGTTAAATGGAAATGAAGCAGAACTGGGATTCTCTGAGGAGAGGTCAAAGGGTGTTTTCAAAAACAGAGGCTCATGGCCCATTACCCTTTCCATCATCCAACAAGTGAAGAAATGTGGTTTGCGTTGTTGTATTTTTTGTGTGTATATGTCTTTATTGCACGTACATTAGGTGACAAGAGCCACAGAAAATGTCAGCTTGTCAAAGCATTTTGTGGGGAAATTGAGACACTTTAGCTTTTGAGGCCAAATATAGAGAAGACTGACTTAGTTAAAGTGATATACAGAAATGTTGCAAACTGCTTACAGCTCTATAGAAATTACCAAAATGCAAATCTCAAATTTTAGTGGGCATGATGTTTCAATCCTAGCAGGACCTTTCTCAAAGGCAGAAAAAAATGCCTTTGAGAAAGAAAGGTCCTGCTGGGATCGAAAGGTCAGGCCCACTAAATTTTGAGATAGAGGAAAGTGCTGTAACAGTCGGTGAAAGCTTTCTCTGACATCTTGAATGGAAATGTACCCTCTTGCGGAGATGCCATTGACAGAACACAAAGAGTACCTGGCATCAATGATCCACTGCACATGTGTCATTAGGTTATTGAACCAGCCTGTGAAGGGATGTCTGTTGGTTGATGCAGAACTGACAGCACAATGGTCCTCTATGCTCTCTCCAGCAGCAGTCTCACTCAACCAGAGATAGAGAGCTTTAGATTATGGCCTCTTGTTTTCACCTCTAACCTCAGTGGACTGAAATGGCAAGTCTAGGCCTCCCCCCTAAACTTCACACAGTCCTCGCAGTGTTTCAGTGTTTTGCCACCCAACTCTGCGTTCATCATCAGTTGGCTTTTTCCCACCCACATTTCCCCTCGATTTGTTTGATCAAAGTTGACTGGATGACAAGTCTAGGCCACCACCCTAATTTTTACCCAGTCTGCTCGCTCTTTCATCAGGCAAAAGCGACTTTTTCTTCATACTGTATTTATTTTTTGTCTTATTTTTTCACACCAAACCTTTTACCATCAAGTCCTGGTAGACTGGATGGCAAGTCTAGGCCACCACCCTAAACTTTACCCTGTCTGCTCACTCTTTCAAAATGCAAAATAATTAAGTGACTTTTCCTTCATCATACTGTTGTTTTTTTTCCTTTTCTCAAACCCACCTTTGACCATCAGGTCCTGGTAGACTGGATGGCAAGTCTAGGCTACCACCCTAAACTTTACACAGTCTGCACGCCGTTTCCGCGCAGGGACCTGTCGCAGCACGTGGCACAGACGCTGGAGGAGGTGCAGATTGTGCGCGACGTGGTGGTGGTGATCGAGGAGAAGGATAGGTAGACGCCACGTCTGAGTCAATCTATGGCCGTTTGCAAAATGGAGGCTTTGGGCCCGGGTTTAGGCTTGGGCAGCAATATGGGAAGGATTCTGCTCTGTACAACTTATACAAAGAAATGAAAGGGTTGTTCATCGCGGTGGTGTAGACAATTAGAAGGGTGATCAAAGTCACGCGATGTGTCGTTGCTAGAAGCGACGTTTCGGTTGCTAACTGCTAACCTTCATCAGGCAACTGAAGAAAGAGCGCTGCGGCGTCCGTTTATATCCGCTCCGTCGGTTCCTGCGTGCCGGTTTGCGGACGTCGTAGTGGTGACCGTGCGGTTTGGCGCGCGGCTCTGGCGTCCTCCAGCGGGCCTGCCTGTGGTGGGCCGGCGGTCGTGGCGACGGATGGTGGGGAGCCAGTAGCTGAGCATGCTTGGGGAGCTGGTCACCGGCCCAATTGGGACGATGTGCGGTGTATCGACCACGAACCGCATTGGTACACCAGACGCGTCAAGGAGGCCATTCATATCCGACTTCGACATAATAACATCAATCGAGACAGCGGTGTTGACATCCCCGGTTTCTGGCTCCCCACCATCCGTCGCCACGACCGCCGGCCCACCACAGGCAGGCCCGCTGGAGGACGCCAGAGCCGCGCGCCAAACCGCACGGTCACCACTACGACGTCCGCAAACCGGCACACAGGAACCGACGGAGCGGATATAAACGGACGCCGCAGCGCTCTTTCTTCAGTTGCCTGATGAAGGTTAGCAGTTAGCAACTGAAACGTCGCTTCTAGCAACGACACATCGCGTGACTTTGATCACCCTTCTAATTAACTTATACAAACTCTTGCAGTCTAGCATCAGGTAATTTTGAAAAAATTGGCCAAGAAAACTTTGACTGGACCGGGACTTGAACCCGAGACCTCTGGAGTAACGTACCAGTGCTCTTCAATCTGATGAGCTATCCGGCCCTTAGATGGTGGCTTCCCTTGTTGTCAATCAGTCTTTGTCGGGGTGGGGGCGGCCTGGAGATATACGGCAGTTAATGGTTGAATTGCTTCTTATGACTGGCACCCCCACCCCAGCAAAGACTAGTTGACATACTATATTGATAGTTTACCTGAAACTGGCTGTTCCCTGTTGCCCGGACTATGCATAGACTTGCATGCTTTTTGCCATTTGAAATGGGTCCATTTGGATTATGAGTGTTTTAAACTTTTATGAATACATTTTCTGTGAACATTGACTGCTTTTGTTGATTTTCCCAGTATAAACATCTGTGCAGTCAATGAAATTGTGGTTGACAAAATGCTTCTTCTGTTTTTCTCAAGTTAACTTATCATGGCAGACTGCACAGCAGATTCTGCCTCAAGTAGTGAAGTATTATGTACTCCTGTGGTGTGCAACCAAAGTTAGTCCACATTTTCACACTTGAGTTGCCTTGGTGATACCATGGTGATACCATATAGCACGGTGTCCACTTTTCTAGTTTGTCCCTCAAGAATGAGTCACTCAAACAAAACATTTAATGTGTTCTCCATCTGAATAATATTCATAATGAATTTTGAAGTTATCAGCACAGAGGATGACTTACTTTGTACTTCAGAGTAGTTGCTCGTAATTTTGCATTATAATGTTAATATTATAGTTTTTTTTTATAATGTACCTCTTTACATTTTACAATATTAATAAAAAAAAATATGATGCTATAACTCTTGTCATACAGGTAGTTTCAGCATGAAGGTTTATGAATCATAATACTCTTATGCAAAGTAAAAATATGCTGTTTCGGTGGTATTTATTTCCTGCGTACAATAGAATTAGAAAGAGGTCAGTAGCAATTAAAAAGCATGCGTCGATCGTTACTTTCATTGTGGGCTTGTCTGACAGACCATGGCAGATCGATGGACGTTGTTTCTTGTCAAGCGAGGGCGCTGTGCAGGTTTAGCATAGGGGTGCAGAGCACTAAATGGATCTCGCAGAGAACACTACAAAAACACTCGCTTTCAAAGTCAAGTATTCCATACCCAAAAGTTTATTAGGTCTTGTAACTATACTACAAATTGTAAATTGGACCTTCATCTCTCATTTTTATTTCAGTTTTTTTGTTTTTAGCCGATCAGATATTTTGCTAATTACCCCCCAGAAAAAACACCCTTAAAATGTATGCCCATCAAAGCCGTATTTCTGCAAGGATTTTGGGAAGGACACCTCCACTTCTATTCTCAAATAGGGCCACATTTCAAGCCAGCTACTTTTTCATTAGTTCACCGTGATTTGATGACCAATAGGTTTCATATGGAACATCCCTTACTTGGTTTCCACCAAAACACAGGAACCAAAATAGAAAATAAGGAAATAGTATTTTATGCTCATTTTGGAAAAGCACATTGAAATAATTATCATCACAGGTCTGGACAGTTATGAAAAGAAAAGACGAACGATACTCCTCTTTAATTTTCCTTGTTATGTTAATTTATTCATGAACTCTTTTAATTACATACAAATCAACAAGGTCAGTGATTTGAGTTCTTCATGAAGATCCGTCGGACTGCACATCTTGAATTATTTTGACACATTTTTGTTTAATACCTCTGCAAAAAACAGGCCCACAAAAACTATTTAAAAAGACAAAAAAATCACCCAATCCAACATTTTTAAAAATAAACTAAAATTAACACAATTTCTTTAATTGGATAAATACATACTATTCCAGCTATACAATTGAGGTCCACAATGAACCATAATACAATTAAATAAATAAATCTAATGATTCCCCCTTGGGGTCTACAGTCAAACACTGCTTAAGATTGTGTATTTGCAATTTCCAACAATCCTACTGTTGTCAGTTTCTCTGTTCTAGTTGACAACCAGATTATTTCATGCAGAAATTAAAATAAACCAAAAAAACAAACAAAAACAGCATCCTCATCTCCTTAGCAGTACCTCCATTTATCTCTACCAGACTATATACATACATTATTTCAAGACTAGCTAGCCATTTCAAACTCCGGTTGGCTATGGTCACATAAAACCGCCTTGGAATGAATACAATTATTCTTTTAGTTTCTGTAGAGAGTTCCCCAATCA
Organism: Luidia sarsii; assembly: GCA_949987565.1. NCBI lineage: Eukaryota > Metazoa > Echinodermata > Asteroidea > Paxillosida > Luidiidae > Luidia > Luidia sarsii. The sequence continues at coordinate 10,569,589 of OX465118.1, forward strand.
GCCATTCTAGTCACAAATCTGACACAAGATTGAGACGATGGAAAGACTTTCCGAAGACAAATCTCTTTTTTTTTCTTGGGGGGGGGGGGGGTTACTTGCCAAGACCCGTTTTATATCAGAAGCTCTAGCCAATGTAGAGGCAAACAATTGTAGACGGGCTAAGGAATTGTCTGTCGGAAACTGCAGATAGCAAGTAGGGGATGTTAGAATCCTCCACTGTTCCATCTACTACCTTGACAGGCTCACCTCAAAGGCCCTATACATTATACAACATCGGTAAAGGTCAAAAGACTGCCACAGTTTGTGTGTTAAACCATTAAACATTCCACACACAAAAAATCATCTGAAGGTTTTAGTTCAAATGGTTATTTCAGAAAGTAGAAAAAGGCAAAACAAGTCAAGGTTTTCGTATCGTTCTGTAGTGTAAGAAATAGTTGATTACCCGCGAGTAATAAACTATTTGTTGATGTTTGAGTGAAGATTTCTCGAGAAGTCCAGCATCCCAGACCGTAAGATTTCAAAATAAGGATTCTATCATGACCATCTACAAACTGTGTAAATTAGAACGAAATCTGTAGACATTGATGTTTTCGAATCTTCCCAATGTTGTATTGGGCCTTAAAGCCATGCCAGGAGTTGTTACGCACACAAGTCCCTAGAGCAGGCTTGTACATAGATCATAGTTCATTCATATAAAACGTGTTGCCCTTGGTACCCATCTGTTTCAAATTTCTACCCCGGAAACCGCGTCGCTCGAGGTGCCCAAAAATCTTGTGCAAGCGTCAATGACATTTCACAGGTTACCGTGTGTGGCCGGTACTCTGCTATTCCATCCCGAGGCTGAAAACAAACAACGAAAAAAGCAGCCTAAAGCATACTGTTACGAGTTTGAAGAAATCAAGCTAGGAATTACCCCCCAAAACACTGATCGTGGAATATAAACCAATTCGTACGGGTTCATCATAGCATGAACTGTTTGCAGATGACTGCTTGTTTTAAGTACTTCCCTGTGCCTCTCCAGATTAAGTCAAGAGCAAATACAGTACATAGGTGCTTTGGTGGTCCACTCATGGCAATTCTAAGTTTACCATTCACTGCACACACCACCTACTGGTGACCATCTGCACCGAGCTCCCTATAAATTTGCAACTACCTTCCTCATGAATATTCCTAAATTAATATGCAAATGAGTTACTCCAGAACAATGAACACTCCGCCAGTTCAACTCCTGTGCAGTGTTTTATATATATATATATATATACACACACATACGTGATAATTACAGTAATTTGATTCTTTTTTTTTCATCTCCTATAATCAATGCCTTGATTTGAAATATTTCAATAAATAGTTACTCTCAGTTCCTTACTGATTACAATAAGATTCCTTTACCTGTATCTGTCCAAAAGCTACTATTATTGCCTACCAGGAAAATGGTTCTTCACATTTGGGGCCAACCACAGAGGAATAGGATTAGTAATTTGAAGAGACATGCACAACAAAAACCCTCACAAAACACACCCAAATACATGTACGAGAAAAATTGTTACAAAAACTTTGGCGGGATGATACACACACAAAAGCGTCCTCACTCCAAAACGATTCTCAGATTAAAAAGAGCCCCGACGAAACAAAACCAAAAAGGACAACCAAAAAAAGAACAAAAGCAAAGTGGTTACAAAGGAACGGGCGATGGCTCGAAATACTCACTAACACTGCTGCAGTTTTGTAAATGCTTTCCACAAAAAAATTCGCAAAGCTTCACACACACACTTTCTGATCATGGAGGGCAAAAGAGAGAATTTCTAGTAAAAAAAGAATGACGAATGAATTAGCATGTAATTTGTGCTAGAATTAATGTTTTCAATCTTTCTTTTTTTGGTCTAAAAAGGCACTTCAATAATTGCATTTTCACCATCGAAGGACAGACAGAGTGCACACAATAAGAAATGATTCTGCTAAAAAGGGGTATCCACTTTCAAAACATTACATCACAAACGTAAAAACCAGGTATAATAAAAACAAATAAGGGTTTTAGAAGCCACAAAATGGCAAGGGAATAAGGATGCTGTGTTTTTACAGTTAAGCTGACATGCATATGGGATATGGCGACTTGCGAGGAAATTGCGATTTGAGTGAAATGTCATGATGATGTCGCAATCAACCGCAATGTCATCTTAAAGCATTTAAAAAATTTGGAGAAATTGACAATTTCAGAAAAACAGACAATACAATTGGGGAAAGTGTTTCGCAAAGTCTTACACTGCATATCAAAACTCAACTTACAATGGATAACCCATTGTGTAGAGTGTGATAGGACATACAGTTTCTGTTCACGGCTCATCGTATTTGCGACTGGTCGTAAGTTACGAATGAGTTTGATGAAATTGATCACTGGGTCGCATACTTGGCGTCACCCACGACAGGTCTCTGCGCTGAGAACATGGGAGGAAGGTGATTCCCAGCCCTTGGCTTGAATTACTCCTGCCATCGCAATGGCCGAGTTTCAGGAAAGCATACCAACAAAATAACCTGCTTAGCTAAAGTTTATATAAAAAAAGCGCGCAAAAGTTTCTTTTAAAAAAGCTGTGCAAAAAGGAGTCAAGAGGAACAGGACGTAACAGCATACAACAAAAACCGTTCCTCAAACGGATTATTAAGAAAAGCTTTTAGCAGATCACAGACTATATGAGGAGCGTTGCGGCAGTGAGTAGCGAGTACTTTTGTTTGGCTTTTTATGCTTTAAAGAAATACCCTGTATATTACATCAATGTTACTCCAAAAAACAAACTGCTTTCAAAACAGAACGTGAGTGCATTTTGTACATTTGGATTCCACGGTGTGACACCAAAAAACCTGATCAAGACACACAAGAAGAACAAGTGTGCAATGTACACAGATAAGTCTCCGGTGAAGGCCTCAATATTCAAAATCAGTCAGTCAGACATTGGAGTGAAAGGAGCTCACGTTCCTCAGACAAAAAATGCAAAGGGCCTAAAAAAAGCTACGCAGAAAGACGCAATTCCTTGTGTTGTTTTTTTTTCAGTGTTTTTTTTTTTTTCCTACTTCTTTGAAGCAGATGTTACAAAAGGGGAGGGATTTTTTTTAAGGGTTACGCTGGAACAAAGAAAGTCGAGGGGGTGGACTTTCAGTCAGACACCCCAATGGTTGGCATTCAAAGGGAAAAAAAAGTGAAGAACAAGTTTTGCTACCGATATATAATATATATCTTTTCAGAGAATTATTTTTGTTTTTAAATGAGTTGCTAAATTCTCAAAACGAGAGTCCCTTCTTTCAAAGCCTCCTGTAACGCACTCGGCAAAATGGTCAACATTTTGCGCGTCACTTTGGAGACGGATGAGACTCGTCACGACCATTCCTTACCTTCTCGGAGGTGGGGGGGGGGGCGGATAATGAAAAACGTGTAAGAAATGAAACAAAATTGGGAAAGATATGCGCCGACACATTATAAAGCCCTACCCACCAACAACATTGTGCCATTATCTAAACTCCCTTCACAATTGGGAACAATAAATATTGTGACATAAATCAAAAAAGGGTGCACTATGTGTGCAGGTGCACGAGAGTCAAACCTGGCACAATCGGGTACGTGTGTGCCTTTCACAATGCTACAATATTGTTGAGTGGCAGGCTGAGTGAGAAGAGTCTTTGCTTAAAACCTGGGACAGTAGCGGTGCCCGGATTTGGAGGGCCCGGCACATGGTAACAACACCGGCACTCCCAATTTTGGAGGTCCAATGTGGGAGTGGATATACCCAGACACCAACCATACGCACACTGCACTGTCTCCATTGTTTCATCATAATTTGTTGCCTCTCCAAATGAGAGCAAGATCCATAACATTTTTCCCTTTCTAAAACCTGGCTCAGGCTTCGACTCCAACTCTGTTATCCAAAAGCTGAAGAAAAAAAAACCAAGGTTGGAGGGGGAAAGAGTTCTTCGACGAATTAGAAGCTTGAGAATGAATTTTTCATTTTCTTCAAAGCGAAGTATCTTCTCCAAAACCCAAGCCAAAGGCTTCGTATTTTCCTTGAGTTACGCTTAAAAAGAAAAAGACAAGAAAAATGGACGGCTGAAATCTGAGACAAAGCCAGAGCCTAAGCCTAAGCCGGATTCGGGCTCTATCGGTTGTAATGTGTGAGTGGCTTCTTAAAGGCATCTCTCCGTTACTGCCCAAACGACCCAACATTCACCCAAGGGTAAAAAAAAATTTGACTGGCAAGTGACGAGGCAGTGACATGGCGCCGACCTGGTTGGGGTATGGAAATTAAAACGAACCTTATAGAGGGGAGCGGCATATCGTCATACTTCAGTCGATAAACAATTTACAAAATAAATTAAAAACTATATCAGAGAGAGAGAGAGAGAGAGAAGAGAGAGGAGAAGAGGAGAGAGAGGAGAAGAGGAGAGAGAGAGGAAGTAGGGAGGTGCTAGGGCTTCCCGTTGAATAGCGTGATGAGGTCTTGCAGCGGGGCCAGCTCCTTAGACTCGATGAGGTTGAACTCCTGGACGAAGTAGATGAAGTGCTTGAAGGAGGTGTTGAGGTGCGCTTCCTCGCCCAGCTTGACGATCTCCGAGAAGTGCTGGTGGTAGACGTGGGCGTAGACGCGGAAGAGCCGCTTCAGTATCGTCTTGGCGATGGTGGAGAAGTTCTTAGGGAAATTGACGCCTGGCGTAGAGCAAAACAGAAATCGTCAAACGTTGATTCTACTTCTTCGTCTTCTTTTTTTATTTCCTTTTTTAGTTGGACCCCAATTCCTTACTCTCGTGCCATTTTTCTTTGAATTGTTGCAATCTACCATATGGCTTGACTTCAAAAATCAATCACATTTTTTATCATTTTATAAAAAAAAAAATAAAAAAAATATGAGGCGGCAAAAAACCCCGATGTGGGCGGGGATGAGAAACTAAGAATTGTTTTTACTTGGCCTTACATAGTGTGACCGCAATGAGTCATCTCTTCCAGAGAAGGGAGACCGGCTCTGAAAAGAGCCGGCAACTCTCTCCTCAGAGCCACACTCCTCAGAAAGAGATGACTTTCAGTGGTGTCACCAAAACCTTTCTGCATCTAACATGTCTAATGTATTCTCGTTGGAGTGCTGGTGGGAGAGGGGGGGGCAGGGTCTACATCCCTGGATCATCCTACTCACCAATCTTGGATGGGAATATCGTCTCGTCGTCCAACTGGTCTTGCACCCACGTCATGAGATAATCGATGTACTTAGGGGCGGAGCACTTGATGGGTTTCTTCACTGTCTGGCCATCGGCCCAGTGGTACTCATACCTTGGAAAAGGGAGGAAAAAAAAAATTGAACTGAAAGTGAGAAATCGAAACAGAACAATAGTCTTTCTTCCAAATTTGGACAAATTAGTGGTGCCCAGATTTAGAGGGCCCAGTGCATAGCAACAGGCGCTGAACCTACTGTTTCACAACTGACACTACTGAGCAGTCAAGCGGGTGAAAGAGAGTGACGTGGGTTAGTTTTGACCTCGGGTATGGGCGAGGGGAACGGAGGGCCCCACTCACTTGGGTCCGGCGGACATGACGGAGCAGGACTCGGCCGTGCAGAACTCGGTGATGGTGCCGTACAGCATGTTGATCTGATTGAAGAAGTCCACCGCTGCAATCACACAGACAAACATACGAACAAGCGATCATTAGCACAAACAATCAAGGTGATTCCTTTCAGATTCACGCAGGATCCTGGATTCTCTTGTTTCTATATTTCAAAGCAATCTCCAATACTCTATGCTCCTCTTTAAAGCAAGCCAGTAAACAAAAGGCTTTACATTTAAATTCAAGTGGAAATTGACAGCTGATCAATTGATTGATTGATCAATTGATCCATGTCTGGAACATTGATTGATTGTTTGATTTTTGGAACATTGATTGATTGATTGATTGATTGGTTGATTGATTGATTGATTGATTCATGTCTGGAACTTTTATTGATTTTTTTTTAACATTGATTGATTGATTGATTGATTGATTGATCAATTGATTCATGTCTGGTACGTTGATTGATTTTTTGATTTTTTTTGGAAAATTTATTGATTGGTTGATTGATTGGTTGATTGATTGATTGATTGATTGATTGATTGATTGATTGATTGATTGATTGATTGATTGATTGATTGATTGATTGATTGATTGATTGATGATTGGGAAAAAAATTATCATGTCAATCGGCCGATTGATAGACCGATTGCCAGACTCACTGTTGACAGCCACCCATTCGTTCTGGTCCTCTCCGTCCGGCAGGACAACGGCCAGCCTCAGGTTACCACTGCCCAGGGTGGCCTCGGCATGCTTCATCAACTCATACTGGTGAGTCCCCTCTGGAATGTTCTTCTTGGGCTTGAAGGTCCGGGTGGACCGACTGCCACTGCCGGGGATCGAAGGAAGGATGCAAGGAAGGAGGGAGACATGGGAGAAGGGGAAGGAATGGTGTTGGAGAAAGATACAAAATACAATGGAAGGTTATTTAGAGCTTACTATTACTGTATTGGTCAGTTACTCTGATGTTTACGGTACACAGAAAGTTATGCGTGAATTTCTACATTTAGGAGAGGGAGAGGGAGAGGGAGATTGAGAATCGATGATGACTGATTCAGCATGGATCAGTAAATTTCCCCCAAAATCTAGTGGGCCCGACATTTTGGAGCGCAAGTGTGTTCATACTGTACAATTTACACAATTATCAAAGAGTGAAGGGCAATTGAAAAACCAATATTTTTTTTTTTTTTTTTTGGGGGGGGGGCGGGCAGCATGCATGCAATGTGCTATTATCACAGCGCATTGACTCAGGATGCAAGAATGAATTGTGATTCAAAAATCCATAAGGGAAGCGAGCTACAGTAGTGACTGTGAATGCTCCATGTACATGTACACGTACATTACAATGTACTGTAGTTGGCGGGAGGCAAGTCCATTGATTCTGTCAGTGGATCACACTTTAACTCAGCAGAGGGTTACTTACACACAAGAAGCATTGCCCCTGAAAAACCCAACCCTGTGATAATTTGGAGGGGGATTGAAATACAGGAGGATTAGGGTTGGGTACTTGGGATTACGATTCAGGATTGCAGCAATTCACGCATTCCACTCTTCCAGCACCATTTCTCGTCCGCACAGCCCCGCCTAGCATCCCTATTTGTACAGCAGATAGTGGACCTAATGATCTGAGTCGCGAGTCCTATCTGCGCGTGCTTGTGCCGACAGACCATCCATCAGTCAGCCCCTATGACTCATTTCAATATTCGGCCTGTGTAGTACACACCGCACATACGAGAAAAGAAACCCTTGCATATGAACACACAACTGTATGAGCATCCGATGGTAAGAAAGACGCATGTGCTTAGTGCTATCAGTACTTAGTAATGATTAAGACTGCTTTGAGATCATCATAATGGGTGTTGTGATTTCATCACACCATTCCACGCATCTGGGGCCATTTTCAGAGAGCCAAATTTGCTTCAGCGCAGAAAAATCCTTCCTAGATGAAATTAACGTCTTACCAGGCTAAGTTCCACTTGCACTCCGTGCTAAGCACACGATATTAGAATGTAAGTAGAGGGCAAAAAGCATCAGGTGAAATACAGAAGTTTGGCAATCCTGTTTTTAACCAAGGAAGAATTTCTTTGCTTACACACTGTACCAGCTTTTTCGAGCTCAAGCAACTCTCTGAAATTGTACAACATATACATGTATGTACATGTATACAGTATACTGTACGTACATGTACATTTGTATACTGTACATGTACATGTCCATGTAATGTATGTGGACTGCAAACAGTGCAATAAACCATTGCAGGTGTGGGTAACGATATGTACAGTGTGCATACATGTGCATTATTGTACTGTACGTGTACATGTACAGTACAGGTACATTGTAATTCAATTTCAGTATGAACTACAGTATATGAATCACACATGTGTACAAAAATGTATATTATGCACAGTACTGTACAATACCGGTATTACATGTACATGTACAGCAGACTGGAGTGGGAATGCCATGGTAACTTCATGCTTCAATAATTCCAGGTTAAACACTGTACATACACTGTGTATACATGTACATTGTACATACATGTATGTGTACATCTACAGTACATGTATCCATGGAGTCAAACACAAGGCCAATGTCTTGATAGGACTGACAACTTTAACCATAGAGTACCCTCATGCAATAGGGCCCCATTCAACCATGAAGATAATTTGTTTAAATCCAATCATTTTAAAATGTACAAAGTAAAGGAAAACTGTCTAAGGATTTTTAAATTTTGTTTTAAACAATAAAAAATAAACTTAGGAGCAAATTTCCACTGAGTACTTATACATGTATGTAGATTGCAGCCTTCCCAAACAACTTATGATAGTACACATACCGGTACAATACAGTACTGCTTTTGTTTTGAACATACAGTATGCACATGTACACGTTTATGTATCCCTGGAGCTGTGGAGCTACATGAAGCTCTCCATGATGTACATTGTACCTGATGTACATGTACAGTGTACACATGTGTACACTATAAAGTAGTAATGTACATGTACATGTACATGTACGTACCGGTAGTTTACACTAATATACAGTACATTGCAGTACAATGTACAATTGTACATGTACATGTACATTGTACATACACCCTGTACAGTAGTACATGTACATTTACATGTATAGTACAACATGTACATGTACATGTATGTATAGTTGTACACATGTACTGTAGAACCGATGAAGCGTAGACTAGTACATGGTACATGTACCGGGGGTACTGTACATCATTTGTGAGCATGATAAATTGTACATACTGCGCATGTACATGGACATGTACATGTAAATACTGTGTACATGTACATGTACATTGTACATGTAGGTCTACTGTACACACACATGTACATGTACAGTAGGCCTACGGTACATGTACATTGTATACATGCACACCATAATTATCTGCTTTTCATAGATACTGTGTAACTACAGTACATGTAGGGTTACAACAAGCGCAAATATCCATGTACATTTGTGCATAATATGCATGCACACACACACACATGGACTGTAATGTACATGTACATGTACATGTATCAAGCCACTCCACTTGATGTCTCCGGTGTGATTAAGGATGATTGGTCTGCCATATTGATACATGCACATTTACTATCTGGTCGACAAGCGAGGCTCCATCTCTGCAAATGCCTCGCATCCAATCCTAAGTGTTCTCAATCGGTGGACTGGCCTTGAAAACTCCCTGGTTATTTTCGTAAGCTAGCCTTAGAGGCTGAATATTTCCAGGTCTTGAGAAAAGTTGTAATTGACGTGAATAATCAGAGTCTGAAAGGGCAACGGATAAATTGCTCAATAGACGAGTCTTGGTGTACACTGTATAGAGGATGTGATCATGCATGCTTACAGTCCATGGTTCACAAATTGGATAGAGAGAGAGAGAGTCTAAAAGTGAGACTGCAATTGGTTGTTTGCATCTGAATGAATTGGTTGTTTGCATCTGTATATTCAGCTGTTGGAGGGCAGGGACGCATACAATACATGTATACATGTAAACTGGCATCAAGGATGCTCCAAGCCACATGCCTCCAATATGTAGGCCTACAGTTTCAAAAACAGTTCATTCTGCAACTAAACCTGTAATACAGTGTGTAGATTTTAAATCTATTCGTGAGTCAGACCTATAAATAAATCTCATACATTTACATGCATACATACATGTACATGTAAGTAGATGTGGGATCTAAAAATACTGTACACGCTAGGCTTGAAATATGAACTCCATGTACACTGTAGCTCTGTAGTGTGTTCTATGGACATTGTATGGTTATAAAAATGGCTATAAGCTTGGTAATAGTATACACGTACTCCCGCAGTGCACAATGCAACCGACATTCCTCACACATTGAGTCACACAATGCAGCAAACAAAGCACGTTTATCATAATTCACATAGCTCTGTGCGCATCAGAATGGCCAGAGTGGCTATCACTCAGTGTCGGTGCAAAGGGGCAGGTGCCTACTGGGTAAATGGACAGCGCAATGCTTGGCTGGGCATGCAGGTTTATACATGTTCAGATGCATAATTGTGTACAGAACAGACTTGCACAGATGTCATGATTCAAGATGCGTGAACATGTACATGTACATGTACAAGTTTGATGTACTGTACACATGGTACATGTACACATGTGAAGAGTACTGAATACACTGCACATAAGTGTACAGTCACTATCTAGACAAGTACAGGCATGTACATGTATTTGTACAGAGCATGTACAGTACAACAATCATACCTGTATAGAGTCTACAGACACCTGTGCACTCATGTATGCACCTGTACATGTATTGTACATTTGTACGTGTACTGTACTGTACACAATCAGTACAACATGTACAGTGTACACTGCACACATACATGTACATGCAGGGCAGGAAATTCACGACGGCAACGACGGCAATTGCCGTCGTGCCCTCACCAATTGCCGCGGTGCCCTTAAATTTGGAGGATTTTCACGGCAACAAATTGCCGTGCCCTTTTAGCACATTGCCGTCGTGCCCTTTTTTGCCGATGGATAGTTGGGCAGATCGGACTGCCGGCCGCCGCACGGCCGTTAGCACAGCGCGCATGAAATATATTCCGACTGCTGTGCAGTGTGTGTGTGAAGCACACACGGAAGCTTCACTGTACCGTGCGCACTGTCCGCTAAACATTGCGCATTCTGTGCACAACTGTACGGACTGTATGGGTGTACATATTATACATGTACATGTACACGTACACATACTGTACACGATCAATGTATGTACATGTGCAGTGCGTTCGATCGGGACAGTTTCATATCAACGAACTTTTAGTCTGCGGGTACCAGTGAATCTTGGACATCGCTGGCTGTATCAAACAACGGGTACCAACGGTAGCGATTTGCTCTGCACGATAGATAGATTGCGCAGTATGCAGCACGTGGTTGGGTTGGGTGCGAAAGTAGAATCGTAGAGCTGTCAAAGGTTTGCGTGTTCGCGGGTGCCTTTTCAAAGTCATAACCATGCCCCGAAAGGAGAAAGCTAAACAGCAAAACGAGCTACTACCTCACGTTGCAGCACAAAAATGTCGCAAACTTTATTCCTTTTTTCAGGTAGGCCTACGAACGTAGTCATTCTCATTTTTTTGGACGAGAACTGATGAGAAGGTTTTGGAACACCGAACCCACATCACGATACGTTGACAGCATGGACTATTCTATTAGGAATGAGAGGGGTGCGACTTTATACAATAATAAGCTCCGATAATATGCTCGTTTAGGTTGGACCTAGCTGCTTAAAAATCCATCTTTACAAACATGTAGGCTATTTAGAATCCTTTTTATTTCGATTGTTTTGTGAGGATCTATTGTCAGATATTTTTGTCGTCCCGCTTACTATAGCAGTAGCACCCCGGCCACACCTGAATGGTACAGTTCATGTTCCGTGAGAGTGCGTGTTGGTGGCCGACTGAAACTTATTTTAGACGTCATTTTTATGTTGGAAAATATTTTTTTTAGGCATTGTGGTCCCACAGAAACGATGATATATTAGTAGGAGACCTAAAACAAGGATTCGGTGCCTTCAGCGCCTATTTTCAAAGTTTGTTTAAGGTGCTTACGTCGTGTTTGCATCGGTACTAATAAAAAGTAGTTAAATTGCCTTGATGCCCCGGATTTTTTTTGCGATTGCCTTGATGCCCTTCAAAAATTGCAGAAATTGCCGTGATGCCCTTAATTTGCCGAAATTTCAAGGCAAAAATTGCCGTGCCCTTTTTAACCCGGAGTTCCTGCCCTGTACATGTACATGAGCACATGTGCATTTATTACATACATGTACGTATACATGTTCATACTTATACCGGGTAGAGTACATTGTACTTTAACCTGTGAATCATTCTCTAAACAGGGTTGAACAATGAACACATCACAATGCACCATTTGACACGAAAAAGCTCAATCATTAACAAGTGTTGACTTACCGGGTAATGTACAGTACATTTTGTACATGTACAGTACATGCACACTGCACATTGTAATGTACATGTACAAGTACAGTGTACACATTACTGTAGTCTTGAGCGGGAATTATTCTCAACTTACAAGTACATGTACCCCAATGTGTGAAATTTGGTTTCATAAGAAGTGTGATGAAGCAGATAGATAAAGATACCGGTACTGAGAAGAGTGGAAGTAAACAGAAAGCTGACGAGGGGGGAAAAAAGCCAAACAATTGAAATTCCTCGGCCAGTATCCATGACATCATGAGCAAGTTTTGGACAAAGATGGCTTCGACAGGGGAAAAAATAGAGGGGAAGAGGAGCAGAGGAAGGAGAGGGGTTACTTGGACGTCCAGTCTGAGGGACTGACTTGGTGACTACAAGAACGAGGAATGAAACACTAGGAGGCTGAGCTGCTACAGAAAAGCAAAACACAGAAAATTTGTGGCATTTCATGATTGTTGCCATCAAGATATACTGCACGTATAGAAAGCGAGAAAGAGAGAGAGAGAGAGGGGGGAGAGAGAAAGAAAGAGAGAGAAAGAGAGTGAGAGAGGAAGAGAGTGAGAGAGGACGAGAGTGAGAGAGAAAGAAAGAGAGTGACAGAGAAAGAGAGTGACAGAGAAAGAGGGAGGGATAGAGAGGGGAGAGTGAAAGAGTGAGAGAAATTTAAGAGAGGAGAGAAAGAGAGAGAGTGAGAGGGAGAGAGAGGGGGAGAATGAGAGATAGAGAAAGAGAGAGAAAGAGAAAGAGAAAGGGGGGAGAGAGAGAAGAGAGAGAATTAAAGCGAATGAGAAGGGTTCGGATGCGCACCGTCCACCGAGTCTGTGTGAGCATGTGCGCACGCATTGACCCCCGCGACTGTTTCCTGGACAGCGCAAAGCAACCCGCACTGCGTGCTCGAACCTGTCAGAACATCATCGATTTGCGTGTATCAGACAGGAAATTTCTCTTATTTTCCCAAACTTGGGTAAGGCAAATGACCAGTATGGACGCATGGGAAGGTTTCACGGGTGTTTTCGGGGGAAATCTGGGGATTTCTGTCGGGGGTAGTTGGTGAGAACCATTTCACATTCTGAAAAGCTTGGACCCTAGGCTACAGTCACACGAGTGACACGACCCCTCTAAGTTACTCGGACTAGTGTAGTTACCAAAACACCAATATTCCCGGCAGGGCCTACAGGTAGGGATTCATTGAAATGGTGGGTTGCTACATTGCACATGGCAAAATGTACATTTTACTCCTTAATAAGTAGGGGTATGTCAATTGTCAGGGTTCATATGACCATGGATCAGATGCATGCTACTTCATTGTCCCACTTACTGGGCCGCTAGGAGCTCCCCTTAAACGAGTTTGGAGATTATCTGTCGCACTAGCTAGTTCCAAGTTCCTTGGTACAGTAATGTATGACAACAATTGTCAACCGTGGAGTAGTAAATAGTACCGTTAATTCTACCAATGATTCTACAGTACAGAGTACAGGATTCCTGAAAATAATAATGTTGTCATTGACTTTCAGATTTGTGTTGTGAGCTTTTTTTTATGAAATGAAAACAAGATTTATAATAACTCCCCAGGCTAAGAAGACAGTAAGACTAAGACTAGTGTAAGCGTAAGACTTGGTAACTACCGGTATACAATTACAAAGGAGCAGGGGCCTAATAAAAGGTGTAAATTAAAGCCACACTGGGCAGTGATACTGTCCCACGGCCGGGTGCGTACAAAACTCAGTCAAAAAGGCTATTCATTGCAGCACAGAACAGGTATGTATCCTGTACACGTAATGGACGTACAGGTGCATGTGTACGTACAGGTGCATGCACTATGTAGGTCGAGGCACAGTACGGTAATCATTATGGCCAAGTCCTAGCATTTCCACATTTTTTTTTTGCCGGTACTGTAGTCCTCCTAGTCCAATCCACAGCCCCCCAAAGCATACTCACAACAGAAAGCTCATTTTCGACGCCACGATTGCTGGCTGGCGTCTGTCATCCACGCCGAGAGAGAAAAGAAAAAAGGAAAGAAGCGGCTCTCAAATCCGGAAAAAGAGCGACATTGACGAGGAGCGGGGGCTGACATTTAGCTATGCGCCATCCAGTTCAGTTGTCATACGGTGCAGTGAGCATCGATGTTGCTGACAATCAATCGGTGCTTTGCGGTCACGGTGAATAGCGCCCTCTGTTGTCCCTCTTTATATAAAAAAAGGTTCCACCGGAATTTCGTGAAGGAACTTTATTTTTTTCCCCATAAAATCCAATAAAAAAAGACAAAATGCGAAAACCATTTCCTCTGTAAACAAGCTATACGTCATCTTACAGATGTCATAATTTTTATTGAATATAATAAAAAAAAATCGAATAAAGTGAAATTGAACAAAAATATTAGGGAAAACCATAAAGTTGCATTACTCTATGGGAAAAACTGACTGGGCACTTTCTTAATTCTAAACAATGTTGAGATATTGTAAAAAATAAAATTTGACTGGACCAGGATTTGAACCTGGGACCTCTGGTTTACTGGTTCAGCACCCCACCTCGGCAAAGATAGTTGATTATTTGGGAAGGCCACCGTCTAACAGCTGGATAGCAAAGGTTGTAAGTCATTGTTCAGTCATATTTTATTCACCCGGATTTTTCCCAAGTCGAATAATTATTTTATTTCCCCAAAATAATCAAACAAATCGGTGAATTGAATTGCAAAAGATGCATCCACTTGGTGTGATCCCGGGTCTGCTGTAGCCAGTTTTACAACCATTATTTTGTTGCTTGCATCTGAATGAAAGTGGGAGTGTGATCCCTGGAGATATAATTATGGCATTTAATGGTTGAATTGCTTCTGACTGGCGCCCCCACCCCAAAGATTGACTAGTTGACTATTTGGGAAGGCCACCATCTTACGGCTGGATAGCTCAGATGGGAAGAGCGCTGGTACGCAATACTAGAGATCTCAGGTTTAAATCCCTATTCAATCAGTTTTCTTTGCCATTTTTTTTTTAATTTGTTCAAAAGTTCCCAGTCAGTTTATTTATCGGTTTTGTAAGATTTTTCCAAGTTAATGCAAAAAACTGCTCACTGACTAAAATGACCTGCAATACATCTCAAAAGTGAGAGGGCCTGACGTATTTTTCAAGTTGTTCAATTCAAATTGATTCAAATAATCATTACTCAATCGATCTTGCAGTTTGTGAGATAAAGCTATAAGTAACTTTTATTAAGTTTTTCTTGTATTAATAATTTATATACAACATCCCTAAAGCTGCAAAAGGACCAAGTGGAGTGAATAAATTACATCATAGTGAACAAATTACAGATAGAGGTGCGATAGCAAAAAGAGGTGTTTTTTTTTCAAATACAAAAAGGCTAATATGAGTTGCCAGGAAACATGATAGATTTATTTTTCCCAAAAGGTAGCCAATAATTATGGTTTCAATGTCACATAACAAGCTAGGAGACAGGCTTGTTGGCTGTAGCAGCAGTCGTAGCCAAAGCCATTAAGAGCTGCTAAGAGGCTGCCAAAATTGTAACTCGCAAAGAACTCCAAATCTCATTTAAAGCCCGTACACAACATTGGTAAGACCGAAAAACAGAAGTCTTCACAGATTTACATGAAACTTATACACTTTGAAGATGGTTATGGTAGAAACCTCGCACTGAAATATTTCTGCCTTAAATGCTGTATTTTGGGAGAAAAGAGTAAATGAAATTGATTACATCTCACCCCTAGATCTAAACAATTTTTCGGAACAAAACGTTGAATGCTGCATTTTCGCGAAACAAAAGAAGTGGTTTTCACGATTTTATCGAGACTCGGATTGAGCTGCAATTTTCACATGTGTGCTATTTCATGCATATGTTGGATCACACAACGTATGGATGCTATTCTTTGACCTCGACCAATGTAGTGTTATCCCTTTAAAATTTTGATCATTTATAAGTGATTTATCAATCAGCTACTCTGATTCTTGTTGGGTTTTTTCTGAGTTTCTGAACTTTCTATTCAGCTATGTACACTACATATATCGGTTTTTCCACAAGCTATTGGCCAGTAAGAATTGCACCGTCTTCTATAATGTCTTTCTTCATAATGCCTCAAATTAGAGTGTGCTCCAAATTGGTTATGTATAGTGTATGACACAGTGGGAAAAATGGCTCAACAGACTAGTAGATTAGACTTGCTTCTAGTGCTTCCTGATTATTAAGTCAAACAAATTACTTTTAGATTAGACTAGCTTTAAGTCCTTATACTTAAAATTAAATACAATAGACTGGCTTTCAGCCCAGCCACACTGGCATCAATTACGGATCAAAATGGGCTTTTATTGAATAGGATGAAAAGTTAAGCCTAACTATTCAAATGCAGAATTGCAGATAAGAATAGACTCCATTCCCTCCCACTTCAGATCACTTTTTAGACTAGACTCAATACAAGTCCTTTCTGAAAAAGGATCATATCCATACTAGACTTGCTACCAGTCCTTCCTCATGTAATGGCCTCTGGATTAGACTGTACTCCCACATTTTGCAGTTAGACTGGCTTCCGGTCCTCCCACCCTTGGCTCACACACACTCGGGGAATAGACTAGCTCCCAGTGCTGGGGAAGATTTGCGTTTTCTTGGCGCACTTCCACATGGCCTCCACGATTCGAGACAGGCCCAACTCCTTGGACTTGTCCAGGCCTCTCTGAACCCGGTTCTTCACCACGCCGACAAACTCCTTGTTGCTGAGCTTACCGTCGTCTAGACAACAGGGGGGGGGGGGGAAGAGGGAGGATGGAAAAAAAACGTCAATGCAATGCTGCATTTCTGTCACATCCCCGAAAAAAATGTCTTGATTAAAACAAGAATGTGGCAAGGTGCTCTATGTTTTAAATGGCCACAAATATCAGACAAATTGAGAGGAGCCAGACATTGTCGTTCATAGGAGGAACTACCCCTGTCCTGCTAGGATCAATACCTCTAGCCCTCTCAACATTGAAGGAAATTGAAACTGAAGAAAATTGAAACTGAAGAAAATTGAAACTGAAGAAAATTACAACTGAGGAAAATTACAACTGAGGAAAATTTCAACTGAGGAAAATTACAACTGAGGAAAATTACAACTGAGGAAAATTTCAACTGAGGAAAATTACAACTGAGGAAAATTACAAATGAGGAAAATTACAACTGAGGAAAATTACAACTGAAGAAAATTGCAACTGAAGAAAATTGCACCTGAAAACAATTGTAACAGAAGAAAATTACAACTGAGGAAAATTACAACTGACAACAATTGCAACTGAAGAAAATTGCAACTGAAGAAAATTACAACTGAGGAAAATTACAACTGAGGAAAATTACAACTGAGGAAAATTACAACTGAAGAAAATTACAACTGAGGAAAATTACAACTGAGGAAAATTACAACTGAGGAAAATTACAATTGAGGAAAATTACAACTGAGGAAAATTACAACTGAGGAAAATTACAACTGAGGAAAATTACAACTGAGGAAAATTACAATTGAGGAAAATTACAACTGAGGAAAATTACAACTGAGAAAAATTACAACTGAGGAAAATTACAATTGAGGAAAATTACAACTGAGGAAAATTACAACTGAGGAAAATTACAACTGAGGAAAATTACAACTGAAGAAAATTTCAACTGAAGAAAATTACAACTGAGGAATATTACAACTGAAGAAAATTACAACTGAAGAAAATTACAACTGAAAACAATTGCAACTGAAGAAAATTGCAACTGCAAACAATTGTAACTGAAGAAAATTTCAACTGAGGAAAATTTCAACTGAGGAAAACTTCAACTGAAGAAATGGTACCCCACCCCGGCAAAGATAGTTGACTATTTTTTTGGAAAGGCTGCCATCTAAGGCTGGATAGCTCAGAGCCTTTGTATGCAAAACCAGGTCTCGGGTTCAAGTCCCGGTCTGGGACTAAGCCAGTTTTTTCAAATATTGTTATAAAGAGTTTGAAGCCAGTTTTTCCGTTTTATGTTTGACTAAGAATGTAACTGTGTTTTTTTTCTGTCTCATTTGTCCAACTCACCGTTCTCGTCAAAGAGTGTGAAGACGACATCCAGAACTCGATCACTCAGCTGAACTCGTGCCACCATGTTGCCAACATGGCGTAGCGTCTCTGCGTGGAGAGTGACAATGAATCGCATTAGAAGCATCTCTAGGCACGTCCCACAACAGTGCAAGGCTCTTTGAAGTACCGCACAAATTCATCCCGAGCATCGAGTGTAGCGCTCGGTGGTGGATTCGCTTTCATGAAAACCAAACTGGAATATTTGACATACAGTTGGTGGCAATCCTCCTTTACCTTGGTCTATGGCGGCGCCAGCTACGTGGTAGAATGATAAAGCCGTGTCCACATCCCGTATGCTGCTCAGGAATGTCTGCAGGTCCATGAATTCCTTGAATGTGATGCCCTGTGAAGGGGGAGGGGGAGGGGGGTCAGAGATACAAGGTTAGAGTAGCGTGTAGTCCATCCTTTCTAGATCAGATTTGAAGGCTATCATGGTGGAAATACCAAGTATTGCGGTGGCATCATGTACATGATCTCTTCAGAGTATTGTTCTGAAAAGAGCCGGTAACTCAATGCTTCGGGTAGTGCGTGCTGTGTACTCTGCCCATCGTCAGGCAGAGTACACGAAACGGGAGTTTGTCAAATCGGGGACGGAGTCCATGGAAGCTGCGTCTTGCGCCGCCTCCCGTCCCGGAGATGCCTCACTCGCCTTGATATCGGCTTCCTCGTCCGAGAACTTCTTCTTGATTCTCTTGCGCATGCGCGATCGGCGCGGCTTGGGTATCTGGTTGGCGTAGACGAGGAGGAAGTTGGCCAGGTTGACTTCGGAGATGCGGCCGTCGACTGGGTCGTACCTCTCAAACTGGTCACGAGAAAGAGAAAAGAAAAGGAATCATTGAGGCGATCAGAAAGGTTTGCACGGCAGGAAGCACAATGTGGAGAGCTTGCGGTGACACCACGTAAGTTGCGTCTTTGGAGGTGGAATATGGCTCTAAAAAGAGGCCAGTAACTCAGGAAGCAGGTATCGGTATATCTGCTCTCCTGAAGACAGGCAGTGTACACACACTACCCGAAACATCGAGCTACCAGCTCTTTTCAGAGCCACATTTGGGGCCGATTTCAATAACGCTTTGCGATCATCACAAACACCAAAATCGATCGCTAAGTCTGACATCCATCACAACTTAGCGATCCGTGTCCAATAGATTTCAGACGTAGCAAGCGATTTTGCCGTTTGCAATGATCGCAAAGCGTTTGTGAAATCGGCCCATGGCGTCACCACAATGCTTCCTCAAGGACTAAAGAGCAAAGAAATTTGGACTGGATTGATATACGAGCTTCAGTCTCTGGTGTAGACATACCAGAGTTAGACACCTGGAGCTATCCTTACATGTCCTCTTCCACCATCAGCATCATCATCACAATCACCACGATCACTGACATCGCCGCCACCGTCCACATCCTCGTCACTATCCTCAATCCCTACCGCTGTCATTACAGCCATCACCATATCAACAACAAACTGCCCGTACAAGGAGCCAACCTGACCAGCCCACACGATCGAACCACTCAACGCCGCCGACCCATTGAACCCTGACCCCCCCTGAACCCCCCCCCCCCCCCCGCCTCACCTCCATCTTCAGAATCTCCTCGTTCAGCCGCTTGTGGAACTTGCGGAAGGTCTCGAAGGTCAGCTTCTTGTCCAGGTGGGGGCCAAAGAAGACCGTGTCCAGGGAGCTGTTGAAGGGCTTGTCTAGCGTGTTGCCTGTCGTCTTGCGGTCGCGGTGACGCTTGCCGGTGGCCGTCTGAGCCCGAATGACGTTTGTGACCTAAGGCACAGAGAACGGGAAGGGGGGGGGGGGGGTTCAGCGCCAGAAAATGCCAAGACCACAGACACAAGCGTCAGCTGCAAGCCTATTGAGTTCAATCGAGTCGAGTCGAGTCAAGTTGATAGATATAACATGATGTTTGTGTCAAGGAGAATGTAATTCAACGAGGGTAATCCCTGCTTGACGTAATAATACTCTTACATCGACTACTACTACTACTACTACTACTTCTACTACTACTTCTACTAAATGTACTACTACTACTTCTACTAAATGTACTACTACTACTACTACTACTACTAAATGTACTACTACTGCTACTACTACTACTAAATGTACTACTTAACTACTACTACTACTACTACTAAATGTACTACTTAACTACTACTACTACTACTACTACAAACTAAAGGAGAAACTTTTGAGCCCTTTTTAAAAATAGCAAAGAAAATTTGAATTGAATTGAATTGAACTAAAGCAAGTGAATGGAATTGTACCCAAGTGAACTGAGTTGATTGAGATTGAATAGAATTAAATTGTTTCAAACTGCACAAAACTGAAATGAACTGAATTGAAATGAAACAGGTTTCATTGTCACATTCTTCGCGACCAAAGGCAGCGTTGCGAAAAAGCACACATTAAAACATATCCAAACGAGCATTACAGAGAGGTATTGTACATTTGCTTCTGGTAGAAATGGCGCATTGGCTTCAAGCAGAGGTAGAACAGACTGTTACGAGTACCTGCTGGAATTCGTCATAGGACACCTCCCCGTCCCCGTTGATGTCGAACAAGCGGAAAGCGATCTCAAAGTGCCTGTCAGGTGCTGTGGATAGAGTGTAAAATAGACGGCTAGTCGTGAACAACGTTTGTTCGATCCCGATCATGACTTGAGAGCTGGTGAACACTGCTTCTGACTTTCCACTGCAAGAAAGTAGAGGTCTGGCAGAGGGCACCTGACCCGCGTTTTAGTTCCGTTAATCTGACTAATCCTAGGTTTTCCGGGCTACCTGTTACCTTCTCACCTGTCCTGGTACGACTAGGCATATCTAGGCTAACAGCCTCAAGTATTGAGGGCAATGGGGTACATGGGTTGATCACATGATTTTAACAATGGTTTATGTCATTATTCCACTTTTTTTAATCCTAGCAGGACCTTTCTCAAAGAAAGCTCCAGCTAGGATCGAAACGTCAGGCCCTGAACAACTTGAAAAACAAATCTCAGGCCCTCAAAATTGTGAGATTTATGTATTGCAGGTCATTTTAGTCAGTGAGCAGTTTGCAACAGTTTTTGTATTAACTTCATTATTCTACTTGACATAGTGTGCAAGTAGGCCCACTATTGGTAGATCGTCACTCGGACTCATGACTCAAACCATTGTGACTCATGACTCAGACTTGCACTCAACATGAATGACTCGAGACCTGGTGCCAATTTCAAAGAGCCGCTTAAGCGCCAAAATGTGCTTAAGTGCAAAAACTCATGAGCCACAGGATCCCCTTGCCAACCCAAACTTCACTTTTTTTTCACGCTAAGTAAAGAAGAGTGGAAAAAAAGTCAAAAGCAATGGACGTCAAATTGCAGGGCAGCTTGTAATCATTGCTTACGCGAGGAAGAATTTTCCTGCTTAGCGGATTTTCATGCTTAAGCGGCTCTATGAAATTGGGCCCTGGACTCGACACGGATGACTCGAGAGATGTGACTCAGGGTTGGACTCGGCCTCAACATTTCAGGACCCGAGCACGAGTCTGGCATTGGGGGCCGACTTACTGGAGAGCACGGTGATGAGGAACATGTAGTCGGCAAAGGAGATGAGCCCGTTGTCACCCAGCATCCCAAAGATGCTGTCCTCCTCGTTGTCATGGAGACTCTTCATCTCCAGATTCAGTTTCTGGCAAGACATCAAACAGAACAAATCAAATGTCGTCTGTCTTAGACGTAGATGAGGTGTCTTTGGACTATTCAACCACATGGCCTCAACATCCAGGAGGGTAATTACTAACACCTTGCATGCTTTCTGATGATCCTTCTTTTGTGTCCACTCCTCCACCCTTCTCTCTTTGATCTTTACCCCTCTTCTCGCTAATCCCAACTCCTTGCCCTTCCCTTTGATCTCACCCTACCAGCTTTCCTCTTTATCCTTTGTTTCTCATCTGTGTCCTATTCACTCTCTACCCCCTTCCTGCTACGAATGAAACATCAGGCCCACTAAATAAAAAAAATAAAAAAAATAACGACAATTCTCGGAGCTACAAATGGTAAACTATCTCCTTTTTTTACAGAATTTAAAACTTGGCAACCTTTTTTGGAATGAATTTTTCCTCGGCACAAATTCCTCAGCTGCGAACTTCTTCCCCTCAAGGTACCTACCTTGGCTTCCACTTTCTTGAACTGGTCCAGTCCTAGACCTGAAACAAAAATCCGTAAAAAAAAAAAAAAATATATGATACAATGACTCCTGTTGTGGACTTCGTTAGGTCACATCTCTCCGTTTTACATCCGGAAGAGGTGGTGGTTTCTCAACAAAATACAATTTCCCTGGCTGACTTGTTTCAAATCATTTCAAATCATACACAACATTGGTCGAGTTCAAAGAATAGCATCCATACGTTGTCTGATCCAACATAATGCATGAAATAGCACACCTGTGAAAATTTCTGCTCAATCCGCCAACCGAGTCTCAAGAAAATCGTGAAAACCGCTTCATTTGTTTCGCGAAAATGCAGCATTCAACGCCGTACTGTTTCGAAAAATAGTTTAAATTTCGGCGAGACGTAAACTATTTCTTTTAACTCATTTCTCCCAAAATACAACATTTTAGGCAGAAATATTTCAGTGAGAGGTTTCTACTATAACCATCTTCAAAATGTATAAATTTCATGTAAATCTGTGAACTAAGGCTTTTTAATACTGCTCTTGCTTTTATGTATACAATTTTATTAGGTTTTGTGGAATTCATTTTTTGTAATGAGCTTTCGAACAGCCTGGTCCTGGAGCGAGCGCAATATAAGTTGAATAAATTATTATTATTATTATTATTATTAACATTTCTCCTTTTCAATCTTACCAATGTTGTGTAGGGGCTTTAAAGCTCCATTTGCATTACACATAATGTGCCCTTTTTTTCTGAGCCGCTAATCCTGTGACGAAAGCCCCACAGACATCCAAAATGTGCACGGTTTGACTCGAACATACGGACAGTGCACCATTATTGATTCATTTCATGCAGTCTATATTGCTCTCCGATTGCTGGGTGAGGTTTTTTTTAAAAGAAAATGGCAGTGTGTGGTAGTGAGAGAATTACGGCGCCAAAGAGGTTGGAGATGGCGAAAGGCAGTCTTGCCCCGCTTGGCACTCCATACCTACCATCCGGCTGCTTCTGGTCGGGCGTGATGGTGCGGATGAAGTCCTCTGCCGTCATGAAGATGTCGGACATCCCGTCGTCTGTCACCACTCTAAGCGTGGCAAAGTAGCGGAATATCTTGTCCGGCGTGGAGTAGGCGCGGATTCGGTTCTCGTACTCGATTATCTGTGGCGAAAAAAAAGAAAAAGAAAAAAGGATCAACAGAGCAAGGTTGACAAAAAGCGCAACCCCCAAAAGTCGTTGATGTTGTTTATGTCAATCCTACCTCTCAAGGCAGGGTGAGGGTGCTGGAACACTAGTTAATTGCTGTTTCTCTTCGTTTCTCCTTTTTTTTGGGGGGGGGGGGCAAAGTGCCAATGATTTTCCCCATAGATAATAATCTTAAGTTCACTTAGCCCTGTTCCCCTCCGCAGTCAATATCAGCATCGATACCAACATGAGCTGTTCGTCTGCAGTTTAGGCCAAGCAAAAATACTAATTAGTTTCTCGTCCCCGCCCACTTTTTTTTGGCCGCCCCAAAAAATTAAGAAATTTGGATAAATTTTTGAATGATGATTAGGGTCTGATAAGTGAAGAGAGGTCTCCTTTCTTCACCTTTCTGTCCCTGAAGCCGGGTCCCTTCCTCTTCTTCCCCACTCCCTCCTCTTCCCCGTCACTCTGGTCTTCCGAATCCTTCAGCACCTCCTTCTCCGTCGGCTGCACTTCCTTCGCTCGCATCGGAACGGACCTTCAGCAAGAGTTCCAATCACACGCACACATACACACACACATCAAACCAATGAACTGGGGACTGGGAACTTTTCAACAATGAAATTCATCATTATCACTATTTCTAAAAAGTTAGAGGGCCCGAGGTTTCGATCCTAGCGGGACGTTTCTCAAAGGCACTTTGCCTTCGAGAAAGGTCCTGCTAAGATCGAAACGTCAAAGGCAATTTGCCTTTGAGAAAGGTCCTGCTAGGATCAAAACGTCAGGCCTTCTAACTTTTGAGATTCATATATTGCAGGTCATTTTAGTCAGTGAGCATTTTTTTTTTTTTAAATACCGATGGCGGAGTCTGACCTTTTCCAGGCGAGGGCGGCTGTCGCGACGCCAGCTCCGCCCCCAATGAGGGTCAGGAGGCGTCGGGCCTGGGCGGCGCTGTCGGGGCGGGCGTGGTGAGCGGCGCTGGTCAGGCGCCGCCACTGCTGCTGGGCCAGCACCTGCAGGGCCCGCTGTGCCAGCGGCCGCAACATGCTGCAATGAGGGCAACCTCTGCTCTCGCACCTACTCCACATGGAAAACAAAAGGAGAGAGAGGACTGTCAGTACTGCTGTGGCTTTGATTTAAAGGGCACTTCAAAGTTCAAACAATGCAGTGGGCTTAAACTAACTACCTTCAACAACCGCGATATGCAATCATGTTGAAAACTGCTTGTAAATGACATTTTTGTATACTTATCCGTGTTAATAATAATAATTCATTGTTCTCTTTTACATGCATTTTCCTTAATTTTTTTCTATGACAGTCGCCCAACACAAGGCCCCAAAAGGCCACTCAAGGTGAGAAAAAAAAAAGTAATAAGGGGAAGAACCAGGAACAACCTAGATCAGGAGGAAGAAAGATGAACATTTATGCTACGTTTGAGTTGGGACAAGTTATAAGAAAGGGGGAGACAAAGTCTGGCAAGTGGCATGTCATCGTGCTTGCACAGTCGCTGTTGCAGTGTCATTTAATAATAAAAAAAAAAATTAACATATTTTTACAAGCCACTGCAAAAAAATGAAATCATCCCTGATTTTTTTTCAAGAACATTTTTTGAAATGATGTGGCTCAATCAATGGTCAAGCATTTAAAATGACATGATTTTAAATCATGGTCATGACTGAACTGTTCAATGAATTAACACTCCCCATTGGTGGGCGTGGATACTTTAAGAGTTTAATAAACAAAATGAAAATGATACACACGACATTACACTTCAGTTGAGTACGGTGCTGTACATGTAAATGTATGTACATCATTGCATGGCCTAGTACTGTAGTAGTACTGAGATACTGTAGTCCGAGTAACTTGGACCCGACTTGTCACACTTTTTTTATCGACCCTCAAAATTTCAAATTTCGATAAAAAAGGGTGACTTGTCGGGTCCAAGTTACTCGGACTACATCACATCAGACGTAAACGATCGCTTACCTCGACCACAAAACAAACAAATACGTTACGAAACTAGGCGCTGGGAAAAAAAGCATGTGCACATAAGATATCATGAGTGAACTAGGATTCTATTCCTACCTGTTATTGAAATTAAAAATGCTATATTTACCTAGATATTATAGATGATCTCGTCCACCGAGTATTGTGTACTATTCTATTCAGTGTTTTCAGCGTCAAATTCTGAATAAAAATAGTTGGGCTGGTACCCAGAACCCCGACAATTCGCCATACTCTAATTGTATGACATGAATCATAATAGTGCACGGGCTGAGGTACCAGTTTTCGGGTACTAGTCTTTCCTCCAGTCACCCTCACCCCTACAGCCGTGAACGTATAAGTCCATAAAATTACCACAGAGCTCTTTGGTCCTTAAAAATCTACACGAATGCAGTCATGTTCATGTACATTTACATGCACATGCACATGTACAGTACATGTACAGTACATGTATGAACATGTGCATGTACATGTACATAATACATGTACTTGCTGCAGTCGATCATCGCGGTCTTGTCGAAAGGCTAACCTCGACTTCCATCTCTATGCAGTTGAATATTCCATTTCCAACATGGCAGCACCTGTGCCGAGAATGTTGGCCTCGTTCTGTATCCGGGTAAGTTATCTACAATCTAGTTTTAATGTTTTCCAGCACTATCACCAGCAGCACTATCGTCTATCAAACTTATTAGCTTCATTTCCAATGAACATTAGGGACAACATCCCATGCTCCTCTTTATATCTACATACACGGTAGCAACATAATTACCGTCGAAAAGAGTGGTCGGCGAAAATCTGTGGTGACACTCACTACACTAGTCCGAGTAACTTGGACCCGACAAGTCACCCTTTTTTATCGAATTTTGAAATTTTGAAATAAAAAAAGGGTGACTTGTCCGGTCCAAGTTACTCGGACTATGGTGAAACCATGTTAACTGATTCAATCATAATGTTATCTGTACAGGCTACAGCACTGAGCAGTTACTTTTTACACAGCTTGTTGTTTGGTCAATTTGTAAGTTAAGATTTATAAGAACATTTTACTTTTAATTTAGCTTTTTCTTTTCAAATCAGTTTTAACTTTCAAGGCGAATGTTGCATTGAATCATACACAGGGGCAACTTGCAAGTTGTAGACTAGCTCTCCCAGTCAGATGTCTCCAGACAACGGCCGTATGCCACAAGAGTGTTGCTGGTCGAGTTAAAATCAGCAAAGGGGAGAAGCCTATCACTTATGAGCAAGCCAACCCACCCTTCCAGATTGGTGTCAGAAAGGGCTGGTCAGCGCATCACACAGGTCAGCAACTGAAGCCGACCGTAATACTTATACCCCTTTGGCCCTTTCTTACTACGAAAACTCGGGGTTATCTCGGGGGTAACGGCAAGCGTTAACCCCGATTTGGAAATGGTTCATTCTGTAAAATTTTATCTTTCAAGCCTAACATTTGATAGTGTTTTAATATCAGATTTTGCATTTCTCAACAAAGGAAGTGGGCCTGATATTTTTATCTTGGCAGGACCTTTCTTAAAGACAGTTTTTTTTAGAAAGGTCCATTCAGAAAGGTTCTGCTAGAATCTATACATCAAGCCTTCTACATTTTTGAGATTTTTTTTTGTCTTTTGTTTTTTAATCAATAATCAAGTCAGCATTTAGCATTACTGTAAGATCGTATCTTTCGCTGATTGTTTGTTATTTCTTTTTTTTAAATTCCAATTCGCAGCCAATTTGGACGAGGAACACAATGCGGCCGATTGTACTTTAGACGATTTGTTCATCCGGAAATTTGTCTACGGAACATTCCACAGTTGCCTGGCGACGGACCTCATCATCAAGCGTCGAGCCAATCAAATCGTTCTGGTGGGAATCATGCTGAGGAATCTCGCCCCGCAGAAGTACTACTTCCTGATAGCCTACACAGAGGAGCTACTCTCCCACTGGTTCAAATGCCCTGTGAAAATGGAGATACAGATTGTGGACGACCGGCCCATATACAAATGGATATAGACCAGACTTACAAACCGTTAACCCTAACCTTCCCCAACCTCACAAAATCCAACACTGGGTTTTACTGGAATTTGTTGGATTAGGTACCCCAAGGATAGCATACTGCTCCTGCTGACTTTTGTTGGAGTTAGTTGGATTAGGTACTAATGGACCAGGGAGACGCTGTTGGAGTTTGTTGGATTAGGTACCAATAGTCAGTTCACTGCCACACAATCCAACACCTGACCAGAAAATGACCAAGAGCTTGTGGGTAAACTCACCCATGAAAGCAGTGTTAGTACACTCCAACACGGTACACCTGACCACAAAAATGACTTAGAGCTCGTGGGTAAACTAATCTTGGCCCACGAAAGCAATGTAGTGCACTGTTACACACACCAACACCTCCAACACCATGCCATATAGCATATAACAATTGGGAAAGACCCACCCAGTCATTAAAATACTAGTATTCTACTGTACCTCTTGCTTTAGCAAAGTATGTACCGGTTATAAACAGTATAAATATGTATAGTTAACTACCAACAGTGATGCAAACAATTTAATAAACATAACCTCCGAACAATTGGCAAAGAAAACTTTGACTGGACCTGGACTTGAACCCGAGACCTCTGGACTAACGTACCAGTGCTCTGGTTCAATTCCTGGTCCAGTCAAAGTTTTCTTTGACAATTGTTCAGTTTCTTCAAAAGTTCCCAGTCAATTTTTCCTTGGTTTGGTAAACATAAAATGCAAGAGAAAATGCTTTCCTTTGGAGGTTGATAGCCATAATAAATACCTGTGAAATAAATCAATGAGTACAACACTTAAAGTGATATACAAACATTTTGCAAACTGCTTACTGACTAAAATTACCAAATACACTACTTGTGCAAGTGAGTCGCACCTTGCACAATCGGACGTCTGGCTTAGAACTTGGTAATGTTAATGGGGTGTCCTGATTCGGAGGGTCTGTCGCATAGCAACGCCACCGCCTACCGGCGCTCCGAATTCGGTGGTGCTTGTGAAAAGATGTTGCAGCTCGAAATTTATATTTTTATTTCATGGTTGGCTTATTCAACATCGAGTAAGACTTTCACCAAAAAAGCTCCATTTATTTTGTTTGACTTTTCAGGCTAAAAATTGAGATGAAAATGTGCACAATTCATATGGATAATGAAATAACCTGAATTGCATATTTTGGGTGAATAGGCAAGGCCAACTCAGTTCAGGCTCTATGGTTCAGGCGGCGCCTTTTGGTCATCGTTCAATCAAATGCCGTTGACCAAGTAAGAATGACAATCTTTTATAACGGCCGTGTGAGGGCAGCATTCAACGAATTGCCTGATTTATTGACTTATCGAGATCAAAAATAATTTCGGTGTTTGAGTGACGATTTTTCGAAAACTATAGCATCCCAGACCGTAAAATTTCTACATGAGGATCATAACCATCTACAAACTGTGTAAACTAGAAGGAAATTTGTTTTCGATCTTCCCATAATCATGAAGGAATAATTCCTCCATGCCATAATTATGTTGTATAGGGCCTTTAAAGTTTAAGCAAATTCTATTAAAATACAGGCTTTCTGCCAAAGTGTTGAGTTAGATACTATCTTAAAATTTAGTGGGCCTGACGTTTCGATCCTAGCAGGATCTTTCTCAAAAAAAAAATTAACCCCAAACATGCAACCTTTCATTGTTGATAGAACCCGTGATAGAACCGAAGCCCAAGCCCTTGGAATCGAAATAAAACCCACCCCAAAACAAACATACATGTAGGTCGTGTCCGAAACGGGCTTCCAGAGTTACGGCTAGGGCTATTGTCTTCGCATCTCCGTATACATGTATTCCCAATAGGGGGAAGACCTAGCTTTTAGACCTAGCGGTTTAGGCTTCGGCTCCGTCTCTGTTACCCAAAAGCTTAATTCCACAGTTCGGAGTTCTTTATTGAGGTTGAAGCTTTGGATTATTATAAACCGCAGCCAAAGGCCTCCCATTTTCATGCCTTGTACTGGATGAAAGAAATGGAGGCGGAGCCTGAGCCTAAGCCGGGTTTTGGAAAGAGCCCCGGCCTGGCTAGCCCTTGGAGGGGATGACGTCATTGTGCGCATGCGCGACAAGCTTATTGTCGTGGAGCTAGCAGCATCAGGTAATGTATGTTGTCGCGATCCTCTGCCGAGTATGAATATACAGATGTATGACGTCACTGCACAACGATCCGCATCCGTACTACTCCGAATCCGCACCACTGACACTGACTGATATCGTGCCAGGTGTGCGGGCACATTATGGCTTAGTATGTACATGTACATGTTTATGCGATATGCACGCGTACCTTCGCAGTTATTCTCTGCTGAGACGCGCGCCGTCTCTTCACAGTGTCGCGCCACAACTTAACATACTATTATTATTATTATTATTATTATTTATTCATGCCATTCAATTTACAACACATACAAGATGGGCAAGGGAGAGACAAAAGCAAAAACAATTGCTGTGGCCAGAGACCTGTCACTCCGCATCGAGCTGTGAATTTAAACTAAGAAGTAAATTAATATAAATAAAATAAATAAATAAGTATAAATTAATATAAAAATAATTAGAGTGATATACAAAAATGTTGCAAACTGCTTACTGACTAAAATTACCAAAAAGTAAATCTAAAATTTAGTGGGCCTGACGTTTCGATCCTAGCAGGACCTTTCTCAAAGGTTCTGCCTTTGAGAAAGGTCCTGCTAGGATCGAAACGTCAGGCCCACTAAATTTTAGATAAAAATAATTATTTGAAAAAAATATTGCATAATTGAAAAAGGTCACAGTGAATAGTTGGATAGATAAAGAGGAGAGAATATAGTTCCTAAGAGTAGCAAGAAAAGACCATTCTAGACCATTGCAGCCAGTTATTCTCTGCTGAGACGCGCGCCGTCTCTTCACAGTGTCGCGACACAACTTACCTTTTTTTGAAATAAATTATACTCTAGACATTGCAGCCAGTTATTCTCCGCTGAGACGCGCGCCGTCTCTTCACAGTGTCGGGACAAAATTACAGTGGTGCGGATACGGATCGGTCGTATCCGGATCGTTGTTCAATGACGTCATAACTTATGAATATTAATACTCGGCAGAGGATCGCGACAACATACGTTGAGCGGTCGTCGGCATTTTGAGCAGTCTATTATCAACTCGGTGACCGTCCGTGGAAACGCTCTTTTGCCCGACTACAAACAAGGTAAATTGGCCGAGTGCGGTTATACTTTTACTGACGGCGACCGTCGTGCGTTACGAGAATGTCGGTATTCAAGGGAATTTCCCTTTGGGTTCTGATTAATGAAATAATAATGATTCGGCAGCCGACTCTTGGCTGTAGCCACGACAGTTTTCCATGATGTACTGTCTACTGTACTACTGACTTCTGTCCTGACACTGTATCACCAGTGTAGTCCGAGTAACTTGGACCCGACAAGTCACCCTTTTTTTATCGAATTTTGAAATGTTGAGGGACGGGTGACTGTCACCCGTCCCTCAACATTTCAAAATTCGATAAAAAAGGGTGACTTGTCGGGTCCAAGTTACTCGGACTATCACCAGTGTACAGTACATCGTGTACACACATTGCCTTTAAAGGCTTTATTAATCCACTGTGGAAACCACAGGTACATCAGAATGACTAATCAAATGTAATCACGATGTAATTTACTTCGTCCCGATACACGTTGGCGTAAACATAATCACACAGGCTAGCAATAGCATGGTCATGGAACTACAAAGTACAACTAGTGAACTACAAATGGTAGTTAGTTGATACATCATGTTACATGATTCATGAATTTCATGTATGATGAAGCATGGCATGTACAACTGAACTATACTACTTACTAGTCACCGTAGTACTATTTATTACTACAACTACAAGTCTGTAGTAAACTAGTGTAGGGTAGTATTTAGTAGTACTAGTAGTAAGTAGTCCCACTTACTGGGCCGCTAGGAGCTCCCCTTAAATAAGTTTTTGTCTGTTGCACTAGCGTCCCACCGCATTTAATATACAAAAACACTAATTCTCAACCGAAGGCCTTAAAAGCGCCTGAAATCACGTCCAAAAATTCAATAAAAGTGCCTGACGGATTCTACACATGTCCAGACGAACAAGTGGTACCTCAGCAGTACTTAAGATTTTTGGGGGGACCGCAAATCGAACAAAATGTCGCGTTGATGCAGTCGTGTGTCCGCGATAAAAAAAATCTCCATGCGCGTTAGCAATGAGGCCATGTCTGGTACCCAGTCTTCGTGTAGTATGGTTTGTGTACGTGGCCTCATTGCTAAAACGCATGGTGAGATTCTCACCGTGAGTCTGGTACAGTGGTAGCGTGCGTGCTCATTATACATGAATATTTCCTTTATACAAATGTGCACAAATTGATCGGGACTTTGAAAATATGCTCGTCATAACGGAGTTGTCGTTTTAACAGAGTTGTCGTTTTAATCGAGTTTGTTTTAATCGAGCTCGAAAATCTGCTCGTTATAACGAAGTTGTCATTTTAATCGAGCTCGTTATAACCGAAGTCAACTGTAAGTTATGCATGGCTATAGTTAATCAACTTACTGCAGCTACAGTACAGGTATCATGCCGAAAGTCCTCAGGAAAGCCTATCTCTTGACTGTTGTATTATATCTATATTGATTTGAAAATGGTTTTTCTTTTTCATCCTCAGATTGAATTTTAGATCTTGCCTCAATGTTAGGCATATTTCATAATTTCCAGGGTTTCTTTAAATAATTAACTTAAGTATGTAAAGACAAACACATAACAGTAATGCATCATTTTGAGGTAATTATTATCGGGGGAAAAAAATATTGTACACAAATAATGCCTGCTCAAAAACTTTCTGCTCAAGAAATTTGGGAGACTGGCAAGATTATTTTCGCGGAGAATTTTAGTGAAACTTAGCCAGAGAAACAGGTTGAAAAATCTAAAGAATATTGGTAAAGGTGACTTATCTTGCATTGTAGACAGTGATTTTTGATATACATGTACGGTAAAAAAAAAAATGGGGGGGGGGTGTCTGAAAGAAAAGGGAGTATGTGGCTATTTTTTGTGTTACTGACATTTCTTGTTACTTCTACAGATGCCTAACATAAAGCTCTCAAGTTCGGATGGGGAGATCTTTGAACTGGACGTAGAAATTGCTAAGCAGTCTGTCACCATCAAGACAATGTTGGAAGGTTTGTAACCATGTTCCTCGAGGTTTATCCAGACGGCAAAAGTATTGCCAGCTGTTTGCTTTTCTAGACAGTGTGTACTTGGCCTGTCTTAAGAGTACGGTCTAGCAAGGCACCCTAGAAACAGGGGGATTTGAATCATACCTTTAGAGACCTGCTACTGGTATCCTTGTAACCAGTACTACTTTTGCCAGCTGTTTGCTTTTCTAGACAGTGTGTACTTGGCCTGTCTTAAGAGTACGGTCTAGCAATGCACTAAAAAACAGGCACCCTAGAAACAGGGGGATTGGAATCATACCTTTAGAGGCCTGCTACTGGTATCCTTGTAACCAGTAGTCCAGTACTACTTTTAGGCTTGCTGCCTTGCATTATGGTCTTGCTTGACCAAAGGCTGGGCCCACTGCTAAAAACTTTAGTTGCTTCAGGAAGGGTATCCCTCCATTTAAAATTTTCCTAAATCTTCACTAAAGTGAGGTGAATCTGGCCACCCTTGTGGAAAATTTTAACTGAATAAAACATTTTGAATTTACTACTTCTACTATCGCGCTGTGCGAAAAATTGCAGATCTTAATACTGTATGACACAGAATTGGGCAAGTCATTGGATGTCAAGGGCGGATCAAAAGATCTGCTGGACAAAGGAGACTGTGATAAAGATAGGTTGCACACTGCACTATAGACCGATGCTGAAATCACCAGTCAAATCACCACTTGGCAAAGCTCCTTCACTCCGCAGGAGTCACAGGTTTGAATGCCACCTGAGCTGCCTAAAGAAATCAAGCACTGGGGGCCTTGTAACGGGGAAAGCACTGAGCATTCAGCGCTTCATATGTCGAGCAGGGCAAAGCCTCATTGGACTCCTTCACTCTCTCGGTCAGATCTCGGCGTGGATGAGGATGATGACGAGCCCATCCCCCTGCCCAACGTGAACTCGGCCATCCTGCGCAAGGTCATCAAGTGGTGCACCTACCACAAGGACGACCCCCCGCCGCCAGAGGACGACGAGAACCGGGAGAAGCGGACAGACGACCTGTGCGGCTACGACCTGGACTTCCTCAAGGTGGACCAGGGCACGCTCTTTGAACTGATTCTGGTAAGGCCATGCCTCCAGTACTATGGTACTTGATTCGAAGGTGACTTGAGACTGGTACTCGGTCTCCTCAGTCTCCCTTGTCTATGGCCACGTACGAAATGAAGGCTTAGGCTCAGGCTTAGGCTTCGGTCACATTTATCTTGCTTGTTATGATATCACAGGCATCTAAAAACAACTGTTTGGCCCCAGTTTCGTGTACCTATCAAGCCAACAAACCTTCAAATTCGGAGACAAACCACAAGCTGAGGGAGAGGGAGACGAAGCCCGAGCCTAAGCCTTCATTTCATAAACGGCCTATGTCTCCCGAAAAAGGGCAGAGCACGCACTCTGTCCGAAGTGTTGGGTCGCCGGCTCTTCCCAGAGCCATGGTCCTCCCCGAAAGCTGCAACTTGCACGTACGTGGTGTTACCGCAAACTTTCTAGATTGCCACTCTAGTCTGTGTCCCGAACCTTTCCAGTCATGTCAGAGTCCTGTCTTGCAAAAGTTGAGTCTCGAGTATGAGTCAATCCAAGAGTCACCTTCAAATGCTGTATTGTAATTTGTAAACAGTTTTTCAAATGTTTGATAGTTTCGCTTATTATATCAAATGAAACAGTCAAATAAACCAGTATGAAAAAAAAATCATTTGATCAATCCATGTTCTCATGATAAGAGTCGGTAAAAATGTGCACGATTGTTGAAAGGGAAATGGATTTTCTTTTTATCCAGTCACAAGTCACGCTATGCAAATCAGAGTCCAAGTTCGAGTGTGTAGGTTCATGTCATTTGGTATGACTAGGGTCGGTAGGGTGCCGTATCGGTATCTTCA
This sequence comes from Luidia sarsii, assembly GCA_949987565.1. NCBI lineage: Eukaryota > Metazoa > Echinodermata > Asteroidea > Paxillosida > Luidiidae > Luidia > Luidia sarsii. Next base: position 10,604,160 of record OX465118.1, read on the forward strand.
GTAACTGTTGTGATCGGTGTCACCGACTCAGCCCCAGAACTTAAGATTGTTGACTGTCTTCCTCTGTAGGCGGCCAACTATTTGGACATTAAGGGTCTCCTAGATGCCACCTGCAAGACAGTAGCCAACATGATCAAGGGCAAGACACCCGAGGAGATCAGGAAAACGTTCAACATCAAGAACGACTTCAGCGTTGCAGAGGAGGAACAGGTAAGTCTATTCATTTTTAAGGCCTTTTTCGTCGGGTGCCCTGCAAAAGGGCATGAAATGTGTTCAGACATCAACATCACCTTAATACGCCCTTCTCCTGGGAACACATTCCGCCTGGTCCGTTTTATGGCTTTTTACGATTAGATTTTACTCCATCAGGACGTAATATTTGGACACAGAATGTGAGAGAATTGAAGCGCGTACGAAAAGAATGACCTGTTACCTTCTGCAAGGCATCCCCACAATTTACACACGCGAGTGGTAACGGAATTCCGCACGGTCAAAAATATAGGACACACAGTTCTCTATGGGGACATTTACATCTGAAGTGAGCACACCGCTGGCTTAAGAAACTAATGAATTTTCCAATGATACCGCGCTTGCTAACTAATGAAATTCCTTGGTTTCTCTTTCGCTTGAGATGCGATCTTCTCGCCAGGATCAGAAGTAACAGACACTCTCCCTCTTAATTTTGATTCCTTTTGGTACGGCACCATTGTCTTTGGAAAATAACATTTACATAAAAACCTAGCGAGTTTCCGCACCTGTGTAAGCATTCCGTGACCATGCGCCTGTGTAAATGGGCAAGTATGATTGATTTTAAAAAAATAAAAAATTTTACTTCGAAAAACTGTCAGTGAAATCTTACCACCTGAACTATTCAGCCCTTAGATGGCGGCCTTCCCAAAAAGTCAATTTAACAAGCTGTTAGGCTGTTGGGAGCTGCTGAGATTAAGCAGTTTGACTGACCCCTCCCCTCCCCTCCCCTCCACTTTGAACTTTTTTGCTTTCTTCAGGTGAGAAAGGAGAATAGCTGGTGCGAAGAGAAGTAGGCGATCCCTACCAGAGACAAGCAGACCACAAAAGCGTCACAGTGGGTTTTTATAGATATTCTATGAACATTTGGGTTACTCGTCCGCTCCCAACCAAAGCCTCCAACGGCCTGACGCTCCGGAGAATGTGCACAGAATTGTCACTCCTTGAGAAACCACGGTATTCAACCGATTGCGTATGGTTTACATGCACCTGATGCTTTGCATGCCTTCGTGACTTTTGTGTACTGTACATGAACACCAGCCCTTTACCATTTAGGAGGCCCGTTTTCTCGGTGAAACTGTCGGTTCAATCATCTTCAGCCTCACCTTGACCCCCTTCCCCCGATTCTAATTATTAAATAAACCCATCGTTACAGACTGTCTTATTTGGAAGAACCTCATTCCCACGTTGCCATGAAATTCAGAATTTACATGAAAAGAATGTATTGTGTACATGCAGCCAAATTAAGTTCTAAACCCTCGGGTCTACTGGATTGTGTTTTTGCATTTGAATTACCCGGTAGTCTGAAATTGATTGCGTGCGCCAGATTTCGTACGATGAGCCTGGTAATAGTCTACTACCTACCGCAACACATTCGTCGTGCCAATTGTAGACCACATGTGTTCTCAGCACCGGACTTGTGCATTGGATAGTAGGTCATGTGCTCCCACACCCCAAGGAATAGTTCACATGTCCATGCCAGACTTCTCAAAATGTTGTTAACTGGTGCCCATCTCACAAAGTCAAGTCACCCTGGAACAAGCGACCGTTCAGCAGTGGTTATTCAAGCACTGCTCTCATAATACTAAAACGCCTTAAAATATGTTACCTATGTTACCTATTACCGAGCGCTGATTACTACTTACATGTACATGCCCAGACCACAAACAAGGAATGTAATTTGATTGGCGTCAGTGAACCAATTAATAACAGTAGATGTTCATTATTTTGAGTATTAAGCAGTTGTTGTTAACCCTGACCGTTTGTCAAACCTTAGAGCACGTTGTGAATAGCGATTTGTTTGTGTGTATTATATTAATGGCATTTGTGTGTGATACAGACAAGTTGACCTGTATTTCTCGATTTTTGTTCTGTTTTTTTTTTTTTTTTTTTTTTTTTTGGGGGGGGGAGGTTTACCTGCTTCTCTGTCAACAAACTTGAAAGGAGGGGTCCTGTCACCCACTCCCTAGCTTTGAAACTTATCAGCATTGGTCTGTCATTTTGCTTACCCTCGCCGCTGGTTGTTGTGCTTGATGATATCTTCAAGTAAATTAATCTGTCAATCTTGGCTGCACCCGAGAAACGATTCAGCCGTGGAAAGATGTAGACAGGCCAATTGCTTCTCCACGCACAGTGCACTCTGCTCACCATTGGAACAGAAATGGATCGTAGTTGTGCTTTGCCCAGTCGTTAACGCGCACCACTAAGACTTAAATGAACAAACCAATCCATCAGAAATCACCATTTATGGCCATATTTTAAAATTTCTTTTAATCAAGAGAATGAAGCTAAGAGTGAGCGGATCTCTCAGCGTAGACATGCCTAGCCTGCCTATTATTAGTCTCCTGTATTTATAGTCGTGTCATTTGCACAGGTTTCAATTGAGCATCAATTTACTTCAAGGAGGGCTACATCTGCACCCTGCAATTCGGATGTAAATTGAAATGCAATTGAAACATCTGCAAGCTGGACGAATTATTTAATTTTTACTCTCCTTGTGGTATTTTGGGGAGGCTTCTAATGCTTTACCATCTCTCATTCGCTAATTGTACAGCACCTTTCATGTCTTGAAAGAAAAGTCTCCTTTACACCCTGATTGACTTTCCCCTCATTGCACACATTGTACACTGCACATTGTACGTGCATTGAGTGGCGGGGTTTTCTTTTCTCGTTTCACTTTTTGCATTGTAATTGTTGAAGACTATTAAATGGTTGTGAATGATCACATTGACGTACTCGGTGAATTTGTCTTCCCTGGACGTGTCCAATCCCCGTGATCCCAGAACGCAGCGGAGCCCTACCAGTGTAAGCGTGTCACTCCGTCATGACGTCATCGGTGGTGCCGATTCTCCGTGCAGCCCATGAACGAGTCCGATCTTTCTATGTAAATAATAAAACATATACAGTTTTCACAACAATGAGCAAAAGTATTATAGGTGATATACAAAAATGTTGCAAACTGCTTACTGACTAAAATTACCAAAATGTAAATCTTAAAATTTAGTGGGCCTGACGTTTCGATCCTAGCAGGACCTTTCTCAAAGGCAGAGTATTATAGCATCAAATAAACAATGAAGATAGCACAAGAATAGTCGTAAAGAAATAATTATATGTGACCCGGCACATCATAATGAAGAATAACTCCCACTTTTGAGATTTTGAGATTTTCTAATGATGTGAAAGAGTGTACCATTAGCTTTCAAATGATATTAAAAAAAATCCAATACATTAACTTTCCGAAAATACAAACAAAAAAGAAAATTGATTTTTTTTTTAATCGAATTGAGAAAATACTTTGACTTTAGGCGTTGTTTACTCGAAAAGTGTTTTGGTGGGATATTCCTCATGTCGCTGTGCCGGGTCACATATAAGAGGAAAACCGGGTATGGGGCACGTTAAAAAAAGAAGCTTGTGGCAAAATGTCCTTAATCAGAAATATTGAGAAAAAAAACCCGAACGCACAAATCTCCAAACTTGGATTTCGAAACGCGTAAGATAAGCATAAGCACACCTGTAAACGCGACATGAAGCTCGCTGGCATTGACCCTAATACTTGGGAAGATGTAGCCGATAGTCGTCAGCTGTGGAGAGCCACTGTAAACGAAGGTGTCAAGAGGGCGGAAACTTCACGGAGTGTTCAACTTGCTGACAAGAGAGCTAGGAGGAAGGCAAGGGCAGCATCTGCCTCAGCATCTGATTGAGCACCAACCTCCTACATCTGTAAGAAGTGCTCCAGAGACTGCCACTCTAGAGTGGGGACTCTACAGCCATTCTAGAAGCTGCAACTCAACCAAGTAGCGCTACACGATGTAAGATGGCGACAAAATGCAGTAGACTTTATGCTACATACTAGGATGATGAGGGTACTGTAAATGGCAGACTTAAATCTAGCCACAAACGACTGAGCTTTCACCTCTCAATTAATTATTCCATTGTTCAGAATTGAGAATCAATATATGCGTGCAACAGAACGAAATTTCTGCATTACATGTGACTGGCGCCCTCACCCTTGCTGTAATGGGTTGACTTTCATTGGGAAGGCCGCCATCTGAGCTTGATAGCTCGGATGGTAAGAGCGCTGGTAAAAACCAAAGGCTAGCCCGGGTTCATGTTTTTCTTTGCCTTTGTTCAATTTTTTCTTCTTCCAAAGTTCACAGTCAGTTTCTTCTCTTTATACTGTAGTGTATGTGAAACCTTTACATGCTAGATATCATTCAAAGTGAGGAGCGCACGGCTTTGCCAATGCACTTCTTCCCCCACGGGGTCTCATCATGCACCGGCGCTAATCATGGCGGCTCCTGGATCGTGACGTCATGCACAGAGAGCCTGCTACAGTCACACTCCACAGATGGGCCTTCATTCGTTATTTCGTGCACACGAAATAGTTATCATTTTGCCAAGTCGTCATTATAATAATTATAATTATAGCATGTCGACCTTTGCCTTCGTCATCCCATAGTCACCCTTTGACTTTCCGGCATCTCGGCGAGAAAGATAATTATCAATCCAAGTTGATTTTTTTTTTTTTGGGGGGGTGACTCCACTTGTCAACAATTTATTTCGTCATGTCGAAATTTGTCTCTCTCTTTTTTTCTTTTTTTTCAACTTGGACGGATCTCGCCATGATTGTCTACGAAGGTTAAATGACATTGAGTAAATAAAAAAGGTTGCAAACTGCCCACTGACTCAAAATGACCTGCAAAAGGCTGCAATACACAAATCTCGATAGCACCGTATACATCCAACGATTCGCCCCGAAAGGCTCCATTAGAACGGCTCCATTATCTTAAATTTAGCCTCGTCAGTTATTTCCAGTATCTGGTGGACCGTGTAAGCCCTGTAAAATCCCAATCATCCACAGACATCTTCATTCGGTGCATTAATCGTTAAACGTGAGGACATTAGGCGCCCGTGCAGCGTCCATTATGCGATAGGCCTATGGGCCCGGAAGGGCACCAGCGACGGGGGAACTTCCAGTGAGCAGAAAACAAAGCCCTCCATTATCTTAAAAGCATCATCAATTATTACGTTGTTGGATGGTCGCAAAAATAGTGTTCGAGGGTTAAAACGCCTCAAGCATTGCTTATCTGAATCAACCGCCAAGGCGCGGCTGTCTTTATTTATTCATCTATTTTGCTTGGTTTCATTGGAGGTATAGGGACCGAAGGAGGAGCATCCGAGCATTTAATCCCTCCAACCTTCCAACGAATCACCCCTTCCATTAGCTCCAAACCTTCCTTAATAATTCACTCCTGAGGAAGTTGACTCTTATAAAAGGTACACAAAAACGAAGCAACCACGACCTCGGGTACAGTCGCCTCACAATTCGTCGACCAGTTCGGCAGATTTGTCTTCGAGCACAGGTTGGCGAGAAACGGAACGCCGAAACCGACACCGGATACGGCGGCGGTGAAGTTGTTGTCGGGCTTGAAAAACATTGATCTCCCCGGGGAAAAAAAACTGAAAACCCGCCGCGCGACTGTCGGGACACGATGGGTGGCTTCGGATGGTACAGCCTGTTTCTCGTGATAATGACGGTGGCCGGTGCTCTGGCCACATTGTACCGGTACCGGTGCCCGCCCGGCTGGATTCCCGGTGCCCAGTCCTGCTGGGCGCCCTACCTCGAGGACGATATGCAGGGGCTCAACAGCACTCAAGCACAGGAGGCGTGCCTCCGAATGGGCGGCAGCTTGGCCGTCCCCGACACGAAGGCCGAGCGGGACTTCATCGGGGAGCTGTTCGCACAAACTTGGCCGGAACCCGCCAGGAGCGTGTGGCTCGGTTGCACGGCTTCGCTGCCCGACAACGCGCTGACCTGCACTCCGAGTCTCGCCGGTTCCGGAGGGGGGTTCCTTGGATTCTTTCCGTCGTCTTACGAGAACGAGCGGTGCGTCGTGCTCCCCCGCGACATGTTTCAGTGGCAGTCGCGTCCCTGCCGCCCCTGGGCATACATCGTATGCGAGCGCCCGGCGACGTTGGCCACCGCCGGCCTTCGCTGCTCGGCCGTCGACCGCGACGAGGCCGGTGTCCTGGGCGGCGGGAGCCGCTGTCTGCTGAACCACAGCCTCGCCGTCGCGCAGACCGCGAGCCCCGTGCTCTGCTGCATCGCCTGCTTCGAGAACGCCGAGTGCCACTCCTTCAATCTGTCCGGGAAGACCTGCCGACTCAACAACGTCACCAAGGACCAGGTCGACCAAGACAAGTTCTTCAAAAGTCAGGACGGCTGCGGGTATTTTGAAATGCAGTTTAACTCTTGAAGGTGTACTTGTGCAGATTCCCCGACCATCCTTTGAACTTTGAACTGCGGTGGACCACAATGCGAGCCTGGCATTTTGACCCCGGCATGACCTCTCCGAAAGGTAGAAGGCTTTAATTTGAGAAAGGACCTACAAGGTCGAGCCGTCAGGCCCTCGACATTTTGTAGAAAAAAAATCGCGATATTTAATTCAATAGACGCTATGAATCAACCCGTATAATCATAATGTTGGGATTATCACATCGTATACCTGTATGCCAATTCAAACCTGTTCGTATTATATAGTGTGACCTTAGTATTCTGAAGTCTCATCTTTGAATTTCGAATTTTTAAAACTGCATATTTAAATTGATTTTTAAGTCTGATTTACGAAATTTTAAAAATTGAATTACGAATTCTCTTTAGACTAAACTTTGAATTTTTCAGTCGGAACTTTGAAGTTTGAAGTCTACTCTCATTATTCTGGAGTGTAAATATTGAAATTTAAACTTACATCTTGGAATTTTGTAGCATAATAGTCTCGGCTTACGTAACACGTGTAATCATTATGGGTTATTCTGAAAACAATGAAATTGTACATAATTATTTCACAAAAGTGATATGCAGATAGTTGAGGTAAACAAGATTGAAAAGTCATCAGTCAGACTCAGAAGTAGAAAAAATAGATCAGTGGACACTTAATAAAAAATCAGAAAAACAATTGAAATTTCTGTTTACCGCAAAATGATTTTAGAAGTTTTATTTAGCAAGACTCCCCTCCCCAGTACGTCGACCGGCTGCAGTGAAATAGAGCGCTCTGGCTTATGCTATGGATTACCGATTTTATTTTTTTCAGTTTTGGAAAGTAATAATTACAACCAAGAAAAAATAGCACAAAAAAAGCATTTTCATACTGTAATGATTTTTTAGGTAAAGGCAAGGTGGCAGAGGTCGATACAGAGTGGCCACCGTTTAACCACTTGTCACACCATGGCAATTACGAATTGAAGGTTTAGGCTCGGGCTTAGGCTTCGATCATATTATTATTTCGCCCACCCGTTATAATGTCACGGGCATCTAGAAACAAGCGTTTGGCCTCAGTTTCTTGGTGAATACTCTGTACAGGCCTACTTATGAAGCCAACAAACCTTCAATTTCGGAGACAAACCCACAACCTGGATTTTCATGTTTTGCCAGACGGAGACGAAGCCTTGACCAGAGCCTGATCCGTAGATTCGTGAAGGACCAATGGACTTAAAAGGCCTCGTCCCCAACGTCCAAATATTCCTAGTCCCTTATAACGCAAAGGCACCGTGCGTGGTCAAAATGGCGTACTCCACAGGGGCGTGGTCCCCGCGGCTCGGCCGTGCACCGCCTTGGAAGTATGGGGAGTAATTGCTTTCCATAAGGACGACCGTCAGCCCGTCAAATCAGACTTAAAAATGTTCTGGACTGGGAGGGAAGCCTACGAACAAGACGGCCGAAGGATCCGCATTTGCACACTGGATTGATTTGATGAGGTATAGACATGCTTCATTAAGTTCATTCACATCTTGCTTCTGTATAGATCGTTTGCACCGGTGGCCATCTTTGGGGCCTAGTCGAGATCTTTGTTCCTCTTGGCTAGGCAAGAATGAACTCTTTGTACCTGCATTGTCACTGAATTATGATAACACTAGAAGATGGCTGCCGGTGCAAACGATCTATTTCTGCTTGCCTTTCTTGGTGTTTTGTTGCTCAATCGTTTTGTAAACAGATAAACGGCTAGGTAGGCAAGTAAGAGCTAAGACTGCGAAACAGGCGAAACCGGCAGGCAGACAGACAGACAGACAGACAGACAGGCACACACAAATGGACAGTAATCTATGAAACACATACAGTAAGAGGGTTTCAAGATATGATCCTAACAGGTTCAGAAAGTTATCACTTGGCTCAAAGCTCCAAGCCTACAGACTTGACCCTAATTACTGTATAATTCCGACCATTTTAACTTTTAAGTCAACATGCAGATAGCCACATACAATCACTTTCACATCTTCGTTTTGAAATCTTACCCCGTTAATTTTTCCATTCCTATCAGCCACAAGTAAATTGGTAATATCACCACATCAACAAACATTATAATTGTGACTTAAATTAAATCTTACCTTCAGTATGACTCAGTAGCAACATAATGTGGACACAAGGTAAACATTTACAGGACAGGGAAAGGATGGCATTTTATTTTAATGTTTTATTCCACACAAATAATTCATACACTTCATCCATTATTTTACCGAACACTCCGATGTTCTTTTTCGCCTGTCGCATACATGGAAATCCCAAGATTCATCCCCAAGGCTGGGCTCTGGAAAAAAATCTCCCAGTTTCAACCCAGCCTGTCATTCGCTGGTTCTTTCATGTCATGTGGCAGCCACATTCGAACAAAAGAGAGAGAGAGAGAGAGAGAAAGAAAGAGAGAGAGAGAGAGAGGGGGAGAGAGAGAGAGAGAGAGAGAGAGAGAGAGAGAGAGAGAGAGAGAGAGAGAGAGAGAGCGAGAGAGAGAGAGAGAGAGAGAGAGAGAGAGAGAGAGAGAGAGAGAAAGAGAGAGAGAGACAGAGAGACAGAGGAAGAGAGAGAGAGAGAGGTTACTGTTGGCAGCTACACAGACATCTGTTGAGGCACAGAACATTTTGTCTTTGTCTCAAAAAGTTTTTCGAAAAAATGTGCATGTGCACCTGTGATTTGTTTAAACCATTCGTCCATGGTTAAACCAAGGTGGATCGGATGAAATAAAACTAAGCACAAAAGGAAACTCACGAAGCCTTGGTCATAATTGTAACTCCAGGTAAAACTGGCCATGACCCATTGCCTGAATATTTTATGGGGATGGCTTTGCGCTCGTGAACTTGTGTTCACTCCTTCACACTTCTCTCTTTGATCTTCCCCCCTCTTCTCACTAATCCCTACCCTACTCCTTGCCCTTCCCTTTGATCTCACCCTACCAGCTTTACTCTTAATTATTTTGTCCTTTGTTTCTAATCCGTGTCCTATTCACTCCTCCCCCCTTCCTCCATGTACATGTATCTGTGTTGTCCTTGTCACCCTGCCTTTGAGAAAGGTCCTGCTAGGATCGAAACGTCAGGCCCACTAAATTTTAAGATTATAATAATAATCAATAATAATTGTAAAAACTAAGAAAACCCTTCAAATGGATAGAAATTACATTTCCATTTGAAAAGTCAAATTTTGATATTGTTTCTACCTACTGATGTAACTTAATTTTGGTGCGGGACCTTTACCGGAGACAGCAGCTCGCTCTTGCGAGACGTGGTGTAATACCTCTGTGTTCAGCTAAAACCCCCAAACCTCCTTAATTTCAAACACAACTCTTTTATTTGTTTAAACGTGTACATTTCTGTTTATTCTGTTCATTGTCATGTATATTCATTATGTATATTCATTGTTTATTTCCATGTATGTTGATTTATGTCAAATGGATTGAAATAAAGTTACCATTTGAAAAGTAAAAAAAAAAGTCTTCTTCTCCCTCGTAAAGTCAACCACGTCGACGCCGTTCGATCAATGGGCATTGAGAAAAAACAAAAATGATGCAATAGATGGGGGCATTTCGTCAGAGAAAACTCCAGCGACGCTCAAGTAGGCCTAGTATTATTATCATGGAGCTTTTCCATGAGTATAATAACAAACAACGCGCTATGGATTTTCATGTATGTGACCCGGCACAGCGACATGAGGAATATCCCACCAAAACGATGAGTTAACAATGCCTAAAGTCAAAGTATCTTCTCAATTCGATAATTTTGTGTGTGTGTGTGTATTTTCGGAAAGTTAACGTATTGGAGGATATTATGTCCAAAGGATTTTTCCGAAATCCGTCTCTAAATGTTGAAAAAACGAGGATTTCGGGGGAGGGTTTGTGTTCTGTTTTCATGAAAATTTAAAGTTCCTGCCTTTTTTAAGGGCCGCTTTCGAGGAGTTAGAATGGCGCTGTATAATATATACACTTATTACTCTTAATACTCTTATATACACTTATACTCTTATTACTCTTATAATTATACACTTATTACTCTTATATAGGCCTACAGTTATTACTAAAAGTGGGGTTATATTGTGTATGTTACCAAATGAACGAGCGAAGTCCATTGTACTATTTACAACAAAGTTCACACGGAAATAATTTTGATATCATTTGAAAGCTAATGGTATACTCTTTCACATCATTAGAAAACCTCAAAATCTCAAAAGTGGGGTTATTCCTCATTATGCTGTGCCGGGTCACATAATTATACATAATACAGTCGGTTACAACGGAACAACAAATTGTACAGTACTGTTCGTGTTTACTCATCATGTATACGTACAGTGGAATATGGCGTGCGAAAATAAATTACCGGTAATTTTATAAATAAACTCTGTGATTTAAACCAAATAGGGAGACCAGTTTGGTAAAGGAATTGACAATGTATCTTTTCTGGCTTTCATCGTAAACTAAAGTTTATTAGAGTGATAAGTGCGAAACAATAATCAAACATAGAAATTGTACATTTTAATTGTTGAAGCATGAAGTGGCACGCCATAGTAAGTGTTCGGTGTCAAAGGTCAAAATATATTGCATTGACACGTTGCTAGTCAGAGGATCAGTAATCCCAGTACCGGTATACACAGTGCACTGGTTTGACCGTTACAGCGCTTGTGTGTATTCTTCTAATTTCTACAGTCGAACTCGGTTTTCTCGCAACAAAATGTGCGGTAAGTTGCCCTTTCCCTCTTGTCAGCTCCGAAATTGGCGTGGGAATCAGCTGCTACATCGGTTAAGATCAGATGTTCTCGATGCCCGAAAAAAAGAATCGTTCTTACTGTTTTGAAATCGGCTTCAACAAGTCTCCTCAGGCCATTCCATCATCTAAATAATCTATCTTGTCACTGTCACACTGACACTGACACTGACACTGACAGTACAGTGACAGTGACACTGTAACAGTGCAACAGTGACACTGCATTTTGCTTACACTTGTTATAGTTACAATAATTAATTCTAAGCATATGGCCTATGTACTTGTTGTACATGCTCCTATTATTAAATAAATACTAAATTATATAACTAAATTTACTGGCCCATCCCATTCAATAGGGAGGCCTACACTACACTACAGCCTACCCCCAGAACTGTGGGGTTCTACGTCGTCCGCTGCTCTCCCGACCGGAACCCCATAGATCACTACCGGTAGGCTTTTTCCCATAGGCTTCTGTGTAACGTTCACAAGTGCTGTGGCATAGGGATCAGCAGGTTCAGCATAACTCATAAAATACTGATTCATTTGGCCCAAGATTTCTAGCAAATGTGGTTTACATACCACGCACCTGTGTGCAACTGTCCATGTGGCGAAAATGTGTCGATTTCCCCCAAAAAATGGGCAAAAAAATTCCGGATCGGTCGCAAGATTTAAACGGCAGCTCAGCAACTGGCAGTCTGGTCCCTGTAGTACGGTATAGCGCCTTGCTGTGAAGACGTACAGGGGACCAGACTGCCAGTTGCGGCGCTGCCGTTTTGATCTTGTGACCAAACCGGGAGGTTTTTGCCCATTTTGGGGGGGAAATCGACACATTTTCGCCACATGGACAGTTGCACACAGGTGCGTGGTATGTAAACCACATTTGCTAGAAATCTTGGGCCAAATGAAGCAGTATTTTAAGAGTTATGCTGAACCTGCTGATCCCTATGCCACAGCACTTGTGAACGTTACACAGAAGCCTATGGGAAAAAAGCCTAGTTATCTGTGGGGTTCCGGTCGGGAGAGCAGCGGACGACGTAGAACCCCACAGTTCTGGGGGTAACTACAGCCTACGACAGTACGAGTACTGTACTGGCTACACTAACCTTTCAAATTATTCCTCCATGGTGCATGGTGCATGATAAGTAAAGTACAGTAAGCTACATAATTATTGTTTAATAATGATATAGACTTTGATGATTGATCACCCTTTCTACTGATATAGGCCTACTTACCGTCGTACTTAGCATTATTTGAACTTTGACTGAGCATGTGAATCCATCCACTTCCCTCCCGCAGTTGTATCTTTTTTAATCACATGTGGTTTTACTTTTATATTTATGAGCGTAGCTGCTCAAATCCACAGAGCATCCCTGCCTCTTTTTTTTGCGGTAACGCTAAAACTATCAACAACCATCATCAACAAGGTTCCGTCTACACCCGACAACAGCTATCAACATAGTCCGAGTAATTTGGACCTTACAACAATCACCCAGTTTTACTGAAAATTTTGCTCTACATGTCTGAAAAAAGAAGTTAGTGCTCACATGATTTTGTTTCCACTGTTTTCTCTGGACGTGGTTGACAGATTGGAACTTACGCAGCCGCGTTATTTCATGTTATATGCTGGGTTAGGCAAAGTATGGATGTAATTTATGGACCTTTGCAAATGTGCAGCTTACCTTTAACCTTTAACCCCCCCGGTACATGGTTGTTGTTGTGGTTGCATCCCCTGCCCACAGGTATTTTTGCATACATCAACCACTTGGTGCCCAAGCAGCGCAAGGCAATTTTGGAGACGCTGATCAACGGGCTGAAGCGTCTGGAGTACCGCGGCTATGACTCTGCAGGTGAGTATGGAGTTGGCTGGACTCGCTGGAGAACGAATGAATGGCTGTGTGACCCAGTGGTCAATGTCATCAAACTCAATAACTAACGGTCAATCGCAAGGCAAAACGAGATGTGCAGAATATGTCACCCATGAAAGCCTTGGAAGTGTTATCAGTCCTAATCTGAGTTACGACGCATGGCAAGACATTGAGAAATACCACTCCAGAACTGAATTGACTGAAATGACCAATCATATACAAGCCTCGTGCTTAATTTTTTTTTTAACTAGCCCACCGGGCTAGTAAATGGATTTTTTTTGCTAGCCCACAGCAAGTTTTACTAGCCCTGTAATGCTGTATAACTAATATTGAATGTAACACAAGGTTATTAGATCAAGTAAAACAAATGATTAGTTTCTACTTTCTCATCCCCACCCGCATCATTTTTTGCCGCCACACCTGTCTACTTTTTACTAGTTCGCCAGGCTAGCAAAGTGGGTCATTTTACTTGCCCGCAGCTGTTTTTACTAGACAATACCCGCCTGGCTAGTCCAAAGGTCGAGCCCTGATATATATGAACATGACCAATACTCAATAGGCCTAATCATTTGTCTGTGTTCGAACTTCCTCTACTTCTCTCTCTTTCCTTCTCTCCTCCATTTCCCCCTGAGGACGGCCAGAGCATCCCGCCCGAAATGTCTTTTTTTTTGCCCCACTCCCCGGCAGTTTGACCCTTTAGGAAGGGGCCAGTGCTATCTAATGGCTTGATAGAGCACTGATGGTTAAAGCTGGTACACAAAACCAGAGGTCTCGGGTTCTAGTCCCGATCCAGTCAAAGCTTTCTTTGCCAGTTGTCCAATTTGTTCAGTTCAGTTTTTCATTTTTTTTAAATTTATTTTGTTCACTCACAGACTCACTGGATCTTTTCAAAACCACACCTCTTCCTCTATCTTGACACTTCTCACTGTGTAGACTTATCTTCCTCTTATCTTGATCTGTTCCCTTTTTTTTAGTCCCTTCCTCCCCTTTGATTGTCCCTAAGTCTGTCTGTCTACCAGCTTTCCTCCTTTGATTACTTTGCCAACCCAAACTTCACTTGTGTTTCATGCTGAGAAAGGTATAGTGTTATAAAATACACGTCAGAAGCAAAATTTTGCATCACATTATAATGTGCTTTGTACTCCTGTTTACATGGGGAAGAAGTTTCATGCTTAGCAACATTTAGCTGAATTTCACACTAAAGCAGCTCTATGAAAATGGCCCCTGTTTTGCTTATCAGTGATCTTACCACCTGAGCTACATGTACAGTATCCAGCACTTAGATGTCAGCCTTCCCAAATGGACATCTACATGTATCTTTGCCTTAGTGGGGGGGGGGCACCAGTCAGAGGCATTTATCCATTAACTTTGATATACATACTGTACATGATGTACATGTGTGCGTTTCTTTTTGGAGGTTGAACTGCATCTGCCACAAGCTAGCCCCCAAATACTTACATTATATAAATCAGTCAACTCACTGCACTTGTACTGAGATCTGGCACACACAGCTGTTGTGCTACTGACTGAACTGTATTGATTTGCATAATTAGTTTTTCCGCTGCGAATCAGAAAAGCTATTGTTTTGGTTAAGATTTCTTTTTTTCTTCCTATCCCATAGACAAATCCCATAGACAAAGCACAGGTTTTTTTTTCGAAGGGCACTTTTGCCATTGAACACACTTTGATGTTTTTCAACCTTGGCAAATGAATAGAGCCCTTGCTGAAGTTGTGCACAGTTGTCTTTAAAACTTCATGACGTCACCACGTGTCACGTGACAGTGCTTTAAAGGGGCAAATTTCAAACTCCAATAAAAGCAAAAGTACAAGTTAGTTTGGTTCCAATTTTGCACTATATCTAAGTTGGGAAAAGTATCCCTCCTTTGTTCGTGACGTCATCTCATGAATATTAATGAGGTCATGAACTTTTCAGATTTCAACATTTAATTGAGCATATTTGGCTAACAGAGCGAGATTAATTTGATTTTTTTGTTTATATCTATTGGGGATGTAGTTTAGAAACACCCTCTGGTGCCAAAATGCCATGACGCAATCGTGACGTCATCAAAATGCGTGATTTTAAAGCACATTATTAGCCAATGCTCAATCTTCTCGAAATTTGGTGGGCATTTAGCTATTGGGCTAGACATTCAAAATCCTGAGTTTGGAACCAATTGACCATTGTTCAGAATTATTATGATTTTTTTTAATATTATAATGAAGTCCCATAGACTTTGTGCACAAAATATGCACACGTATGCGTTTTGGGGTAGGAATGGAGGGTATGGGTTCGAACCCCGTTGATGTCATTTAAAGAAAAAACAATTTTTTTAAGAGAACCAGATGTGGAAAGGCGTTATGTTCTGTTTGCCAACAGACACAAATCTGTAGTTTGTAATATGAAGTAGTCCAAATTCAAGATGTATATGTACAGTAATGATGGGCAGTGTGCAATGTGGATCATCAGTTACTTGTACATGTAGCATCAGGGTTTCCTCTGGAGTCTGAGGTAAGAAATAAGAAATTTAAAAAGGAAAAGTGATAAGCAAATTCTTATCTCCCAGTTACATAATGTCGACAGGAAGCCTACAGTTCAGACAAGGAAGGGGGGGGTGTCTTCTGCCATTGGAATGTTGAACAGCACAACTACATCTGTACATGTGCATGTACATGTACATTGTACTACGGAGACCAGAGGTGCCTCTCGCTGTCTTCCTGAACCCACTGAATCAACCATCAGAACCCTTTCAGCAGGGTGGAAGCCTGCGCTGCACCTACATATCACAGATCACAGACGACCTCAATTCCATCGGCCTCCAACATGACTAGGCGGTTCGTGCTGCCCAGGATAGGGCTGGATGGCAAAAGAGAATTTCTAACATTGCAAAAACCCGTGGTCACAACGTCTCGAGCCGGGTTCGGCCCGAGTAACGTCAATAATATATATATACATATGTACATTGTACACATGTACTGTACCATAGTAGCAGTGCATATTGTAGTGTACAAAATTTACATCATTTACGTACAAGTGCTTTGACAATTTAATTGCATGTTACTCTGTATTCTCTTTCACTCGAGAAACATGCCTGAACAAAATTCAACTACATCTGTCTTCACTATCAATGATCTTGGCTCTCAACGATCTTTGCTATCAACCAAGTCAGTGACTATCTTTTCTATCAACTATTGTTGCTATCAACAATCTTGATAATACTCTCTTTGCTTTCAATTCCATCCATCTGAACTATCAGCAATCTTGGCTCTCAACAATCTTTGCTATCAACCAAGTCAGGGACTATCTTTTCTATCAACTATTGTTGCCATCAAAAATCTTAGTCACTCTCTTTGATTTCAGCTACATCTCAACTGTCTCTACTCTACTCTTCAGCTACTGTCTGAACTACTGTATCAACAATCTTTGCTCTCAACAATCATGCTCTCAACAATCTTTGCCATCAACCACGGTATCCTTGCTGTCAACTGTTGTTGCCATCAACAATCTTTGCGGATTTCCTTGAAAATAAGTTCAGGATTCAGAGAAGTTCATAATTGAAGATGGATTTAGGCATAACTTTGGTTTCGGTTTCCCGCCCGCTTTGCCAGGCCTCGCCATTGAGGGCGCCAACAGCTTCCCTCCGAAGGACAGCGACGCTCACATCAACCGCATCATCAAGAAGCAGGGCAAGGTCAAAGCCCTGGAAGAAGAGATTACCGGTAGGTCACGCCGTACGACAATAGGGCCATTTCCACTGCACTAAATAAACGCGATTATGTGGATCGCGATTGGAATCGCGATTCAAGCTCCACTTTTTGGGGGCGGGTGTGGACACAATAAACCGCGATTATTACATGTAGTTGGATTTGAATCGCGATTCGGACTCTGCTAAAAGTGAGACTTTCAAAGTATCGCGTTTAGTTTTGATGCAGTGTGTGTGGGAACGCTCCACTGAACGCTCCACTGAACGCTCAACTTTTTAATCCCACAAGTGCGATTGCTTGTTTAGATAAATGTCTCCCTGCGTGGGCCACCCTCAAGGACCCACCTACCATTTGACCACAACTGCTAACCACATTCGGCCGGCATTTTTTTTGGCCCTGTTTGGGACATGACCAAAAAACACATTCGTTTTTGAATCGCGATTCAAAAACGAATAAATTTTTTTTTGGGGGGGAACGCTTAGCCCTTATGGCCCTTTACTCAAGGAGGGCTCAGGGCTTGGGGCTCGGTTTCAGATCTCACACCCATCATGCTGTTCCTGAGAAACTTTGCGAACCCTCCATTGCCTCTATTGCAGCACATTTGATCGAAGAGGAGGGGGAGGTTTATCGCAGACTCACACCTGGGGCCAATTTAGAAAAGACTTGAAGGTTTGCATGGTGGAAGCAATTATTATTAATTGGTTTGCGGTGACACCATGTGTATCATCTCTTTTGAGACTGAGTGTGGCTCTGAAAAGAGCCGGTGACTCCAGTCACCGGCTCTTTTCAGAGCCACACTTAGTCTAAAATGGGGCCAATTTCATAGAGCCGCTTAAGCGCCGCAATTTGCTTCAGCAGAAAAAGTCAGGATTCATAGGGTCACCTTGCCGACCCAAACTGCACTTTTGTTTCCCGGCAATACAAGATTTAGTGGATTACAAGTCAAAAGCAATTGACATCACATCGCCGTGCGGTTTGTAATCGTGTTGACACAAGAAAGACTTTTCCCGCTTAGCAGATTTTCACGCATAAGTGGCTCTATGAAATTGGGCCCTGACGTGTCTGTGTGGTAAAACCCGGGGGCTTGCTAACGCTAACCCAAACTTCTCTTTTTGTTCCGTGCCGTTCGCAGTGCAAGAGGATCTGGACATGGACTTGGAGTTTGACACCCACTGTGGTATAGCACACACCCGCTGGGCCACCCACGGTGTGCCGAACGCCATCAATAGTCACCCACACCGCTCTGGAGTGGACAATGGTAACATCCTCTCCCTTGGCAGTCACGTTTGGGCCTTTTTCTAAAACCCGGCTTAGGCTCAGGCTCCGGCTTTGTCTCTGGTTCTTTCGTCGATTTCAAGTACAAGGCGTGAAAACAGGAAGCCTTTTGCATAATTTTTAAATGATTTACTGAGTTTTGAAAAAGAATCTAAAGCTTCAACTTCAACAAAAAAACTCCAACTTGTATTTCAGCATTTGGATAACTGAGACGAAGCCGGAGCCGAAGCCTAAGCCGGGTTTTGGAAAAAGGCCCTAGTCACATAGTCACTCACAGTTTTTTTGGGGGGAGCCTGATTTTGTTGTTGTTGTCCCCCCTCGTCCTGCTCCTCCCAGAGTTCCTGGTCATCCACAACGGCATCATCACCAACTACAAGGACATCAAGACGTTCCTCCAGTCCAAGGGATTCGTCTTCGAGTCGGACACGGACACGGAGGTCATCGCCAAGCTCATCAAGTACATCTTCGACAACCGCGACGACAAGGACTTGACCTTCAGGGAGCTTGTGGAGAGTGTTATTGTCCAGTTGGTGGGTTTTTTCTTTTCTTCTAAAGTGTAAAGCGCTCTGGGGTTTGACGATGAGATGGATAAGTCAAACAGAAATATTTTGTTAATACAAAAACTGTTGCAAACTGCTTACCGGGTACTGACTAAATTTACTATGCAAATCTCAAAATTTATTGGGCCTGACGTTTTGATCCTAGCAGAACCTTTCTCAAAGGCAGGCCTTTGAGAAAGGTCCTGCTAGGATCGAAACGTCAAGCCCAATAAATTTTGAGACAGAAATATTTTGTTGATACAAAAACTGACTAAAATGACCTGCAATACTTGAATCTCGAGAGTTACGCGGGACTGACATTTCGATCCTAGCAGGACCTTTCTCAAAGGCAAAACATATTTTGTTTAATATCATGACAGTCTTAATGCAGATAAGACTTGAGGGTTTGCATTGTGGAAATACTAAGTGGAAGGTTTGCGGTGACACCATGTAACACTTCTCTTTCGTGAAGGAGTGTGGCTCTGAAAAGAGCAGGTAACTCAGAGTGTGTGGCTCTCTTTAGAGCCACGCACTGTGCCGACACATTGGGATTGGTCGGGAAACACACTTCCCCCCCCCAAAAAAATGGAGGCATATAAGCGTCACGACGTATGACACCTAACCACCGTGGCTAAGCTATAAGTGCGCATGCGCGAAGCCGGGTTTTGCTGAGGCCTCCCGCATTCATTCATTCATTCATTCATGCATTTCTCGGGTAGTTACAGGCACAAGCACGAAACGACCCTAACCCTTATCCTAATCCTAACCCTAACAACCCTAATCCTGAACCTAACCGTAACCCTAACCCTGATCCTAACTCTATCAGTAACGCTAACCCAACCCGAACTCTAACTCTATCCGTAACCATAATCCTAATTGTAGCGCCGTAAGCCTAACGCTGGTTTACAAAACACGTCCTTGTATAGTGCCCACAAAATTTACGGGGTACCAGCATGGCTGAACGACGGTGGTTAAGCGTCATATGTCGGTCCTGTTTGGCTTTAGCCGACTGAGGTGCAAACGCGATCACGAGTGTCTCCCGTTCTGTCTTGCCTTGGCAGGAGGGGGCCTTTGCCCTGGCCTTCATGAGCACCAAGTTCCCGGGCCAGTGTGTGGCCACCAGGCGCGGCAGTCCCCTGCTCATCGGCATCAAGACCAAGCAGAAGCTCAACAGCGACTACGTGCCCATTCTCTACAAGGACTCGGATCTCAGCGGTGAGTCCCAAACGGCCAGAGGTCTATGCAGGAGGGTTTGCGGTGACACCGTGCATTAGGACGAGTTATGGTTCTGAAAAAGAACCCGAGTGGTAAGTCGACGTTCCGGCCAGTATGCTCTGGCCGCCATCAGGAGAATTTAACTGGAGTCTTATTTAACTAGAGGTCAATGTCGTCTTTGAGACAGAGCTTTGGGATTTTTTCCGCATTATGTTGATTACAAAGGTAGGGACGTTTCGATCCTAGCAGGACCTTTCTCAAAGGCTTTGCCTTATCACGGGCATCTGAAAACGCGTTTGGCCCCAGTTTCTTGGGGAATACCCTGTACCTATCAAGCCAACAAACCCTCAAATTTGGAAACAAACTACAACCTTGGATTTTCAGGTCTTGTCAGATGGAGACGGAGCCTGAGCCCGGGCCTAAGCCTCCATTTCGAAAATGGCCCGAGTCTAGCATCTGTGGATGTTGATTGAATGAAAATTGGATGCTCTCTCGTTTGTGCAGCTATCAAGCCGAGTTTTGAGCGCACGGGCAGCATGAGTAACTTTGAGATCGTCGGCGAGTCTAAGGAGGCTGAGTACTTCTTTGCCAGCGATGCCAGCGCCGTCATTGAGCACACCAACAGAGTCATCTACCTGGAGGATAACGACGTGGCCGCTGTAAAGGATGGATGTGAGCACACGCCTCTCAGTCTCTCTCTTTCTCTCCCTGATGCTGTCTCTCTCCTTCACTCTCTTTCTCCGACACTCTCTTCTGCCTTTTGTCATGTTTGTCTCTCTCTCTCTCCTTCTGCCTTAGTCTCTTCCTCTTTGATGACAGCCCCTGTTTGTCCGTCTGTGTCTCTCTCTCCTGCCCCTGTCTCTGTCTGTCTCTGTCCATCTCTGCCTATCTCTCTCCTGCCCCTGTTCTGTCTGTCTCTGTCTATCTCTGTGTCTCTCTCCTTCCCCTGTCTTTGTCTGTCTCTGTCTGTCTCTGTCTATCTCTGTGTCTCTCTCCTGCCCCTCTCTCTGTCTGTCTCTGTCTATCTCTGTCTCTCTCTCTCCTGCCCCTGTCTCTGTTTGTCTCTGTCTATCTCTGTGTCTCTCTCCTGCCCATCTCTGTCTGTCTGTCTCTGTCTATCTCTGTCTCTCTCTCCTGCCCCTGTCTGTCTGTCTCTGTCTATTTTTGTCTGTCTCTCTCCTGCCCCTGTCTCTGTCTGTCTGCCTGTGACTACATGTCCATCTGTTCTGTCTTTTGCTGTCTGTGACTATCTCTCATCTCTCTTTGTCTCTCATTGATTTTGGTGGAGAATCTGCCTGTTTCTGTCTCTTTTGTTCTCTGTTTCTCTTTTGTTTTGCCCCTCCCTTTTCCTCTGTCTCTGTCTCTCAATGTCTCTGTCTATCTCTGTCTGTGTCTCTTAATCTCTCTGTCTGTCTCTATTTGTCTTCCTCTCTCTATCTCTTTCTCTGTCTTTATATCTTTCTCTTTTTCCATCTCTGTCTCTTCATCTCTCCCTCTCTCTGTGGCTCTGTCTCCCTGTGCTCCGATCAGCTTGGGCCTCTGTCCCAAGATGTTGACGCAACAACGTTCAACATCTCAATGCGGACCTTTCTCTCCTATCCTTTTGGCATGGAAGGTTTGTCCATCCATCGGATCAAGAAGGAGGAAGGGGACCTGATGTCCCGCGAGGTACAGACCTTGAAGATGGAGCTGCAGCAGATAATGAAGGGTGAGTGCCTGTTCTGCCTGTCTGCCACCCAGACTGGGAAGGAATTTTATTTTTCTATTTGTGCATATGTGACCCGGTCCAACGAAATGAGGAATATCCCACCAAAACACTTTTTGAGTAAACAACGCCTGAAGTTAAAGTGTATCTTCACAATTCGATAACAAATCAATATTCTTTTTTCTTCTTTTTTCCGGAATTTTTAAGTATTAGAGGATATTATATTTTGATATCATTTGAAAACTAACTTTTTTTGCTGTACACACTGACATGGATGAGTGATTGAGCTCGCTCCAATTAACCACTTCTTGGGGCAGAAAAACTACAAGTCAAATGTTCTAGGCTATTTTCAACACCAACTCAAAGAGCAATTGTGACCCGGCACAGCGACATGAGGAATATCCCACCAAAACACTTTTCGAGTAAACAATGCCTGAAGTCAAAGTATCTTCTCAATTCGATAATTCAAATTTGTTTTTCTCGGAAAGTTAATGTATCGGAGGATATTATGTCCAAAGGATTTTTCCAAAATCCGTCTCTAAATGTTGAAAAAATGAGGATTTTGGGGGAGTGTTTGTGTACTGTTTTCATGAAAATGTAAAGTTCCTGCCTTTTTGAATGGCTGCTTTCGAGGAGTTAGAATGGCACTGCTATATTGTGTCTGGTACCAAATGAACGAGCGAAGTCCCCTTGTAGTTGTACTATTTACAACTGTTCACACGGAAATAATTTTGATATCATTTGAAAGCTAATGGTATACTCTTTCACATCATTAGAAAATCTAAAAATCTCAAAAGTGGGGGTTATTCCTCATTATGCTGTGCCGGGTCACATATTCGCCTCAGATTCACAAAATTCCAGGGGAAAGCCTGGTTAAGAGTTAAGGAAAGGAGTTAGGGAGGAACTCAGGGAGGCTGAAGGTAGGAGTTGACATTCCTGTTAAAGGCCGCCGCACATGAGAGCTATCTGCTGAGCAAAAATTCTCTCCAGGTCGTTAGCTCAAACGAACTAAAGGAAAAACTGACTGGGAATTTTTGAGAAAAAAAAATAAAAAATTGGCTAAGATATCTTTTCCTTGATTTGTTAGATTTACCTCGAATGAAATATAAACAAAATGTTGCCTCTGAGTAGAGGAGGCAAAGGAGGAGGAGGAGGAGGAGGAGGAGGAGGAGGAGGAGGAGGATGAGGATGAAGTGGAAGAAGAGGTGAAGGAGGAGGGGAAGGAGGTAGGGGGAGGACAAAGGGGAGGATGAGGAAGACAAACGAGGAGGCTTCTTGACCTTTCAGGAGGTAAACACAATGATTTGATCACTGCAAACCTCTCTCTTCTCTCTCTCTCTCAGGTAATTACAACTACTTCATGCAGAAGGAGATCTTTGAGCAGCCCGAGAGTGTCATCAACACCATGAGAGGAAGACTCAACTTTGAAGATTACATCGGTGAGTGTTGCAAGAGTCAAGGTAGACTTGGATGACTCGTGACTCGGGATTTTTATCTCATTTTCCAAATACAGTGGAACGGGGGCTATAACGAATATCCCAGGCTCCATGAAAATTGTCCGGTATTGCTGTCGTTCGTTATAGCAGTTGCAGCCGCACATCAGGCAGAATCAAAGATGAGGTCTCTGCATTCGAAGTGCGCCCTCTTGTGATGAGTTATTTTTTTTATTTTTATTTTTTTATTTTTTCACTGCAGTGAATCTCGGAGGTTTGAAGAACTACATGTCGGTGATCAATCGCTGTCGCCGCCTGCTGTTCATTGCCTGCGGCACCAGCTATCACTCCGCCATGGCGGTAAGTGATTGCCACGTGTACAGACTCCTTCCCTAGAACCCTAGCGGCTGGTGTCTAGGCCCGGCCTCTTGCGCGATGGGCCACTTTGGCCGTGATCACCTCTTGAATTAAGCTTCAGGAAGAAATTGGTCCTTGGTGGTGTGGTCTGTCCGCGTAAGCTGGCTGGTCATGCTACCGGACTTAAATTTTCCCTGGCCTTCTCGTTGATTTCAACTTACCTCTTCATCTTCCTCCCCTCCTCCTGCTCCTCTTCCATCTTTTCCTCTACCTCCTCCACCCTCAATTTTTCTCCTCCACCTGTTCTTCCTTTACTCTGTCTTCCTCTTCCTCTTCCTCTTCCTCTTCCTCTTCCTCTTCCTCTTCCTCTTCCTCTTCCTCTTCCTCTTCCTCTTCCTCTTCCTCTTCCTCTTCCTCTTCCTCTTCCTCTTCCTCTTCCTCTTCCTCTTCCTCTTCCTCTTCCTCTTCCTCTTCCTCTTCCTCTTCCTCTTCCTCTTCCTCTTCCTCTTCCTCTTCCTCTTCCTCTTCCTCTCCCTCTTCCTCTCCCTCTTCCTCTCCCTCTTCCTCTTCCTCTTTCTCTTCCTCTTCCTCTTCCTCTTCCTCTTCCTCTTCCTCTTCCTCTTCCTCTTCCTCATCCTTGTTCTCGTCCTCGTCCTTGTCCTCTTCCTCTTCTTCTTCCTCTTCCTTTTCCTCTTCCTGCTCCTTCTCCTCCTGCTGAGGGTAGTCTGGCAAGGGTTTGCATCGGTTTGAGACCGACCCGCTGAGGTTTTGCCCCCACCGTCTACAGGTGTTGCACTGGCCCCTCGATGCCAATGGAATATGCCAGAAAGGCATGCTCTGTATTCTGCGAGAATGTGGGAGGTCTGATGTCTCTTCCCCTCTAGGATTTGGAGCTTTGGGATTGAGTTATGCAGTTCAGATTAAAAACCATGTGAAGTGCGTCTGAGAGGATTAGTCAAAGCATCCTGACCCAAACTGTTGGGTTTACACTTGCCGTTTTTTTTCTCAAAAGCCGCAGAAAAGGAGACACAACTTTAATCTCGACTGATGCATCTTCTCCTGCCTTTCCCGCTAACCACCCCCCCCCCCCCCCCCCCCCGGTTTGCAGACGAGGCAACTGATGGAGGAGCTGACGCAATTGCCCGTGATGATTGAGCTGTCCAGCGACTTTCTGGACAGGCGTACGCCCATCTTCAGGGACGATGTCTGCTTCTTCATAAGCCAGTCAGGTGAGACAAATCACTCCCTCCCACCCTCCCTCCCTCCCTCCTTCAACCCCTCTCTCCTTCTCTCTTTCCTTCCCTCCCTCCCTCCCTCCTTCCGTCCCTGTCTCCCTTCTTCCCTCCCTCCATCCTTCCCTCCCTCCTTCCCTCCCTTCCTCCTTCCCTCTCTTCCTCCCTCCCCTCCTCCCCTCCCTCCCTACCTCCTTCCGTCCCTGTCTCCCTCCTTCCCTCCCTCCCTCCTTCCCCCCCTTCCTCCTTCCCTCCCTCCCTCCTTTCCTCCCTCCTTCCTTCCCTTCCTCCTTCCCTCTCTTCCTCCCTCCCCTCCTCCCCTCCCTCGCTACCTCCTTCCATCCCTGTCTCCCTCCTTCCCTCCCTCCCTCCTTCCCCCCCTTCCTCCTTCCCTCCCTCCCTCCTTCCCTTCCTCTTTCCCTCCCTCCATCCTTCCCTCCCCCCTCCTACTTTCGTGCTACTTTCATGGTTTGTCTTGTGTCTCCCGGTTTGTCCTCATGTCTGTTAAATTTATCCAAGATGACGATTGACAGAGAGCGTTCTGTAAATTGTGATTATCCTCACCCCCATACCTATACAACTAGATATATATTTTTCTGGAAGCCCCCAATCCCTACTCCCACCCCTCTTCTTACGAGCCCCCCCCCTCCGATCCCCTTACGTTAATGGCCTTCATTCTAAGAGGCTTAAGGTGCAGCTTTGGTATTTTTAGGGGGGGAAAAAATGCCCTTGTAAAATTCCTCGCTTCATTTCATGGTCACCTACTCCTCTTCCTCCGCCTTTTTTGTCGGACTGTCCAATAATTGAAATCCCCCCCACTTCTCTCTGACCTCCCCTCTCCTCCCTTCCCCTCCCCTCCCCTCCCCTTCCTCCCCTCCACTCCCTCCCTCTCCCTCCCCCTCCCTCCCCCTCTGCGAACAAAACAAATAATTCATGTTTGGTTGCTTGCCTGCTTATTGTTGAAAGGATTAAATATTGGCGTAATTGGTTGGCTCACTGGCACGTGGGATCATCGTGATTTGAAGCGTAGGGGGCTTTTTTGTCTGCCCCGCCTTTCAACAATCGCATTCCGGCGCGAGGGGGGGGGGATGGGCTTCGATCAACTAGAAGCTAATTCCTATTGTCATAATAAAACCCCCGTCCACACCCCTCTACTGCATGTTGGGTTGCTTGCCAAGTGCTGTAAAATCCATCGTAACCTGGTTTGTGTATTGTAAGAAGCCAATGCCAAATTGTACGGGTCTCTACAGGACCTTAAGTCAGTTTCACCAAAACCCATCATCTTAAAATTTAGTGGGCCTGACGTTTCAATCCTAGCAGGACCTTTCTCAAAGGCAGAGAAAGCCTGCCTTTGAGAAGATTTACATTTTGGTAATTTTAGTCAGTAAGCAGTTTGCAACATTTTTGTAGATCACCTTAAGTCAAAACCCATCATGCACGGAAACCACATGATGTACCAGCTAACCATGCGTTATCCATCGTAAGTTTGAGTTACAATGCGTTGTAAGACTTTGAGAAATCCAGCCCACTTTTGATGAGGATTTGGCCCGGTGATTGAGCAAGCGGTTTGTCCATAGCGTGCTGTTACAATGTCTGTCCGTCCGTTTCGTTGGTCTCCCCGAGAAGGTTATTTCTCCCTTGTGGAGCGATTTCCTTTCAGCGGTTTTAGCCTTGATTTGGGGTTTGAAATTATTTTAGAAAGGTGTACATGTATATGTAATATTGGTCATTAGGCATTGTTAGGCTTTGTGAAATCCACCCTTGACATTTTGGATTCCAGGAGGACTATTATCAATGGACAAAGTCTCTGCCGTTGTGGTGGGTCCTGCTAGGATCAACACGTCAGGCCCTCCACAATATTGGGCAGAAATCGGGAAAAAAAAGAGAGCTGAATCCTGTACCGTGGGCAGACCTGGTTTTGGGAGACTTTTGTCAGGATGTAACAGGGTCCTGAGTAAGGAGGTCACAGCCACAAGTTGGAAGGAAAAATTGAGTAAAAGGTGGAGGTGATGGAGAGGATGTGGAGGATGAGATGGAGGAGTTGGAGGAGGAATAGGAGGAGGAGGTGATGGAGGAATAGGAGTAGTAGGAGGAGTACTAGCAGGGGAGGAGGAGGGAGAGGAGGGGGATGAAGAGGGTGAGGAAGAGGGGGAAGTGGTGTAAGTGGAGCAGGAGGAGGAAGAGGAGGAAGAGGTGGAGGAGGAGTGGTAGCAGGGGAGGAGAGCGAAGAGGAGGCTGAGGAGGAGGACGAGTAGGAGGGCAAGGAGATGGAGGAAGAGGGGAAGGTGGTGTTGAAGGGTGTAAGTGGAAGAAGTGGAGGAATAGGAGGAATAGGAGGAGTAGGTCGAGGAGTAGGAAGATGAGTAGGAGTGGTAGCAGGGGAGGAGGAGGGCGAGTAGGAGGGCGAGGAGAGGGAGGAAGAGGGGGAGGTGGTGGATCAGGAGGAGGAGACAAATAACATTGACCTAGTAAAACCTGAACACAAACAGTATAATACCGCTCATTACATTTCCCATAGCCCACCTATGTGCGCATGTACATGTGTGTCCGACGGTAGTAGTTCCTCCCACGCTACTGCCCCCTCAGTGGCCAAATTTCTCAGAACGTGCATACTTTTTCTTAATGCTGGGGATGATTAATACAACGGATAAGCCCTTAATGGTCACCCCTCCTTATATAATGGTCTGGCAGAGACAGAGAGAGAGAGAGAGAGAGAGAGAGAGCTCATTAAAGCTGCACTTTCTAGTCATGTGCCAAACCAGTGTTCAAAAGACAGACCATTAAGCAGATCTCTAAAACTCAAACTACGTAGGCCAATCGGACAGTGGGACCAATTGACAAAGTGCCTCCCCCCAATAATAAGCTTACGGTTCTTGTTTGACCAAGCATCAACACCAGTGGATCTCTACGTGTGCGTCAGTGTTTATCTCCAAAGATGGAAGTTCATCTATACCATTGTCATTTTTTTTTTAATTTTTTTTTTTAGATTTTCCCACGTTAAAAGGTGATCCCGCTTAAGATGCTTTTTTTTTTCAGTTTTAAGTGGTGCTCCGTTTGGATGAATGTTACACTTTCTGAGTGTACTGTTCAGTCTGGAAACTTTTAATTCTGCCTACATCTCATGCAAGCACGTATGGTGCCTGGCTGGAGCTGTGCTCTACTTATTGTAAAGCGGTGACTTTTTTGGGGATGGCGTATTCCGTTCTGGTCCATAAAGCACAATGATATCTCTGCACTCTCACTGTACTTTGTGCTGCAAGGCAAGCAGGCTTACACCAGTACCATTAGCTGGAAGGAGAGAGTGTTTTCCCCTTCTCCCCCTCCTCCCCTGCTAGCACTCCCCCTCATACTCCCTGTTTCTCTTCCCCATCCTCGTCCGCCCCTCGTCCTCCCCCTCCTATTCCTCCTATTCCTCCTCCCCCTCCTCCCCTGCTACCACTCCCCTCCTGCCCCTATTCCTCCTCCTCCTCCCCTGCTACCACTCCCCCTCATACTCCCTGTTTCTCTTCCCCATCCTCGTCCTCCCCTCGTCCTCCCCCTCCTATTCCTCCTATTCCTCCTCCCCCTCCTCCCCTGCTACCACTCCCCTCCTGCCCCTATTCCTCCTCCTGCTACCACTCCCCTCCTGCCCCTATTCCTCCTCCTCCTCCCCTGCTACCACTCCCCCTCATACTCCCTGTTTCTCTTCCCCATCCTCGTCCTCCCCTCGTCCTCCCCCTCCTATTCCTCCTATTCCTCCTCCCCCTCCTCCCCTGCTACCACTCCCCTCCTGCCCCTATTCCTCCTCCTGCTACCACTCCCCTCCTGCCCCTATTCCTCCTCCTCCTCCCCTGCTACCACTCCCCCTCATACTCCCTGTTTCTCTTCCCCATCCTCGTCCTCCCCTCGTCCTCCTTTTTTTTTTTTTTTAAATCCAACTCATCTGTTTAACTCTGACACTTGTGTTTGACCATCACAAAATGTCTTTCCCATTTTTTCGTCATCTTCCTCTTCTTCTTGTTCTCCTCTAACCTAGTTGACCTCCACATCTTGTTTGTCCCCCAGGGGAGAAGTCCAGTTGTGCTGAGTCATTGTTGTCAGATGGCCTGGTTGCCAGAGTGCGAGTCAGGGCTTTTGTTTCACCATCGTTAGGTTGTTGTCTTTCCCGGTGACTCGTACTTGGCCAGGGCAAGGCTGATTTTACAGGAGGAGGAATAGGAGGAGTAGGAGGGGTCCTACTCATCCTATTCCTCCTCCCCCTCCTCCCCTGCTACCACTCCCCTCCTGCTCTTATTTCTCCTCCTCCTCCTCCCCTCCTACCCCCTACTCCCCTTTCTCCTCCCCTGCTACCACTCCTCCTCTTCCTACTCCTATTTATCCACCACTTCCTCCTCCTCCAACTCATCCTCCGTCTCTTCTTTCACCTCCTCTCCACTTCCTCCACCTCCCACTTCTCCCCTCCGCCCTCCGTCTCCACCTCCTCCTCTTCCTCCACTTCCACCTCCTCCTCCTCTTCCACCTCCTCCTCCTCTTCCACCTCCTCCTCCTCTTCCACCTCCTCCTCCTTCTCCATCTCTTATTCAAGGATGGGGTGATGTAATGTACCTCTTCCACCCCTGATTTGGAAAAGGGGGCATGTAATGAGTGATGTTAATGTCCAGTCAAATTCTCTCTCCTCGGGAAAAGAAAACAAATGTACAATTTGTTATCGTGTTTTCAAATCGCTACCTTGGACAGGGGAGACAGCGGACACCCTGAATGCACTGCGCTACTGCAAGGAGCATGGTGCCCTACTGGTGGGAATCACCAACACAGTCGGCAGCACCATCTCTAGAGAGACCGACTGTGGGGTGCACATCAATGCTGGGCCGGAGATTGGGGTGGCCAGCACAAAGGTAAATGTACATGCTAAACCTAACAATTACAGGGTTCTTCCGGTCATGGGAAAACCCAGGAAAAGTCGTGGATTTAAAAAAAATAAAAAATATATATATATTTTTATATACAGGCCTTGAGAAGTCTTGGAAAAGAAAGAAAATCACAAAACAGTCAATGGAAACTAAAATAAAAATCTCCCAAAGTCATGGTAAATTATGACTGTTCAATGGATGTTCATATTTGACATTCTAATTGTTACTTGAACCATGACCAAATTTAATTTGATTAAGAATGTAGAGGGCCTACATTTGGATTAAAACATTGTCTTCAACAATTTTGCTAAAATGTTTTCTTAAATGTTAAGTTAAAGTATTTCTATCTTGAAAGTTTTTTTTTTACTGCCTAAGAGGGCAGTAAAAAAAGAAGAAGAATTTTCAGGGAATTGTTGGAATGTCCTGTCACATTCTGTGCGGCTTTACAGAGAGGCAAATGTCTACACTCAAAGTTCACCCATGCAAATTTGCCACTTTGTGTAGGAAACCCTCCCCCACCCCCAAACAAAACACAAATGATGGTTTGTTTCCCTTTTGGGTAACTTTTATCTGGGTCTTGCCGTTGGGCCAGCTTGTCGGTGGCCACTGTGGTCTCCCAGTTTCTCGCCCGATTGCCCGATTACGGGCGACAATGAGGGCAAGAAAACGCGGCGTGATCGCAAACCGACCGATGCATAATCACTGGAGCCCACCTCTTTCTCACGCATCTGATCAGTTCACCCGGCCTGTTGTTGTGTGATCAGTCGTGAAAGATTTAAAAAAAAAAAATACACATTATGCCTTTCAAGAAGATGGCCTTGAACAAAATAACTCACCCAGTTTTCTTCCGTTCGTGTACATCCAGAGCCATAATTACGTTCTCTCTTGCCCAATCATTTCGCTCTATCGATTCGCAGTGAGGGTTGGGATGGTGGGATTATTAATGCAACGGGAAGAGGGGGGGGATTAACTCAACAGGCGACGTTGGGGAATTAATGCCTTGCGTTCTGGGACCAAGGTGGGGTGTGCCGCTCACAAAAGAGCCATTTCTATTTTGGATAGATGGATGGGGGGGAGGGGGGGGGTAGACGTTTTAATCCTGTAAGCGTGAGCGACGATGCCGTACGACTGACGGACTGAGCTGTCCTTTGTCAGCGATTCTGAAGGGCGGACAGGGCCACTTAGCGAACTTGAGCGCCTATCAATGCCTCTGTCGCTGTGGCTTGGGGCCGTATCATCGTCAACAAATGGCTATTAGGCCGGGAACAATGCACGTGGCTTTCAAATGAGATCCCCTGAGCGCTCTTTGTGCACCCTTCAGCTTATAAGTGGCAGTGTACACAGTAATGGATGTGCAGGTCTTGTTGTATCAACAAGTTGAATGGGCCAAGTTGCGCTGAGCTTGTACCAAGGTTGTTGGATGTGGGTAGGTGCGAGGTTGACACAGTGGCTGCAGCCGGTTATAGCGCATGAGTCCAATAGAGAATTGGCTGCAGCCGCAAGGCAGCAGCGGTCATAGGCTCATGCGCAACTTGAAGCCGTAGCCAATGAATATGCGTAAGACTTTTATGCTGGGGTTTCAATCGGAAATGAGTCGGCCCCATAGAGCTCTTTAAGTAAACTAGAGTGCACACTCATCGCATGACGTGTGCCGACATGGGGACTGCGACGCCATTACTAAAGAGGTGCAAATGCATGGATCTGTATGGGGCAAACCACGGCAAACTTATCCCAATTTTTACAAATGAAAGTAGGACATTAAAATTTGACAATCCCTTGAGGTATTGATGGCCTTTCCTTTCATTGCTAAAAACCATTTCTATTACATTTTAGTTTCCGCATTCACAACCTTTCGGCTATACTTTTCCCCATTCATACTACGCGCGATTGCTACTGACATCCGGGCACATCGAGCTGAAGTTGACCTCTTTGGTAATGGCGGATGCGCGTCCATGTCGGCACATGTTTGTACCGCGTTTTGATATAGGGGTGTGCGCACTCTAGTTTATTTATAGAGCTCTATGGTCGGCCCTTATCTAGCATTCACCACCAATGAGCTTGAGAGAGATCTCAGAAATGGAGTTGTAGCTCAACTCGGGAGTGGACAGACTAGGAATGGCGTTCGGTATTAAATGCGCACCTACACTTTTTTGTATTTGTTTGTGGGGGCTCTGGTTTGCAGGCTTACACCAGCCAGTTCATCTCGCTGGTCATGTTCGCCCTGATGATGAACCAGGACCGCATGTCCTCCAGGGACCGACGCAAGGCTATCATCGGGGACCTGCAGAGACTGCCTGGTGAGTCTGGCGCCCTCTGGAGGCCCGAAAGGGGACCCGCTCTCTCCCTCGCTAGCATCTGGGGGCCGACACCATGCACAGACAATTGTGACCCGGCACAGCATAATGAGGAATAACCCCCACTTTTGAGATTTTGAGATTTTCTAATGATGTGAAAGAGTATACCATTAGCTTTCAAATGATACCAAAATTATTTCTGTGGGAAATTGTTGTAAACAGTACAAGGGGACTTCGCTCGTTCATTTGGTACCAGACACAATATAGCAG
Source organism: Luidia sarsii (assembly GCA_949987565.1). NCBI lineage: Eukaryota > Metazoa > Echinodermata > Asteroidea > Paxillosida > Luidiidae > Luidia > Luidia sarsii. Next base: position 10,636,198 of record OX465118.1, read on the forward strand.
TGCCATTCTAACTCCTCGAAAGCGGCCATTCAAAAAGGCAGGAACTTTACATTTTCATGAAAACAGTACACAAACACTCCCCCAAAATCCTCGTTTTTTCAACATTTAGAGACGGATTTTGGAAAAATCCTTTGGACATAATATCCTCCGATACATTAACTTTCCGGAAAAAAAAAAAAAAAATTGATTTTTTTTTTTTATCGAATTGAGAAGATACTTTGACTTCAGGCATTGTTTACTCGAAAAGTGTTTTGGTGGGATATTCCTCATGTCGCTGTGCCGGGTCACAATTGCTCTTTGAGTTGGGTGTTGAAAATAGCCTAGAACATTTGACTTGTAGTTTTTCTGCCCCAAGAAGTGGTTAATTGGAGCGAGCTCAATCACTCATCCATGTCAGTGTGTACAGCAAAAAAAGGAACCGCGTGTCTGTTCATTTCAAAAGAAACCACTAGGGCGAAACTAATGAGGGAAGATAAGGGGCGAGTTGGTCTGCAATCATGTGACGATTGACCCAGAATTCAGAAGAAAAAAAATGACGCTCTGCTTCACACTGAAGTGGCTCCGTGACATTGGCGACCCAGATGGCAATGATTTTGTTTGTATGCCTCACCGGTTCTTTTCAGCACCGCACCTCTTCCCGAAAAGGCCACTGCCTCACGATTGAATCCCAGGCTCCCCCCCAGGGCGCAATGCCGTAGAGCCGCTGCTAAGCAGGAAAAGAGCTTAAGCTGAAAAGAGCCACAGTGGAGCAAGACTTACGCAACATTTGTAAGTTGCGTAACTTCTCTTGAAATCGGCTGCAGAGCTCTAAATCTTGGTATCACTTTGTTTCTCATACTCTTTCCGGCCCTCCCTTCCTGCCCCTCCCTCCCTCCCTCCCTCCCTCCCTCCCCCCCCCTGTCGCCGTCCAGAACTCATCAAGGAGGTGCTGCAGATGGACGACAAGATCAAGAAGCTGGCCGAGGAGCTGCAGGAGGAGAAGAGCATCCTTCTGATGGGAAGGGGCTTCAACTTTGCCACCTGCCTGGAGGGTGCCCTGGTGAGTTCGGTGGTGGTGCCGAGGCCGAGTCACACGTCTGAGTCTGAGTCACACCTCTTGAGTCTGAGTCTGACTCACACCTCTTGAGTCTGAGTCTGACTCACGCCTCTTGAGTCAAAGTCACACCTCTTGAGTCAAAGTCACACCTCTTGAGTCAAAGTCACACCTGTCGAGTCTGAGTCTGAGTCTGAGACATACCTTACGAGTTTTGAGTCTGAGTCACACCTGTCGAGTCTGAGTCTGAGTCTGAGACATACCTTTCGAGGTTTGAGTCCGTGTCACACCTGTCAAGTCTGAGTCTGAGACATACCTTATGAGTTTTGAGTCCGCGTCACACCTGTCGAGTCTGAGTCTGAGTCTGAGACCTACCTTACGAGTTTTGAGTCCGCGTCACACCTGTCGAGTCTGAGTCTGAGTCTGAGACATACCTTTCAAGTTTTGAGTCCGTTTTACACCTGTCGAGTCTGAGTCTGAGACATACCTTTCGAGTTTTGAGTCCTCGTCACACCTGTCGAGTCTGAGTCTGAGTCTGAGACATACCTTTCAAGTTTTGAGTCCGTTTTACACCTGTCGAGTCTGAGTCTGAGACCTACCTTTCGAGTTTTGAGTCCGCGTCACACCTGTCGAGTCTGAGTCTGAGTCTGAGACCTACCTTACGAGTTTTGAGTCCGCGTCACACCTTTCGAGTCTGAGTCTGAGTCTGAGACATACCTTTCAAGTTTTGAGTCCGTGTCACACCTGTCGAGTGTGAGTCTGAGACATACATGTACCTTTCGAGTTTTTAGTCCGTGTCACACCTCTCGAGTCAGTATTACGCCTCTCGACTCCTTGTCCAAGTCTCGGTCACATCTCTCGAGTTCAAACCCCCTTTGAAGTCTTTCTTGGAATTCCAAATACCGATACTTGCAGAAAATCAAGGAGCTGTGCTACCTGCACTCTGAGGGCATTCTGGCCGGGGAGTTGAAGCACGGACCACTGGCCCTCGTGGACAAGGACATGCCGGTCATTCTGATTGCGATGAGAGACGGCACCTACACGGTCAGTGGTCAGACGGCCCGGCGGCTAAAATTTGATTCAGCGTGAAAAAGCCTCGCCCAATAACATCCGGTTGCGAGCCAACGTTCTACTTGCATAGCTGCCAACCATTCCTATTTTGGAGGAATCATTCCTCTTTTTTTTGGGGGGGGGGCAACAATTTATCACTTTTTTTACAAGCTCTTGACAACCGATTCCGATTTTTGGCTTGGAAATTATACACATGTATTCCTATGTAGTTTGCTCTGTGATTCCTCTTTTTTTTTTAGCAGAGGTATTCTTATTTTCCTTTAAGATGGGTTGGCAGCTATGGTCTTGCATTCTGAGCTAAGCCCCCAATATTTGAATTCAAGTTGGACGTACCAAATGGTTGATAGTTAACAGTCTTTTTATAATCAGTGAAGAATGTGCATGCTTTTAACATATCTTAAAGCCCCTACACAACATTGGTGAAATCGAAAAACAGAAATGTTCACAGATTTACTTGAAACTTATACAGTTTGAAGATGGTTATAGTAGAAACCTCTCTGAAATATTTCTGCCTAAAATGTTGTATTTTAGGAGAAAAGAGTAAAAGAAATAGTTTACGTCTCACCGAGATCTAAACTATTTTTCGGAACAGTACGGCGTTGAATGCTGCATTTTTCGTTAAACAAATAAAGCGGTTTTCACGTTATTCTCGAGACTTGGTTGACGGATTGAGCTGAAATTTTCACAGGTGTGCTATTTCATGCATATGTTGGATCAGACAACGTATGGATGCTGTTCTTTGACCTCGACCAATGTTGTGTAGGGGCTTTAAAGTCCATACTCAATTTTTGTGAAGAATTTGCCAAATTGACCCGCCATATGATGACCATAGACATAACCTATAGATGGACAACAGTGGGCGCCAGACTGGAATGCCATGGAGGCTGCCATCTTGAAAACGTTTGGCTGGAAGTACATGTACATGGTGTATCTGCATCCATTAAAAAAAAACATGAACGTGCTTGAGCGTCATAGAAACATGGGCAAATTTGAATGCATGTCACATGATTCGAATGCAAACGTGTGGCTGTGCTCTTTACAATGTACTTCTGCCCATACTTTGATGCTAGTCGGGTCCCCCATTGCATAGCAGTATCCTGGTGTTGTTTCTGACAGACGCTGACCATCTGTAGGTTATAATTTTATATGTCTATGGTGACGACCGATCATAATGTAACACCCACACCGCAGGTCCGATCAACATGAATTTGGTATCAAAATGTGCTTTTGATAAGACTTGAAGGTTTGCATGGTGGAAGCACTCAGCGGAAAGTTTGTGGTGACACCATGTAGCACTTCTCTGTCAAAAAGGAGTACCAGTGCTTTACCATTGGCACCCACTCACACACTGACACACTCCAGTGAACTTCTTCTCACCCCGGTGGTCACACTGGCCGGGGAAAGACTCTCCACACGCCAGCGCTTTCATCAGGCAATATAAAGACTGATGATAGTTGGAATCCTGACGACGGGCGGAGTACACACTACCCGAAACGTTGAGTTACCGGCTCTTTCTCCAAAGAGAAGAGTTACATGGTGTCGCCGCAAACTTCCCACTTAAAAGTGCGCTTTTGAAACACTGGACTGAGTGAAGATTCACAAATTGTCGAAATGACTTTGGTTTTTTCTCCAGAAATGTCAGAATGCCCTGCACGAAGTTCTGGCCAGAAAGGTGAGTTAGAGGTCGTCTGGAGGAGAAGAAAGAGGGAGGCCTGTCGATTTGATGCAAGTAGGACTTATCTCAAAGGGGAAACCTTATCCAAGGGCAAAATGATTTCTGCCTTTCTGAAAATGTCTGAAGGATCAAAATGTCAGACCCTTAAAAAAAAAAAAAAAAAAAAAAAAATCTTCATTTTAGTCAGTAAGCAGTTTCCAAAAATGGTTGGTTTTGTTTTTTGAGGGGTGGGGGGGGGGGGGGCAACATTTCCACTGATAAAGAAAACAAAATGTGTCTTGCCATATGAAGCCGTAGAATGATTTGCAAAGCATTTAACACCGAACCGCCCAAGTGAGGGATAATGTTTATTGTTTGTTGACCAATGTCCTCTTCACCTTTTCCCTCTCTTCACCCCCCCCCTGCCCAACCACCGCCACCATTACCACCACCGCCACCACAACCACCATCACCACCACCACCACCACCACCGCCACCACCACCGCCACCACCACCACCACCACCACCACCACCACCGCCACCACCATTCCCACCACCACCACCGCCACCACCACCGCCATCACCACCGCCATCACCACCGCCGCCACCACCACCACCAACACCACCACCACTACCACCACCACCACCACCACCACCACTACCACCACCACCACCACCACCACCACCACCACCATCGCCACCGCCACCACCACCACCAACACCATTACCACCACTACCACCACTACCACCACCACCACCAACACCATTACCACCACCACTACCACTACCACCACCACCGCCACGCAGTGCCGACCCATCCTGATCTGCGACAAAAATGACGAGGAGATGAAGAGCCAAGCCTCACGCTTCATTGACATTCCCGGCTGTGTGGACTGTCTGCAAGGGATCCTGAGCGTCATACCCCTTCAGCTCCTGGCCTTTCACATCGCCGTCCTGCGCAACTTTGACGTGAGTCTTGAACCTTTTTGGGGGGTTGAGGGTGCGAGGGGAGGTCCCTGGACTCCCTGCTAAGATTGGAACGTCAGACCCTTGACATTTTTTAGAAGATTAACCCATATCTGTCTGACTGGTCACAAACAGTGTTCCTGCCTAAACCCCTATTACATTAAAAAAATAAAAAAACAAACAGGCATTACAAGAGAAAATTGTCATTGACAGCTTTTTCCAAAAAATAAAACCCAAACAAAATATATACTAGTGGAAAGAGTATGAAATTTACTTTATTATGATACAAGAAAACCTACAATATCATAAACCATATCAACTAAACAGTGAATGGGATAACAACAATCACCATCATTTTCACAAGCCGAAAAATAGACCACGGGATTTCTTGTAGTTCGGCGTTAGTAGCTTTTCTGTGTCCCACGGGAAATCACGTAGCTAGGCAGATATGGGTTAAAACACAAAACTCAAAATTTAGTGGGGGTTCTGACGTTGCGATCCCAGCAGGACCTTTCTCAAAGGCAGAGTGACAAGGACAAAAACGGACACAAGTAGGAAGGGGTAGAGAGTGAATAGGACACGGATGACAAACAAGAGGACAAAGAGAAAAGCTGGTAGGGAAAATCTAAGGGAAGGGCAGGGAGTAGGGTGGGGATTAGTGAGCAGAGGGGGGAAAGAGAAGTGTGGAGAAGTGAACACACAAGGAGGATTATCAGTAAACAGGCAAGGTGACTGTTAGTAATTCCCCTCCTAGATGTTGAGGCCAGAGAGACAGAAAGAGGCAGACACAGAGAGAGGACAGAAACAGAGAGAGGGGAGAGTGAGAGCTAGGAGACAGAAAGAGAGAGACAGACAGAGGCGGAGAGAGACAGACACTGACAGACAGAGACAGAGACAGAGAGACTTATTAAAATCCTGCCCTTCTCACAGCCAAAATGCCTCTTCATTTCCTGGCACAAGGTGGCGCTATTCATCCCACCACAACTTGCATGGTGTTTATTTCTTCTTTTTTCTTTTTTCCCCGTTGCCTCAGCCTACACCCCATGGTTGTCAGTCTTGGTTTAAACAAAGAAAGAAACATTTTTTTAGAAAAATGGCCAAGAAAACTTTTCCTATTCCTGGTTAAATAAATTGTTCATATTTTTTTGGGATATTCATTGCTTTATTTAAACGGTCGGGCTGAGTCGCTGCCACTGTCTACAGCTGGGGCTTTCTGTTTGAAATGCACTTGAATTTTTGCAAAAGCCCCCAAATTACATGTAGTTATAGCCGAAATGAGTTGAACATGGTTCAAGTTGCTGCCTGGAAACACCTCCCCACTCTGGCCTTCCCAACAGAGGTGCGTGCTCAGATCTCCTACAACTATACCCCCCGAGTGTGCATCATGGGCTTGTCTATATTCATGACTGCCAATAGCGTGTGGCGTGTAGTCAGCGCAGCTCGCTTCTGTTTGAACCGCTGTGTGCCTGCACTGCACCCCGTTGCTGTGAGAGTGACATCTGGGAAAATAGGGGAAAACATGAACTGAGGGAGAGGCAGAGAGTCAGAAAACCACATATCAAGAAGGGGGAAAGAGGGAGAAGAGAGGGAGGGAGAGGGAGAGGGGAGAGGCAGAGAGCCAGAAAACCACATATCAAGAAGGGGGAAAGAGGGAGAAGAGAGGGAGGGAGAGGGAGAGGGGGAGAGGCAGAGAGTCAGAAAACTACATTATAAAGAGGGGGGTGGAAAAAAGAGGGAGAAGAGAGGGAGGGAGAGGGAGAGGGGGAGAGGCAGAGAGTCAGAAAACCACACAAGGGGGGGTGAGGGGTGGGGAAAAAGAGGGAGAAGAGAGGGAGGGAGAGGGGGAGAGGCAGAGAGTCAGAAAACCACATAAAAAGGGGGGAGAGGTGGGGAAAAAAGAGGGAGAAGAGGGAGAGGAGAATGGTGGAGAGGCAGAGAGACAAAATCCACAGAAAGAGGGCCTTGGAGAAAGGGAGAAAAGAGGGAGGAAGAGGGAGAGGGGATCGACTGAAAAACCAGACGGAAAAGGGGGAAGATGTAGAAAGAGTGGGAAAAGAGGGATAACCAGGGGAGAAAGAGGAAGAGAAAAGAGTCAGAGATGAGAAGAAACAGGGAGGCGAAGAAATGGAGAGAGCGGGAGAGACACCAACGGATTAACATTTAACATGCACACTCACCCAGTCACATGGTCAGGGACAAGGGGAGTAAGGGGACATATCCTAGCGAGCCCGTGGTCGACCCAATCCACAGTACTCTTGCCGACCGGCGAGGGAGGCTTGTCACCGGCTTCTCTCCTCCTCCTCCCCTTCTCCCCCTTCACCGGCCCCCAGTGGACCATGCACCTAAAACACGCCACCGCTGAGCTAACAGATCAATTCTGGTCGTTCCCTCCCTCTCCCGTCTCTCTTGTTTGTCTTGCTCATGGTGTGTAAACGCCAAAATCTCGACACCCATCTTCTGGAGAAAAGAAACCCACGTGTAAACCCTCCCGAAGAAAATGGAAATCCCTTAACGCCGCCTACTAAACACATACAAACCCCTTTTTAATGTGTGTGGAGTCAGTTAGTTATAAAGTTCGCTATTCGGTTAATGTGTCACCCTTTTGTCTATTCTGGTCAATCGGTTGGCTGAGATTTCTTTTTCTTCAACCCATCGTCCGTGGCGAAGTCACTACAGAATCCAATTAGCGCTGTATGTTTGTGCGTATACGACGGTGTTTTTTTTTTGTCCACCGTACTCCCAGCAGTCGCTCCGCCCGTGCGCCACGGCCCGCACAGGCCCGACCGACGCGCTGCGCCTCGTTTGTCCAGCGGTCGGTCTGGTGTTTGCCAATAGCAACGCCGAGATTCAACGCGGTGTACGTGTGTGTTCACTGCCCATACCTGTCCCCCCTATCTCGACATTTTTGAGGACTCCCCCGAGCCCAATACCCTCTTTATCTTGTTCCATTAAAGCCTACACTGTATACATTTTTGTATTGCTAATGCTAACACCCTGCCGTATAACGGACCAGCGGTCGGTTTAACCAAACTCGTCGCAACTGACGATTTATCGCAAGACGATGAGCGGTACACGTAAACCATACGGCCTACCACAACTTATGATGGGTTATCGATCGTAATTTGAGTTACGATGCGTCGTGAGGCTTTGAGTAATTCCCCCCCTGTTGATGAGGATTTGGCCCAGTGTTGAGCAAGCTGTTTTCCCATAACATGCTGTTATGTCCGTCCATCCATTTCGTCAGTCTCCCGAGTTGCCACGAGGTTTTTTCTCCTTTGTGGAGCGATTTACTTTCAGTGGTTTTAGCCTTGATTTGGGGGTTTGAATTTATTTTAGGAAGGTCAGCATATTGGTCATGCTGTGATATTCGTCAATTTCAACCCAGCTCATTATGGTAATAACTTCAGGATAGCAGGTGAAGACTAACCATTGGAAAAAGTGCACTTTCCAACAGTTCAAGTGCCTTTATTCATCAGACTAACACGGCTATGGCAGTGCATAGGTAACCAGTTGCTCTCTTTTCTCTCCCCTTTTATCTCCCTGTCTCTTCCCGTCTGTCTCCCGTCTCTCCCTGTCTCTCCCTGTCTCTCCCCTGGTCTTCCCCCGCTGCTCCCCCTTACCTCTCCCCCGTCTCTCCCTTGACTGTCCCTTGTCTCTCCCCTGTCTCTCCCCCTGTGTCTTCCTTCTTCTCTCCCCTTGTCTCTCCATGTCTCTTCTCCCCCTCTCCCCTCACTCCCTCTCTCTCTCCCCTCTCCCCACTCCCCTCTCTCTCCCCTCTCCCTCTCTTTCCCCTCTCCCTCTCTTCCCCCCCTCTCTCCCTTGTCCCCCGTCCATCGCCTCTTCCCTGTCTCTTCCCTTGTCACCCCCTCTGTCCCCCCCTCTCTATCCCCTCTCCCTCTCATTTCTCTTCCCTCTCCCCCTATCCCGTCCTTCTGCACAGGTGGACTGCCCACGAAACTTGGCCAAGTCCGTCACGGTCGAATGAGGGCGCCCCCCAAGACGGGACGATGACGTATTCAGGCCGGGGAAAAGCCACGTGCAGTAGTCCACTATTGGTTGAAAGGGGTGTGGGGTCTCGTTTTCTTGTACCGGTAGATGTATCTTTGGCATGGTGTGGGCGATTATATGGGTGCACGTGAGCTTGTTCTCGCCCCCACAGCAAGCCGTCAACATTTCCCAGACTGAATGTAGAATGATTTGTCTTTGATTTGTCATTGATTTGTCATTGAACAGACAATATACAGTATATTTTTTTCGGACCGACTAAAAAAGCGTGTAGTGTTCAAACAAGTATCGATTTCTGAGCGAGTTGACGTAGAGCAGTCATGAGGATTTGTGTATATGATGGCATCTGCATGACATGATCAAAGCTAACCCTAACTGAATTTATTCTCCTTAATTCTCCTCTGATCGATCATTTTCGTTTTTTCCCCTTTAATTTATGAATTACTTGGTTTAGTGGCCAAGTATCATTGGATTTTCCATCTCTCGTCTCTTCTCTTTGTTGCATTTGTGACTGGTTTTTAGACGGTGGTCTGAAGTGGTAGGGAATTGTTAAAGTAAAAACTAGCGTGAAAACAGAAAATAATGGCCATCACTTCGCGTAGCCAACCCCGTGTGCCAACGTGCCACGAAAAACAGATGCAGCTTTCGACTAGTGTTGGCCTTACTTGCCGTGAAATTCGTACGGGTGATATAAACCTCGTGCGGGTAATTGAAACTCGTGCGGGTAAATAGAAACTCGTGCTGGTGGTAGAAACTCGTGCGGGTGGTAGAAGCTCGTGCGGGTAAATAGAAACTCGTGCGGCTGGTAGAAACTCGTGCGGATAAATAGAAACTCGTGCGGGTGGTAGAAACTCGTGCGGGTAAATAGAAACTCGTACGGGTAAATAGAAACTCGTGCTGGTGGTAGAAACTCGTGCGGGTGGTAGAAACTCGTGCGGGTAAATAGAAACTCGTGCGGGTGGTAGAAACTCGTGCGGGTGGTTGAAACTCGTGCGGGTAAATAGAAACTCGTGCGGGTGGTATAAACTCGTGCGGATACATAGAAACTCGTGCGGGTGGTAGAAACTCGTGCGGGTAAATAGAAACTCGTGCTGGTGGTAGAAACTCGTGCGGGTAGTAGAAACTCGTGCGGGTGGTAGAAACTCGTGCGGGTAAATAGTAACTCGTGCGGGTAAAAGACACGATCGGTTTGTTAAAATAGAGACCGATATCACACGGATTTGTTTTATTCCACTGAACCACATTCCATTCGCACAAGCCCCGTGGGCTTGTTTATTTCAGTTTCATTCCTCTAGCACGCACATAGCTTGCGATGAAAATGCCCCGTAATGTAGGTGGATTCTTGTTAATGTAATGTGGTGTTTGCGTCGAGAAGAATGCAATGATGAGAAGGGTTTGGCCACTACTCAACATATGCACTGCAAAGCCGGAGTCACAGGTTCGAATATCGCAATCGGGCCAAGTTTGTATTTACCAGTCGAGTAGGGCAGAACCATCCTAACAATTCTGTCCACTTTGGCTGTGTCCGCCTCTGACAAGATCTCGGACCAATAATCGCATTTCCTTTCTGATTGCAATGATCCTTTACGTAACCCTGTAACCACCCCAATCCTACCAGACTGCAACGTGGGATTCCTTTGAGTGTTTGCCTGGTCTTCTATATACCATTGGCGTTTTTTTTTTTTACACCGCAGCCATGAATTTTTCGCTGTATTCGCGCTTGACGAGAGACTAGCCCTGCGTTACAAGATCACCCAGTGCAGCTGAACATTATTAACAGCAGCCAGTATTTTGCAATTAACAAGACATCTTACTTGTTTGTGTCAAACTACAGCTACGACAACTGGCAGCCAGTCACATTCCGCCCCTGCTCAAGAAATCCCAACTGACTGATCTCGTAACGCAGCACTGCATGTGGTCTCTTTTCAAGCGCGGATTTGCACGAATACAGCGAAAAACCCATGGCTACGGTGACCAAAAAATATATACGCATACCGTTGTTATATTTGATTAGGTTAATACGGCAATCCCTTTTGCCGTCATGCACCAACGCAATAGGCATAGGCCTAACCGTGCTGAATCAATACCGAACTCGGCAGTTGGAGTATTCACGATGGCCTCAGTATACAAGCCTGTCAAAGTTTGGCGGGTTCAGTACCAGTAACTCCCAAATAGACCGATTGCGCGATGTCATGTTCTTCGTAGATTTCGAAAAAGAAAAGCGCCAAAGTCGCCATGTGCTTTACAACAGCGGCACCTTTGTGGTAGACCCTAAAGGCGGCCAAGTAGAATGCCGTACGTCAAATGTATTCATGGCTGCTTAGCATAAATTAACTTCGGGATCCATTGACCTTCCGCAGTCGAGAGATTAACTCATGAATATTCAGTTGTGACGTATGGCATTTTACTTGGCCTCCTTTAGGGTCTACCCACCTTGATACGGGGGCCGCCATGTTTGATACTCACTCTAGGTTATGTGAACTATAGAGGGCGCAATCGCCCAGTTAACCTGCGGTGAGCATCCGTCGAAGCCTGTCGGGTTCGGGGCGTGTTGTAGTGCGAGAGCCCTGTAGGGTTGAAGGGGCCAATGAGGTGGGACGAATGGACCAAAAATGGCGGGCATTAAACGTGTACATTCCTCGTACGTGTTCCGATACTTAAACAAAATCTATAATGGAAACTAATTGAAGTCGGCTCTGAGAATTCTGGCTGGCTTTTCGATTGTGTTTTCGTTGTCTTTGAGGAGAGAATGAGTCGTTACTCATTATGTTATACTGGAATTATGTTATAGTCTTTCAAGTTTCCAAGCATGTGTATCGGTAGTGTCAGGCGTATTATATAGTATGTAATTATGTACGCAGTAGTGTATATGTGACCTGGCACAGCGACATGGGAAATATCCCACCAAAACACTTTTCGAGTAAACAACGCCTGAAGTCGAAGTATCTTCTCAATTCGATAAAAAAAAATCAAAAATTGTTTTTTTTTTGTATTTTCGGAAAGTGCATGTATTGGAGGATATTATGTCCAAAGAAATTTTTCAAAATCCGTCTCTAAATATAAAAAAAAAAAGAGGATTTCGGGGGAGTGTTTGTGTACTGTTTTCATGAAAATGTAAAGTTCCTGCCTTTTCGAATGGCCGCTTTCGAGGAGTTAGAATGGTGCTGCTGTCTTGTGTCTGGTACCACGTGAACGAGCGAAGTTCCCTTGTACTATTTACAACAAAGTTCACACGGAAATAATTTTGATATCATTTGAAAGCTAATGGTATACTCTTTCACATCATTAGAAAATCTCAAAATCTCAAAAGCGGGGTTTATTTCTCATTACGCTGTGCCGGGTCACATATACAATTGAATCATGATTATTGAAAGGGAATAGCTCTGTCAATGTTTATAGCGTTGCGACTTCTTGGTGATGACACACGGGACTGAATGGTGTAGGCTGTGAATAGCCGCTGACGGGAAACGGGCGAATGGACTTATCCTCACCCCAGCGACACCCAGCTATGGGTGTCCACCCATTTAGGTATAACACCCCCAAATGGGAGGTCAACTGAGACACCTTCTCCAAATTGGAAGTTAACTGAGACACCCAGCTATGAGTGTGTACCGGTACCCATTTGGGTATAACACCCCAAATTGGAGGTAAACTGAGACACCTACCTTCTCCAAATTGGAGGTTAACTGAGACACCCAGCTATGGGTGTGTACCCATTTAGGTATAACACCCCAAATGGGAGGTTCACTGAGACACCCAGCTTTGGGTGTGTACCCATTTGGGTATAACCTCTCCAAATTGGAGGTTAACAGAGACACACAGTAATGGGTGTACATCCATTATATCACCCCCAAATGGGAAGTCAACAAAGACACCCGGTTTTGGGGATCTACCTAACCCAAGGAGAGACGTCAGTGCAGGGATCATAATGTGGTTCTTTTATATTGTCACGTGCCTTATTACCTAGTACTAAAAAACCATTAAGATGCATTTTTTACGAGGCAACGAGTTATTTAGGGTTTGTGTAATTTTTCTTGTTTTTCATTTTTCCCAACTCGTCCTTGTTGCCGACGACAGACAGTTCTTCAATGAAGAATGCGTCTTCTTATTGTGCCGGCAGTCCCGTGTCTACTCGGTTGTCTTGCTTTAATCTTATACCCGGTAGCATTCGGATTGGAGATTGGTGAAGGACCAAAGGGTGCTGGGTTTTGTGCCGGAACCTTTTGTTGGAGTTCGGGCCGACGCGTGCATCTGACTCTAGTGGAATGGAGAGAGGAGGGAGAGAGAGAGAGAGGGAGGGAGAGAGGGAGAGAGGGAGGGAGAGAGAGATGAGGTAGAGAGAGAGGAGGGAGGGAGAGGAGGGAGAGAGAGGGAGAGGAGGGAGAGAGGAGGGAGGGAGGGAGGGAGAGAGAAAGGGAGGGAGGGGGAGAGAGAGAGAGGGAGGGAGAGAGGAAGAGAGAGAGGGAGGGAGAGAGAGAGAGGAGGGAGGGAGAGGGAGAGGAGGGAGAGAGGAGGGAGGGAGAGAGAGAGAGGGAGAGGGAGGGAGAGAGAGAGGGGAGGTAGAGAGAGAGAGGAGGGAGGGAGAGTGAGGAGAGAGGGAGGGAGGGAGAGAGAAAGGGGGAGAGCGGGGACAGAGGGAAAGAGCAGCTACCAGCAGAGGGGGCGTGGCCGACCCGCCCTCCTTGGTGAATCACGTAGTGTGACAATCATAGTAATAAGACATTAATTGTTTCATTGGGGGAGAGCTCGATGGCAGGTATTGCACAGAGTCATGGTTTTAAATAATCGATTTCAATAAAATGACACAGGTTTCCCGGGCTTAAGAAAAGGACTCTACCGTTTGTCTCACCGTTTATTCCCCTGCTGTTCAAGCATATGTAATGAGCAAGTTGGGCTCTTCCAACGGGATATTCTGTCGTGTATGTGCAGTGAATGTGTGACCCGGCACAGCGACATGAAGAATATCCCACCAAAACACTTTTCGAGTAAACAACGTCTGAAGACAAAGTATCTTCTCAATTCGATAAAAAAAAATAAAAAAAATTCGGAAAGTGCATGTATTGGAGGATATTATGTCCAAAGAAATTTTTCAAAATTCGTCTCTAAATATAAAAAAAAAGAAGAGGATTTCGGGGGAGTGTTTGTGTACTGTTTTCATGAAAATGTAAAGTTCCTGCCTTTTTGAATGGCCGCTTTCGAGGAGTTAGAATGGCGCTGCTATAATTTATTGTGTCTGGTACCAAATGAACGAGCGAAGTCCCCTTGTACTATTTACAACAAAGTTCACACGGAAATAATGTCGATATCATTTGAAAGCTAATGGTATACTCTTTCACATCATTAGAAAATCTAAAAATCTCAAAAGTGGGGGTTATTCCTCATTATGCTGTGCCGGGTCAAATATACGATGCAGTGAATACAAACGCCCAGGAAGACGATGGAAGTAGGTACCTCTTCCCATTGGGTCACATTTTGCTGCCTATGACCGCCCCACGTTTTCTTCTTCTGCATTATTTTGATAATAATTATGCCATTTTCGAGACTCTTGAAACAAATACTGGCAAATGAAACTCTGACTTGAACCCGATACCCCTGGTATTGCGTACGAGTGCATTTTACCGTCTGAACGATCCAGGTCTTAGATAGTGGCCTCCCCCCTCAAAAAAAAAAAAAAAAAAAAAAAAATGATCAGGATCATCGTTGCTGGGGCACGGGTACCAGTCAGAGGCGCCCGACCATCATGCATTCAACCACCAACCATCAAGTACGTAGTTTCTTCAGGTATGTTATGCATTTTATTCGTCCGTGTCTGTCGTCGGTGATTGGCTGACTTGTGGGCGTGCCATGCGCCAGTCGATCGGTCGGCGTCTTGAGAGAAGGGAGGGGGGAAATTCGTTTGTGTTTCCTTGAGGTGTCGGCAGCGTTAAAGCCCCTACACAACATTGGTAAGATCGACAAACAGAAAATAATGTTCACAGATTTACATGAAACTTATACAGTTTGAAGATGGTTATAGTGGAAACCTCGCACTGAAATATTTCTGCCTAAAATGTTGTATTTTGGGAGAAATGAGTAAAGAAATAGTTTACGTCTCACCGAGATCTAAACTATTTTTTCGGAACAGTACGGCGTTGAATGCTGCATTTTCGCGAAACAAATGGAGTGGTTTTCACGACTTTCTCAAGACTCGGTTGGCGGATTGAGCTGAAATTTTCTCAGGTGTGCTATTTCATGCATACGTTGGATCAGACAACGTATGGATGCTATTCTTTGACCTCCACCAATGTTGTGCAGGGCGCTTTAATAAACCGTCCCTCGTAAACGTACGCGTGCACCGCGCAGTGGTCTCGTGACCGCCTCTCCCAGGTGCTACGCAACGGGCGCCGCTTCGATTATTTTGTTTTTGGTGGGGCGGGGGTCAAACCTGTCCGAGAGAGCCAAGGCGAGTTGGTAATTAGCGCTCGGTTTCAAGGTGTTGCGCTGGACAGATTTCGAGTGGAATTAATTAGTCGTTCGGTCGCTCGTTTACGGGGGCGCCACTTAAAGAAGGAGGCGACAGAGAAGGGAGGGCAAGGACGAGAGAAACTAGATATTCCGTGTCTGCTTGCAACTGACAAGAGCATGGGACTTTTTTCCCCGCGCGTAGAATCATGATTCACTCGAGGCGGCACTTCCCATTCTGTTTGTCTGACTGATGGTCTTCTAGGTTCTGTCGAACCGCTGAATGCAACGCACGGCCACTCGCAAGTGCACACTGAGCGTTTGCTTTCTACAGCGCGAGGTCTGCCGACCTGTGCACGCCATTATTTATTTTTTTTGCACAATCTTCAAATTTCGACCTTACGAATTGTGTTAAAGCTACAATACTCAAGTGAAAGTAAGTCGGCCTATCAGACATGCTGGGAACTTTTAGCGCTTGGAATGGGTGCCATTTTCATGAAAAGTGGAGTTTTGTATGACTTTCCAACGGTCGTTTTAAAACGAATTTTGGAAGAAAAAAACCCATGCTTACCAGCCTTAAAGCCCCCACACACCATTTGCACAAATCCAACATGGTCCATTCGCAATTATCGACGGCTGTTTCGAGATTTAACTCTCAATTTTTGCGGTTTAAATGCACGGTGGCGCTATTGACAATTCTGCTAGGTGCATTTTACGATCCTCGAAGCTGACACAGTTTGATGAAAAAAATGAGACAGTTTTTCACCATTTTCTCGGGACGTGGTTGACGTATTGAGCTGAACCTTTCACATGTGTGTTATTTCATGCATACGCTGGATTAGACAAAGTATGGACGCGTTTCTAAGACCTTTACCAGTGGTGTGTAGGGGCTTTAACGCTGGCATGGACTCGTGGTCTTTGACCATCGCAACTGGACAAATCTGTGGTCAGTGGAGGTAAATACACGTTCTTATCATGCCGCCAGTAAGCGTGCACAGTGCCGTTTCTTGTTCATCTTGTTGGTCATCTTGTTCTTGTTGAAATCGTTGAAATGAACTTCACATCTGCTGCCGATTTAAAAAGACCTTTCGTCTTTCGCCTTTCGCCTTTCGTCTTTCGTCTTTCGTCTTTCGTCTTTCGTCTTTCGTCTTTCGTCTTTCGTCTTTCGTCTTTCGTCTTTCGTCTTTCGTCTTTCGTCTTTCGTCTTTCGTCTTTCGTCTTTCGTCTTTCGTCTTTCGTCTTTCGTCTTTCGTCTTTCGTCTTTCGTCTTTCGTCTTTCGTCTTACGTCTTTCGTCTTTCGTCTTTCGTCTTTCGTCTTTCGTCTTTCGTCTTTCGTCTTTCGTCTTTCGTCTTTCGTCTTTCGTCTTTCGTCTTTCGTCTTTCGTCTTTCGTCTTTCGTCTTTCGTCTTTCGTCTTTCGTCTTTCGTCTTTCGTCTTTCGTCTTTCGTCTTTCGTCTTTCGTCTTTCGTCTTTCGTCTTTCGTCTTTCGTCTTTCGTCTTTCGTCTTTTGTCTTTTGTCTTTTGTCTTTCGTCTTGCGTCTTGCGTCTTGCGTCTTGCGTCTTGCGTCTTGCGTCTTGCGTCTTTCGTCTTTCATCGCTCTAGATGCACCAACGATTTCCGTGTCAAAGCGTTTTGCGTTCATGGTCAAAGAATCATTCAATTTGTCATATTTTGTCTGTACAGTTAGTTGGGTAGCATAATTACTTGCTGGTTTCCCGCCGCTGATGGGCCGGTCGTTACATTGGTCAGCGTGTCTTCTGCCGAATGAGTGGTTTGTAATGAAGGGGAAACTGTGTTTGCGCTGGTAGCAGCGCCGTTAAAACTGAACGAGGGTGCCCAGTGGCGCAGAACGCAAAGGGCCGCGTGACGGCAGTCTTCGATCTCCATTGCTCCCCCCTCCCCTCCCCAAACTTGGCCAAGACCGTCGAGCTGCACCACGCCAGCCGGAAAATTAGCCCTTGGGTTCGGGCGGCCGATTGGACCGCACAGATTTCGAGTGGAATTAATTCGGCGTTCCGTTCGGTCGTTTAGTAGCGCCAGGAAAGGAGCAGAAGACGAAGAAGAAGAAGAAGAAGAAGAGAGAGAGAGAGGGGGGGGGGAGAAATGCAACGATTTCCCCCCCATTTTCCTTCCTGCGCGTCACGCCCTAGTTCGAGCCTCGGTGGAGAAGTCGATTTTTTTTTCTCCTCCCGTGCTCACGCCCTTCGAAAGGGAGGAAAGAGCACTCTCGCTCACGGCTTGAGTAATTAATTGACGTATCGCCCGTCTCCGGTGCTTCCATTCGCTTGGGCAGTCCGGCAGGATCCCTAATTAGTTGTTTCGGCGGGCAGGGTGGAGCGAGCTGCCTTTCTGATGGGAGTCGGAGGGAGTGCGCGCCGGTATACGCCAGGCCCGGTCCCACGCCCCATTCCTCCCCGCCCAACCCCAAGCCGCCCAAGCCGCCCAATCCACCCAATCCGCCCAATCCGCCCAATCCACCCAATCCGCCCAATCCGCCCAATCCGCCCAATCCGCCCAAGCCGCCCAATCCGCCCAATCCGCCCAATCCACCCAATCCGCCCAATCCACCCAATCCACCCAATCCGCCCAAACCGCCCAAGCCGCCCAAGCCGCCCAATCCGCCCAATCCGCCCAATCCGCCCAATCCACCCAATCCGCCCAATCCGCCCAAACCGCCCAATCCGCCCAATCCACCCAATCCGCCCAATCCACCCAATCCGCCCAATCCGCCCAATCCGCCCAAGCCGCCCAATCCGCCCAAGCCGCCCAATCCGCCCAATCCACCCAATCCGCCCAATCCACCCAATCCACCCAATCCGCCCAAGCCGCCCAAGCCGCCCAAGCCGCCCAATCCGCCCAAGCCGCCCAAGCCGCCCAA
Organism: Luidia sarsii; assembly: GCA_949987565.1. NCBI lineage: Eukaryota > Metazoa > Echinodermata > Asteroidea > Paxillosida > Luidiidae > Luidia > Luidia sarsii. Next base: position 10,654,248 of record OX465118.1, read on the forward strand.
GCCGCCCAATCCGCCCAATCCACCCAATCCGCCCAATCCACCCAATCCACCCAATCCACCCAATCCACCCAATCCGCCCAATCCGCCCAATCCACCCAATCCGCCCAATCCACCCAATCCGCCCAAGCCGTCCAAGCCGCCCAATCCGCCCAATCCACCCAATCCGCCCAATCCACCCAATCCACCCAATCCGCCCAAGCCGCCCAAGCCGCCCAAGCCGCCCAATCCGCCCAAGCCGCCCAAGCCGCCCAAGCCGCCCAATCCGCCCAATCCACCCAATCCGCCCAATCCACCCAATCCACCCAATCCACCCAATCCACCCAATCCGCCCAATCCGCCCAATCCACCCAATCCGCCCAATCCACCCAATCCGCCCAAGCCGTCCAAGCCGCCCAATCCGCCCAATCCACCCAATCCGCCCAATCCACCCAATCCACCCAATCCGCCCAAGCCGCCCAAGCCGCCCAAGCCGCCCAAGCCGCCCAATCCGCCCAAGCCGCCCAAGCCGCCCAAGCCGCCCAATCCGCCCAATCCACCCAATCCGCCCAATCCACCCAATCCACCCAATCCACCCAATCCACCCAATCCGCCCAATCCGCCCAATCCACCCAATCCGCCCAATCCACCCAATCCGCCCAAGCCGTCCAAGCCGCCCAATCCGCCCAAGCCACCCAATCCGCCCAAGCCGTCCAAGCCGCCCAAGCCGCCCAAGCCGCCCAATCCGCCCAATCCGCCCAATCCACCCAATCCGCCCAATCCACCCAATCCACCCAATCCGCCCAAGCCGCCCAAGCCGCCCAAGCCGCCCAATCCGCCCAAGCCGCCCAAGCCGCCCAATCCGCCCAATCCACCCAATCCGCCCAATCCACCCAATCCACCCAATCCGCCCAAGCCGCCCAAGCCGCCCAATCCGCCCAAGCCGCCCAAGCCGCCCAATCCGCCCAATCCACCCAATCCACCCAATCCACCCAATCCACCCAATCCACCCAATCCGCCCAAGCCACCCAATCCGCCCAAGCCACCCAATCCGCCCAAGCCGTCCAAGCCGCCCAATCCACCCAATCCACCCAATCCACCCAATCCACCCAATCCACCCAATCCACCCAATCCGCCCAATCCGCCCAATCCACCCAATCCACCCAATCCGCCCAATCCGCCCAATTCGCCCAGGCCGCCCAAGCCGCCCAAGCCGCCCAAGCCGCCCAAGCCGCCCAAGCCGCCCAAGCTCCCCCGGCCCGGTGGCGTAATTTTTTTCCCAGGATGGGAAAGGCCAATATTAGCATAAACACGTGCTATTGGATATATTTCATCCACGCATGCTGAATTATTCATGAATTGTAGCGCACCCTCGCACGCGTGTACAATGTACATGTACATTACATTGTGTACATGTACAGTACATGTACATGGAAACCATTTGGAAAATTCCTTAGGTCTGATCCTAGTTTCCATGGCAACGGTGCCTGGCTCTGTACTTGTGTGTCATCCCACATTCTTAAATACTCCCAAGAGACCAAGTCTGGTAGTGACCACCTCCTCTGGAATGTGTAGGTCACCCACTTTTGTATGGTCACTAGAAAGTGTGTCTGGGCAAGGAGGTATTAGTCTATAATACTTCCTAGGTAAGGCATGGCCTCATTTTTTGGGAAACCACCTACTTCATCAATACTGTACGTCCCAGCCATTAAATTCTTCCAACAGAGTTTATGTTCAGAACACCATCTTTGTCATGTCGCATTTTCTAGTGTCACATTTTTCAGAATGTTTAACTTCTTTCCATGTTTGTGGGCATTCGATATTTGTAACAGGGGTAACCTTAAAAGAACCCATTTCTGATTAAAAGAAAGATTGAAGGTCAAGAAATCTATTTCACTGCCACAGTGCCAGCATATTTTTGTATACTTATAGAGTCCTCTTTAATTTGTGTTCCCTCGATAACTACACATGTGAGGAGGGGTACGTAAACCAATAGAGCAAGGCTCTGTCTATGGTATTATCAAGCGTCATCAGGAAATTCTAGTTTGTACTTATACAGTGTACAGTACTTGTACATGTACATGCTAATGATGGCCTTTCCCATCCTGGGAAAAAAATTACGCGGCCCGGTGTACCCCCGTTATGTAACCTCTCGAGTGCAAGTCTATGCCCGCTACTCGCTCCCAAGTGCTGGTTCCTTCAGCCTCACCATTATGGTATCTCGCTATATACCCGTGTCCACTGCCGAGATGCCGGTAAAAGTTGCCGCCCGTTCTGGGCTTAGCCTCTGGGAAAGTTCGACTCATCTATCCCCTCCCCTACCCATCTCCCCCTGTCTTTCTCTCGAGGCTCGCTCGTGCTGATTCGCTGTCCGTGCCTCATTCGCTCTGTCTGTGGCTCCGTCTGTTTCGTCCTACGTCTTTCTGTCTTTCTGTCTATCTCCACCTCGCCGTCTGTCCCTTCCTCGCCCCCTTTCCCCTCTCCGTGTCTCTGTCTCTGGTTGTCTCTGTAGCTGTCCCTCTCTCTCAGTCTATGTTCCGATCTCTGTCTGTCTCTGTGTGTCTGTTTCTTTCTGTTTCTCTGCCTCTGTCCCTCTCTCTCCCTACCCCTGTGTCTTTATCTCTGTATCTTTCTCTCTGTTTTTCATTCTATTTACAGTGTGCATCCTTTTTTGGGGGGGGGGGGAATCTTTTCATTTCTGGGAGTGTAGTGCTTGATGCTCGACTGACTGCTAATTGGTGTCTTCATCAATGGTCATCGATCGGTATGCTTGCGCCCCCCCTCCCAGCCTGCCGTACGTGCTACACCGGGTCTCAACTTGACCTTCTGGTTTTGTGTGTGTATGGGTATACGCGCGCGCGCGTTGTACGGTCATCACTGCCGCGCACACGGCGGCAAGACGAATTCCGGAAGCCCATAGAACAGAGGTGGGGTTCGATCGTCCGCCCGGCCCGCTGCGGCGCTTTTGTCCGAATGTGTCACGGGAGACAGAGGAAGGATGGGGGGGGGGGGGGGGGAGGGGAGGGAGGTAGCGGGAACTGAGTGGCACCGAGCCGCGGAATGATAGCCACGGACTGGTGCCTTGAATTGGAGAAACCCCTCCGCGGGTCCACGCGCGCCGTTTAAATCAAGTTTGACTCGCACCTCTCAAGTTCTCTTTTTTTTTTCTTTCTTTCAATGGTACACGCCAGGAATCAGAGAACTTGGAACTTCTCACTATATAGGATCGGTGCGTGGGTCGCGGCAGTCTATAGTTTGATACATCGCTGGTGTATACTAGTCCGTACTCCATGGCCTCGAACATTGATCGCGCACCTGTGGTGCTGTATATTCATTCGACAACGAATGTTGTAATGATGTCGATTGAAAACTAAACTGATTCATCTGGAATCGACCACTTCATTCTTCTCTTCTTCTTTTTTCACCACTCTCAGTTCATCGCCTGAACGGCGTACCATCCATGGCTTTCACGTTGATAATTGGTTAACGCTACAAAGGTGGTACAACTCTGGTATAGTCAGATATATATCTGCCCAGTATTATATTGCTTTGTAAGAAACCGCTGAAAAAAACTAACGTCACCGTGGCTTCTTCCGTATAGTCACCATCGTGGCCATTCCGCTACCGTTTGCACCATCATACCACCATCACCACCAGCCGCATTGTCATGGGTGTTATCACCATTCTTTCTGGCATGTCTTTCGCCACTTGTATCAATACCACCACCACCACCACCACCACCACCACCACCACCACCACCACCACCACCACCACCACCACCACCACCACCACCACCACCACCACCACCACCACCACCACCAACAACACGTCCACCACCATCATGCACCACCACCATCATGCACCACCACCACCACCACCACCATCACCACGTCCACCACCACCACCACCACCATCACCATCACCATCATGCACCACCACCACCACCACCACCATCACCATAATGCACCACCACCATCATGCACCACCACCACCACCACCACCACCATCACCACGTCCACCACCACCACCATCACCATCACCATCATGCACCACCACCACCACCACCACCACCATCACCATAATGCACCACCACCACCACCACCACCACCACCACCACCACCACCACCACCCCCACCAGCTCTCGCCCGAGACCCATCGAAGAAATAAAACCAAGGCAAACCAAACCAAAACATGGTCAATGGCTTGACCCTGGCACGAGCCTGTCTCTCGCCCACCCATTCCTTCCCCTCCTCCGTCTCTCCCCTCCCTCCTTCTCCCCCCCTCCCTCCTTCTCCCCCCCCCCACTTCCCCTCCCTCTCTCTCACCCCAACAAGGGGAAAATTAAGTGATGGACACGTACGTATCCAACAGCTTGTTGAAGGTAAGATCGATGTGACGCTTCTCGTCTCTCTCCCCTCCTCCTCCCATCCCTTCCTGTCCCCGCCCCAAAAAGGTCCCCCCTCAAATAAAGTAAAGGAACTTCCAAAGACTAGCCCTGATGCGTGACAGCCAATCTTACCACGAGAGACGTTGTAGATTGCAGACACACGCGCGTCGCTTGCCCGAACCATACAGAGTATTAAAAGGGTCGAACGAACGACAAAACGGTCATATAGCTGGTAGCACAACGACTCGAATTTTAAAGTGTTTTTGTGTCTTTTTTTTAGCACAAAGAAAAAAAAATCGTCATTGTGCCGTGAGAAGACGATACCACAAGGGGTGTTTAAAAAATACGAGAGAGTGGTTCCTTTAGTTCGCAACGAGGAGGTATTTTCCCGGTTGTTTTTTTTTTTTTGGTTTCTTTTCTGACCACGTTTAACGTCTCACAGTAAACAGTGGGCAACTGCGTCCTCATTGGGTGGGGGAGGGGGACGGTTATAAGCTTAATAGGTTTCTCGGGTGTTTGGGCTCCGGACAATGAGGTTTGGTTCTCTCTGAGATCGCTCGTTTCTCGCGTGCACCTGGTCATTTTTTTTTGGTTTTGTATTGGGTGGGGGTTGGTGCGGCCCAAGCGGTAGACGATATGCGATCGGTCGACCCGCCTTCCCGCTTTCTCGTTGCATTTTGTGAGGCGGGGAGGTGGGAAGTGGGGAGGGATAGGAGAGGGATGAATGGGAGGAATGGGGGAAAAAAAGACCATTGACAATCATTCGTTCCTCTTAGGCTAATCATTATGAATGTCACGCCAGCTGAATGGGGGCGGTGTGTGGTTATATAGGAGGCTATGTAACCGCTATCGTTCCGGTCAAGCTATGGCGTTGCTACGGCTGCTATGGTGGCGAGAACGGGCGGGGAGAGAGGAAGGAGAGATAGAGAGAGAGAGAGAGAGAGAGGGGGGGGGGAGGGAGAGGAGGAAGGAGGGTGAGAGATGCAAACACCATCCATAACTCATTAACCAATTTGCCCGCTCGTTGGCAACTAATTAAAAAAAAAAGAACCTCGATAGCCAGTGACCATTCGTCCAGGACTAGCCCGTTTTTGTTCCTCTTTTATTCGAATTCCACTCATTTTAACCGATCTTTTCTGGAATAATGCTTTACGCGACCATTCGCACCATTCACAGGGCGCAGTAATTCATAAAGACCCCAGCTATAGGCCAAGTTCTGTTCAGACTCGTTGTTAGAATCACGAGTACGGGCGCCGGCAAGAAATAAGTAGCTTTTTGGCCTTTCAAAAGAAGTGAGCATGGCGTGTTTTGTATTTGGTAAATTTAATTCCTAATTCTAGGTTGAGTATGCACTGTGCGGAGTTGAACAAGGAGGGGATGTGTGTGTGGGGGGATGTGGGTGTGTGGGGGTGGGTGTGTGGGTGTGTGGGGGGGATGTGGGGATGTGTGGGTGTGTGTGTGGGTGTGTGTGTGGGGGGGGGGAGGGGGGCTTCCGCCAAAACTGCTGAGGACCGAAGAACAACGGTAAAATCTGCACGTGTCCATCAGTGCTTTCCAATTGCAATCGGCCGAGGCATTAGTTTGGTGGGTTGTTTTTCTTCAACCGGTTGGACCATGCGTCCGTGCGCACGGCGGATGACAAAACACGCTGCACTTTTTGTTTAAACTTCTTTTCTTTAATTGTTTCAAAAAAAATGTGTGTGTGCATGTGTCCTGAGGGGCTGTAGTTCTGAGTGCGAGGGGTAAGTAATGTCTTCTTTTTTTTGTGGGGGGGGGGTGCGAAGTGGTAATTACATTACATCATTTCTCCCACTTGCCGCGCTAACTGCTACCACTAACAGCATCCACTAGTACGGCATCAGTGCCCCCATTATTACCGGTCTAGATGCGGCGACGGGGGAGGGGAGGGAGGAGGGAGGAGGGAGGGTGGCGACTATTGAGACAACTTCAGCGAGACGTGCCTGTCTGGGTTTTTAACAAAATCGTTGGTAATGTGATAGGGGAGTCGCCAGAGCCCACCCGGTACCGGTACATTGTCTCGACCTCCTTCCACTGTTCCCACCCCTCCTCCTCCTCCTCCTCCTCCTGCTCCTTCTCCTTCTCCTCCTCCTTCTCCTCCTCCTTCTCCTCCTCCTCCTTGTCCTCCTCCTTCTCCTCCTCCTCCTCCTCTCCTCCCCCTTCTCCCCCTCCTCCTCCTTCTCCTCTCCCTTCTCCTCCTCCTCCTCCTTCTCCTACTCCTCCTTCTACTCCTCCTGTTCCTCCTCTTCCTTCTCCTCCTCCTCCTCCTACTCCTCCTGCTCCACCTCCTCCTTCCCCTCCTCCCCTCCTCCTCATTCTACTCATCCTACTCCTTCTCCTTCTCCTTCTCCTCCTCCTGCTCCTACTCCTCCTCCCTTTTCTCCTGCTCCTTCTCCTTCTCCTCCTTCCCCTTCTCCCGCTCCTCCTCCTTCTCCTGCTCGTCCTCCTCTTCCTCCTCCTCCACCACCCCATCCTCATCCCCAGCACCATCACCCCGACCGAGTCGTTGTCAAGGGGTCGAACCAGGGTGGGAGGTGACGCGCGCGGTACCATCATCGGAACCGACGGATGGACAGGTCGGGCGGGCGGCTACATCGGCCTTGTCGGTCGGCTGCGTTACCTTACGTCTGACTCGCTCCCAGAAGTGCACAAGACCGCGTGGCCGGCCCGGCACCAACCGACCGAGCGATCGACCAGCACCACCGCCGCGAATGCCGGCCTCCATGCACCGAAGCGCGGTAACATTACCACCACCATGCACCGCCACCGTCCCCCCAACGAGACCCCACATTAACCCCGTCATGCTTTTGAGGCGCACGCAAGCAACGGCAGCACCGTTGAGATCCCCCCAGATATTGCCCATTGCCCCTACTTGTGGTGTGAAATTAGGGCCATTTTAGAACATCAAAGCACCGTACCGTAAGCGTATACCGTTAGAAGGAAGTGTGGGGGGGGTGAAGGCAGCGCAAGGAGAAATTGAAGACGAGGAGAAGGAAGGAGGAAGGAAGAAGAAAAAGGAGAAAAAAACGTAACCAGCCAGACCATGTACTAACCGTAAACGATTCTGGCGCTGTTGACGAGTTTCAAATTAAACAAGCCAAACAGAAAAATTACAGACCGAGATTGTCGACTCCAAGGGAACTGTGGCCCCTTCTTGATGTATGGCGGCGGTGGTAGTGGGGAAGGGTAGTGGGCGCATGATATAGTTCTTCGCGGACAACGGGTGGGACAGAAGAAATCGACGAATGAGGGCAAATGAAATTAGCTGAAAATGTATTAGTTACAGGGACCAAATTAACACGTCGTGATTTGATAAACGCCGGCCGCCCGCATATAGAGGAGAAGACGGCAGACGCTGTCTCTCCGATAATGATACTTTTAAGGCAGAACTGGAAGAAATACGGTTTGCAAATTATTGATGTAGGACGCAGCCCGCCATAAATAAATAAGCACAAATTACTGGCCCTTCCTCTTTGATTTCTGTGTTGTCTTTCTAACAGCGGATGCCTTTTTTTTCGTATATTCTTGAGACGCCACGGAATAGGTGAAATAATTATTTATCTTTTTTTTTCCGATTCTGAAGTCGATATGTGTTGCCCTTCCGTCTGACTTACTCGGGGTGCAGGCGGTTGGGAGGGATGGTGCTCTAATGCCCCGTTTGTAAAGTGGCCCAAATTAACTCCCGATTATAAAGTGGAGGGGGTGGGCAGTGGGTGGGGAAGGGAGAGGGGGAGGGGAGTGGGTTGGGAAGGGAAGGGAAGGGGAGTGGACGGGACAGACAACCTGGACTTACTCGGGAAAGTTTGTCTTCTCATGATTGCGTGCTATGGAGTTCTATAGCTAGCTCGGTCTCCTTGTTTTTTTTTTTTGGTGTTTTTTTTTTTGGGGGGGGGAGGTTGTAATCTTGGATCTTGTAATCTTGGGTTTTTGTGGGCTGTGTGTGGGTCTGTGTGTGTGTGTGTGTGTGGGGGGGGGGTTGTGTAGGTGTGTGGGGTGGGGGTGTATGTGTGTGGGGGTGCGTTTGGGTGTGGATAGTGTGTGGAGTTATTTGCGTGGATGTGTCTTATGGGACTTGGATTTCAGGGTTGACGGTATATTAAGGTGGTTTGATGTTTTTTTTAGTATCATTTATGCTTGGCCTAGGGGGTCCTCCATCCTCCTCATCCTCCTCCATCCTCCTCCATCCTCCTCATCCTCCTCCTTCTTCTTCGTCTTCTTCTTCGACTTCTTCGACTACCTCGTCTTCTCCTTCTTCTTCTTCGTCTTCTTCTTCTTCTTCTTCGTCTTCTTCTTCTTCTTCGTCTTTGACGTTATTTTGTATTACAAAACATCTCTCATATATGTTTCGCTATTATACATATGATTTCTCTCCTATGTTTATTGTTTAATTTTGTTATATTCATTTATTTAGTTGATTATTTTCAAGTCTTACTTGTAAATATTGTTTATTTTGGTTTGTTTTGTTTCGGTTATTTTCAAAAGATTGAAATAAAGTTCTCCTTTTGAAAAGTCAAAAAAAAAAGTCTTCTTCGTCTTCTTCTTCTCCTTCTTCTTCTTCTTCTTCTTCGTCTTCTTCTTCTTCTTCTTCTTCATCATCATCATCATCATCAAACTCCTCATTTTCTTCCTTTCTACTCTGCTTCCTTCATCTCCTCTCTCCCCTCCCCTCTCTCTCTCTCTCCTCCCCTCCCTCCTTCTGTTCCCCTCCCCCTCCTCCTCCTCCTCTTGCCCCCCCACTCGCGTCTCTGCCGGGAATCAGATTAGCCAAGTCCGCCAACACAGGCGTGAGCTCCGCGCCGACCCCTCCACGGTCGTCTGGCCCGACCCGACGGCGCTATGGCCAGGCCCCTCATCGCTCCACTCAAGCCGATGGAGGGACAGGCAAAAAAAAAAAAGGAAAAGAAAAGTGCAACCCTGACATTGACCCTGAGTCAAAGCATAGATAGCCTGCATTTCCATATAGCGAGAGCCAAAGTACAGTGCCTTGCCATTTCGTCTCATCAGCGGCATATTATTCATTCTCATTGCCGAGAAGAGGGGGGTCCTTAAGTGACAAGAAGAAATCACTGCCATTGGAGCCTAATTACCGCCTCCACACCTCGCACTTCGCTTCAGTCTGCAACCCCCCCCCCCACTTCAGAAAAAAAAAAACCAGAAGAAAACAAGTTGAAATGATTTCGTGCAGGGCAACTTAACTCAGGCGTGATTTGAAGTTTATTCATAGCTTGTTCCCACCAACCGCCGTCCATAGAGTGCCGTTTGATTGGTTATTATTTTCTGAGAGAGTAATCTTTGGGTGGACCAGTGGAAATAAAGATACAGACGCGGAAAAGAGTGGTGATTTGTTTCGTGTTATTCTCTTCTTCTTTTTTTTTTTTTTTTTTGGGGGGGGGTGTTGTTCGAATGCGTTTTGCTCGACTGGTTCCATTTGGTTTGGGCCGTGGGCTCTCTCCCTCCACCCATCTCTCCATCTCTCCCCGTCTCTCTATCTATCTGTCTCTCCCTCTCTCTCCCCCTCTCTTTCTCTCTCTCTCTCCCTCTCTCTCTCTCTCTCCCTCTCTCCCCATTACTCAAATATCTGTCTAATGAGGGAGGACAAAGATGAAGAGAGCACTGACGAAATGAAATGGAATGCTCCCAGAGACACCCCTTCCCCCTTTCCTCCGATAGCGGGCTTGTTCAGGTATAGATTGGGGGGAGGAGGAAATTGGCTGAGGAGTTTGAGGGAATTGGTAGTTTCCTCCTAATTCTTCATCTCTTGGCTGGTGGACTCTTACGGCTTGTCCGTGGCCCACCGTACTGGAAGACACCGCCGTGACCCCCTCGGGAACCTTTACCGACGGCTTCTGTTCACGTTTTTTTTTTTTTTTTTGGGGGGGGGAGGGAGGGGCAAGTCCTGCTCCTATCCCAGGGGAAGGACAGAGGCCAACGCTCACGCACCTTTGACAGACATCATCTAGGAAGTTCACCAAACTTCAAGCTGGGTTACAAACCTGTACCTTCACCATCCCATTGTCCTTTTTCGGCAGGGAGGGGCAGAGAGAGGGAGAGGGTGAAGTGAGAGACAGAGAGAGAGTGAGAGAGAGATACGGGGAGAGAGTGAGAGAGAGTGAGAGAGAGAGTGAAAGAGGGGGTGAGAGAGAGAGAGGGAGAGAGATAGAGAGAGGGAAAGATAGAGGGGGAAGAGATCGAGGGAGGGAGAGAGAGAGAGTGTGTCTGAGAGAGAGGGAAAGATAGAGGGAGAGAGAGAGGGATAGAGAGATGCAGAGAACGAGAGAGAGGGGGAGAGAGATAGAGAGAGAGAGAGGAAGAGAGAGAGAGGGAGAGAGAGATTCATAGAGAGAGAGAGAGAGAGTGAGCGAGATAGAGAGGGGAGAGAGATAGGGAGATATGAGAGGGATAGGGAGAGAGATACAGAGAGAGTGAGGGAGACACAGAGAGAGAGACAGAGAAAGAGAGAGGAGAGAGACAGAGATCCAAAGAGAAGAGAGAGAGAGACAAAGGAAGTGGAGAGAGAGTGGAGAGAGATAGATGAAGAGACAGAGAGCGGAACTGAGAAAGAGAAACAAAACAGGAGAAAGAGAGACAAATATAATTATAATATAGAAAAAGGAGGGAGACTGTGAGAAATCAGAATTACAGATTGATACATGCGATAAGAGGTGATGCACCAACACGAAGTCCAATGCGAAATGGTGCTCTTGTATTGGAATACCATTTAAGACATTCGTGGGTTTTTTTTTTGGCCTAAAACGTGGAATAAAAAGAAGCAGAGGCAGACAAAGGCTAAATGTTTTGGCGCGTTGTTAATGCCGGAGGTAACTGTTCTGCGGGTAACGGAAGGAATCGCCCACCAAGACCGATTGTCAGTGAATCCTGACGTGGAGAAATTCGACGCGATCGTGTTGGGATTGGAGCGAGACTTCGGAAGGTCCGCGCGGCGGGTTCGTGCTGCCCTCATCCAATCGCCGAGTTACCGGGCTCTCCTCCTCGGAGCCGCGCCCGCCAGCGTAGAGCGATTTCGACCAGGGTGTCAACGCGAGAATGCTACACAAAACGGGGATGTAACTGTTGTCGACCCCCCCAAAAAAAACAAATAAAAAATAATAATAATAATAAAAAAATCAATAAAAAAAAATTAAAAAAAAAAAAAAAAAAAAATCGTCGGCATTTTTTACGAAGTGGCGAATCATTCAACGAAGGTGACAATAATCGCACACGCCACATATCAAGACGTAAACGAGTGCCACATTGCTGTGAACCTCGTAGATGGCAGCATCGCCGCAACACGTTTACCGATACTCTTTTAAAGGACTAGCGAAAAATGATACGTTCCAATAAAACAAACTGATTATTGCCCTTTCTCCTTGTTTGGCTTGAACTTCGAATTTCCCTTTCATTGCATCTGACAGAGTAGACGTTGCTAGGAAACCATGCACTCGTCCTTACTGCATATACCCTATAATTATAAGTGACTACCCATTACTTGTTAGACTCATGAGTTAGACTGAGAAAGGTCCTGCTAAGATCGAAACGTCAGGCCCTTTTCATTTATGAGACATGGATTTTGCTCATTCTAGTCAGTAAGCACGTTGCACCATTTTGTTGGTGGTATAATTATACTCTTTCATATCACTCTACGGCGATCTTTACATCTTTACTAGGCCTGTGTTCTAAGTGCATCTTAAACTTGAGAGCCTATCTGGTACACGTTAAACCACAACGAGACATCTTTGAAGTGAAATACCCCTGGTGAATCAAGAGGTGCCAGCTAAGGCCGCCGACGGCTGATTTTCGCAACGGCGTGTGGCCGCCGACGCGCCGCGTCGCGACCGAGGCTCGGCCGGGGGTGCGCGCGTCGCGGCCCCGGCGTCGGTTCGTCCGCGCACACGGCACGGCTCGCCGTGCACGCCCTCGCGACGCGGCGTGCAGAGCGCGCTCGGTCGGTCGCGGCCGACCGATCCTATAGCGCCACCTCCCCGCCGTGTTTCCAGCCCGAAGGCCCGGCATCGCGCCGGCCCGATTCACGCTGCTGCTCGCAAGATGCACAGTGCCGAGGAAACGGTATGCGCAGAGGGAGAGAGAGAAACGAACACCGTTATGACATTCGTCGGGCACACCACGATATCATTTAATTTCATTTATCATTTCACAAGTGACAAAACCAAACAGTAGGCACACACACACATGGTAACACCCCCGAACGATTGCCAAATGCGAACTCAATGACAGTCAGATGGCTCTCTTAAAAGACTATCTGACCTATCTGATTATTGGGATGAAAAAAAAGTGTTCAATTTCTTTCTGTTCGTCATAAATTAAATCGTCTGCGTCACAAATGAGGCGGCATTTTAAAGACCCAATAGAACATTGGGAAGCCCGGAAAACATCGATGTCCACAATTTTTTCTTCTAATTTACACAGTTTGTAGATGGTCATGATATAATCCTCATATTGAAATCTTACGGTCTTGGATGCTGTACTTCCCTAGAAATCTTCACTCGAACATCGACAAATAGTTTATCACTTGCAAGTAATCAACTATTTTCTTACACTACAGAATGGTGCAAAAATCGTGACTTCTTTTTTTTATATATTTTTTTTTTACCCTTTTCAACTTTCTCAGGTCACCATTTGAGCTAAAAATCTTCGCAGGATTGCTTTACTGGGATGTTTAATGGTTGAACACACAAACTGTGGCAATCTTTTGACCTATACCAATGTTGCATATAGGGCCTTTAAAAGCGGTTTAACTCACGTTGCCGACGACTGAGATAATTATGGCCACTTCGTTGAACGACCGACGACGAACCGCTGGCTGTCTGTCTATAGCCATTCTTGCGAGGGAAGCCCAACTGCTGGATTTTATATTGGTCCAAACCAATCACTTACTCCTGTAGCATTTCTGATGAAGACCAGAAACGAAAACTCCAGGAAGGTTGTCATATTTACACTGGAGGATTGAGGAGGATTGAGGAAGGTTGTAAAATTTACACTGGATGATTGTGGAGGATTGAGGAAGGTTGTCATATTTACACTGGAGGATTGAGGAGGATTGAGGAAAGTTGTCATATTTATACTTAAGGATTGTGGAGGATTGAGGAAGGTTGTAGAATTTACACTGGAGGATTGTGGAGGATTGAGGAAGGTTGTCATATTTATACTGAAGGATTGTGGAGGATTGAGGAAGGTTGTAAAATTTACACTGGAGGATTGTGGAGGATTGAGGAAGGTTGTCATATTTACACTGGAGGATTGTGGATGATTGAGGAAGCTGATATGAAAAGCTGTGGAACTTTGACAAAGGCACGTACCATGGAGCTATCTACTTATAGCTCCATGCATGTACTGTCTTGCTAGTATGCACTTTGCTTTCACAAGGTCAACTGTAATATAAACAAAGGTTCCAATTACATGTACTTAGATGTGGAGGATTGAGGCAGTGGGGTACATGTACATGCACAAACTCATATTGGAGGATTGTGGAGGATTGAGGCAGTGAGGATCTTGCACAAACTCACATTGGAGGATTGTGGAGGATTGTGGAGGATTGAGGAGGGTTCCAGGCACGCAGCCCTGGTAGTTCAAAAATAGCATGCATGATCTTTCCTAACGACGGGCAGAGTGCACACTGCCCGAAACGTTGAGTTACCGGCTCTTTTCAGAGCCACACTCCGTCTCATAAGAGATAGGCCTATGATGTTACACGTTGTCACCGCAAACCTCCCACTTGGTACTTCCACCATACAAACCTTGAAATCTGATCTAACAGGACCCTTTTTTAAAACAAAGAAAGTTGATTTGGCTCCAGATGAAGGTCCCGATACGATCGAAACGTCAGGCCTTTTACATTCGTTTGGTAAAATGTCTGGTCGTTCTATCGAGTAAGCAGTCTGTAAGATGGTTTGCATTACTTCATTTAAACTCATGCAGCTTTTGGATGCACGAAACGAATTGCTTGGTGAGGCGAGGTTTTGGGCAAGGAAGTTTTTCCCTTGACGTTCTTGGTGATCGGTCCAGAACTCTAATATAAGTCTCGCCAATGAACACGTGTGCGTTGTGTTCTCTACTGGCACTGCGTGGAGGTCTCCATTGTACGAGTGTGGCTCATAATAATGCACGCTATATAAGTTCTGGTAACTGTCATTTTGAGGTGCCTACAGTCATCCGTCTAATGCAAGCTTTTTGTTCGCGTCTCCTCCCTCAACCATTTTGTGTATTCGAGGAAAAGATGCACGTTGCCTCCGAACGCAGGCCGTTGTCTCTGGCTTTTGTGTTTACTGGGCCAAGGTAATGAAAATTAGGCGAACGGAAATGTCGATACTTTAGAAGAAACTGGTTTCATCTCTTTTTCTCTTTGTTCTGGGCATTCAGTCGTCTTTTTATAAAGACTTTTTTTTAGGG